>JAODIE010000008.1:2872138-3060029 GCA_027575565.1 Diploeciton nevermanni
ACTTCTTCAAATTCAAATAAAAAACTTACGTAAAATGCAAAATTTATACACATGTTTGTCGTAGAACTTATTCCAATAATTATACGAAGCTTCGTGCTGATAATAAAGACATAAAAAGTATTTTCAACATTAAAAAATTACACATTTAAAGGAAATGTCTATGAAAGTTGATTTAACTATTTCAAAATGTCAACATTATTAATAAATTCAATATTATTTAATGGTTAATCTGTATTATTTGCAACGCGTTTATACGAGCACAATTCATGCATATTTTTGACTTCAAGAGACACGCTTGCCTAAAACAGAACATCAGCACAATATTCATGCCTTAAAAAATGCGCATTTTTTATTCAGCACTCTAGCTTTTTGCCGGAGCAATCGCAAATGTCTACTACCGGGAGTGTCTACATTGTATTGTTTGTCTCGCTAGTTGTGTTTGCACATTGCGCACGTTGTCATTTCATTCGTGCAATATTTGTACATGTAATCCACCCACGTGCCGTGCTAAACACGTCCACGCTGAAACAACGCTTCGAGAGCATTAATAATCCTCTCTAGATTGGTTTTCACCGCAGGCCAGGGTGCCTCGGACGGATAACGACATCTTATAGATTCTGGACGCGTCATCAGCACCATTACGGCATGACTGCATCGAAATGACACGCTATTATCCAGCTTTCTAATCAAACTTTTCCACGTGGCGAGCACCTTAATTGGCAAGCTTAAAACGTCGTTGGCGGAATGACTGCGCCGCAGCCATGCTGGACAAGTGCGGGCTTAAAGTCTCAAGTTTGCGACTTAATCATCGTCATCGTTCATGCAAAGTGTGCGCTCGTGGATGGCGCGAGGACACGTACTGATCTAACTGATGTACGATCACTGCTGCACATCACACCAGCACGATCTACAACGTAGGACCATAACGCTGGTGATGCGCCGGCGTGCATATCAGCAGGGATGGCGTCGGCGACGAGCACCATTTGCAACCAAATGGTTCGTTTCCGTTCGTCCCGAGGCACACTCTTCACGTGGCTGTGGCGACATTGTTCGCGAGTGCAGCGCTGATCACGATCGGCTTTCTACGTGCTGCACGAAACTGCAGGACAAGAGGACGCGCCATCAAGAGTTACGATGTTAATTTAGCAATTTCCATGGGGAACATTAATGTAACGCGCATGTACGATGCACGTAGATACGAAGCAGGACTTTGATATGCAGGGAAAACGTTTAAAGTATTCAGTCGTTTAGAGAGAGTCTTTTAATTAACTACAAACTTGGTAAATTGAAAATCTAGGTCTCCGTAGTGTTGTAGATGTAGTTGTCTTTGAGTTGATTTGATTTTTTTTTTGATGAAAAAACTTTTGTTGCTTAACTTTTCAGCGCTCGTATGAAATGCATGAAGACACGAGTCAATTTTCTCGGATGCGCAATTCGCATGCAGCACTTGCTTTGGGTGTCGAGACATCCTGTCAATGCCACTTGTATCGCCTTGAGTTTAACTCTGCCTCATTTCAAGCTGGGTACACAGCGAACTTTTAACAAGAGCTTGCGGGATCTACAGTCATTCTACCCTTCTCTTTAATAGACTGCGCATTCTCCAGTATGCAAAATGTACGATAGTTTTAAAAAAAGTAAATAGAAAATTACGTTTATATTCATTAAATTCAAGGTAATCAAGTATTCTACAAATAACTGCAAATTGAATGTCAGCAATTTAAAAAGCCTAGCCTATGACTATGATTTACAAAAATGCCCTCAACGTTAATGTTGTTGAATTTGGTTATAGCATCTCGCTGTAAGTGCAGCTGAAAAATACCATGCTACCGTGCAACTCGACCATCAATTATATAAGAACTGGCTTCGTGTGTATAGTTTTCATCGTAATCTCTAAGTCTGTACGTTCGATATGCACATAAGTTCCAAACGTAATTTGCACTTTGGCGAATAATTTCAATATCGTATAGCACGCCGGCTGTTTACGTAAATAGCAGCAGTATGCAAGCAATGCGCTTTGAAATACCCCCGGCGGTCCCACTCGAAGCACAATACAAGCAGCCAGACAGCAAATGTTAAGTGGAAGGTAACCGAGCGCACTGCACGTCCAACAAGGAAAGCCTCTGCTAAAAGGGAGATGGCGGCGCATTTCTAGCAGTGGGATGCATGATGGTACGGCGGGCGGGTCAAGTTAACGACCGTGTCTCTTCCAGAGTAGGAGGAGTGGTTAACGCATATTGATAAAATGCAGTGCACTGAATGTGCACTCCATCTGGCGGTGCAATCGCGAAGAAAGGCTTTCGGGTAAGATACAACAAAATTGGCTTGCGACGGATGCCGACTGCGAACAAATTTCCAACTTTAGCAATGCGCGTTTTTTTCCGCTCGGATGATAAGCAATGTGTAGCATTTTGTCCATGTGCGGCAACCTTAATAATGTCCGTGGAGAACAAGTAGAAGTCAGTCTTTCAAGTCATAATCAAAATTTCATTCGCCAGAAGTAAGCCAGTGTGGCAGAAAATTCCTGTTTTAGAAGAAGATAATTTGAGCGTAACCGAATTTATCAAGTTTATATCTTTAATAAGGTTAATTGGGGCGCTACCACCAACGGTTTGACAACGGTGAAAATTACGGACACTCCTGTGACAAATTACTCAACAGCATATTGTACATGAACAGACTCCAGTCTAGTATTACAAATTGCGCTAGAATTCCAGAGCCGTGTATTGTAGTTAAATAATGTGGTTTTCAAAAGATAAGGTGCAAAGCGTCAAACCAGACTTTTTACCATTTGAGACGGAAATATGCAGATTTTTACAGAGAAAATTTATTCCAAACACATTTTAATTAAATTAATTTAGTCCACATTCTCCCAGTTGAAATTAGAGTAAAGTGCAATGCAAATAATTGTGGTTTGTGCTGCCAGTTTTATGGCATTACATACAATTTGCATGCGAGTCGAGTTTTTCGTCGAGTCCTTTGCCTGATAAGGAGTGTCACCCAAGACAAGTGAACGAAATTGACTTTTCATTCTGGCAATTTAATCAACAACGCAAAAATCACTTTTTTCCAAACTTCCGTCATTTCCGCTTGAACAGAAAATAGTCAATTACTCTCGTGCCCTAAAAGCAGCCCTTAATGTCCCGCTTTGCTTTACCTCCGCTGAGGAAAGCATCACATTGCAATCTCATCCCGCAGGCATCTCATCTCATCAAAGATCGGGCCGCTTACGCAGTAGAAAGCCGAGAGCTGCTGCGTATCAAGCCAGATGATGTCAGATTACTTAACTTGATGTGCAGTATGCAACGCATTTGCTAGTCTAGCATAGTCAGGTACTGGAAGCTAAGAGCTCAATGATGCGAGTATCAATAACATGCATGTGCACACGTGGTAAGGAACGTTCTTAATTCCAAGACGAGATTATGCTGTTCACAAGCTACCCACATGTAGTGCATGCGGTTTGCAGTCGCGGCGAGGAGGGAGTTGCGACCGAAGAGAGGGTGTCGCACGGTTTTCGATGCGATCGACTTGGAAAGAAGGATATTAGCGCCAACAGTCGGAGAAACGCTCAACTACATTAATATCTGTTACAGCATCTTTTACCTGTTGCTCTTCGAAAAAGATAAAATCACCCAAGCAAGACACTTTGCTCTTATACCATATTTGGAAAGCCTAAATTAGGTTTGTCTAATTTATTCAAAGTGTTTTTGGTAATTTGCTTCAAAAGTTAAGGGATTGAGTTGAACGTTTCGTCAGCACTAATTTAATCCGTGAGCTAATTAATATTTACTGCTTGTGACGTTGCAGCTCTGGGTGGCGGCTGACATTTTGAGTGTTTGAATGTTGGAAATGAAATCGATGCGCCGCACGCACACAGCTCTTTTCGAGGCCGCACTGGCGTGTTGTTCGATCCAAGCAACTACAGTGTTGCTGCATTAAATCCTCCTCCCAAGTCGGCCAACACATCATACGCAATTTCCACAAATGCCGAACAAACAGAATTAATTACCTCCAACTACTACCTGTGCATGTGTGCAAACCTGATTGTGGTGCTATTTCACCTACTTAATTGGATTAATAATCATATGCAATGAATATTCATCGCAGTCCTGACTAAGCAAAATTTATAATTGCATGCGGCGGTGTATGTACGTTCTTCTAATGTAGTCGTCGCGTTACAAGATTGGGGGATGAAAGTCGCTGCGGTTGCCATGAGATGGCGTGTGGTGTACCGACTAGTGGAGCTTTCTAACAGATCGATAGTAGGAGCCGCTACGGAGGCAGCGAGAATTAGAGAATCAACATCTACTGGTTATGCTACGGTCTCGAGCAGGAAGAGATGCAGAGTGGAAAGAAGAGGTTGGACTCGTATTCCACAAATAATGCAAATAGAAAGTTATTGGGTAGAAAAAGTATAGGGATGGGCAGAAGCAGGCAGTTGTAAATCACTCAGTGCCGTCAATTGACATCCGTGTTGCATTTGTGAGCATCTTTTGAGAATTGAATTGGATTCTCTTAACTTAATTCCCTTCTGAACAAAAGTTTTAACAAAATAAATCATCTAGAAAATTGATCAGTAAAACAAAATTGGTGAGTCTAATCTTCGCAAGCCTCGTCAATCTGGAAAGTAATCTGCAGATCTGAAGCAGTTTTTTTTACTCCGTGCAACTTAGCTTGTCTGGCATAGTTAAACTTTCCAAGACGGCTTCCCGAGAAGGTTCTGCTGTTGGAGTATTATGTGGAAGCCAACAAGCATAGAGAGCAGCAATCAAAAGACTGAAGCAAAGTAAACGCTCCGCACGGTGTGTTTCGAGTAAATAGAAGCGCACACGATAACGTAAAAATGTAAAATAAACAAAAGGCGCGAGGAAAAAAATAAAAGCAAACTCCGGCTGAGATTAGGTGTCGCTGCCAAATACAATCAAGATAAATTTGACAAGATTTCAAGATCTAAACAAAATGCTCGTCAAAGCAGCCAACAATGAAAAAACTCAACAATTCGAAAAAGAAAACCATGTTAACATAGTAAACTAGTTGTATTAGCAGTATTAGTATCAAGTGAGTTTTAAACACCTTTTCAAGTTATTCAAACATCATTTTTTTATTTCTGGTAACAGTACACCTTACATGTTCTCTGTATGTCCGTAATTCCTATCATGCTTCACCCTTTCATGTCGCGAGCGGATGAGAATCCGTTCCGCATTTTTTCGATGTCACCGTAAACCGCGCCCGCGCAGTCCTATATCTCATAGATGTAACTCATCTTGCTTGGTTTATCCTTGTTTATCCTCTGGATCTCATTTATTTCATGCAGTCTCGCAGCAAGGAGGAATTCATGAATTCTTCCCGGTGCCGCCAAGGGAAGTCCTGTCATATAGTGCATTTATGTTGGTCGGCTGGGTGAAGACTTTACCTGTGGTGTGGACCCAGGACGTTCTAGGACTTATGTTGGGAGCTTTTTATGCATGGCGAATAAAGTTTCTAGCTCATTCCAAAGAAGGAATAGAAAGTAGCTTAAAGTTTAAAGCTATATATAAAAAGAAATGTTAATTTATTTGGAGTTTATAAAATAGCTTATTGTTGAAAGGGAACTGCTTGGTGTTTTGTAGTAAGTGAGGGTAATTTTAATGACCTGTCGATCGTAAAACACACGTTTGACGCAAAACAAAAGCTTTACACACTCCAACATTGCAATTTTCAGCCACAAAATACGGCTGCAATTATCTAACAAATAACTAGCAACAAGTGACAATAACTGAAGTTTCGATGACACATTTTTTATTGTGGTCAATTGGCATCATTATTAATCTAAAAGAAGCCTATGATTTTGTTTCAGGATGTACGAATGCACAGCATGATGCATGAAAGCAGCCGTCTTCGTTACGTTGAGCATTTCCTAGCAATTACACCGCGCTTGAAATTTACACTTTCATGCCTAACTGCTTCAAAGGAAGCTCACGCGGAGCGCGTTCATGAGTGAAAACTCGGCTAAAACTCAAGCAAAAATGTTGCACTACGGAGAACATTGATGCGAACATCTGGGGGGGCGCGAAGAAAGTTGGAGAGCACATGTGGATTGTGGACGGTTGTCCCCAAAGTGTACAAAATTCAGTGGAGACAGAATGCCGTGTATGGAGGAAAATTAAACACTCTTTGCGTGCACCACGTGCCGCATCAAACGGCAGTCGAGGGCACCGGGGACAGACAGAAGTAGTTTTCCACTTTCATATCTCACGTGAACATTGAGAAACGCAATTTCATTCGTAACGCAAGAGGTAGTATTTGGAAGGAAGATACATTAGTTAAAGATCCAAATGTTGGTAATAGATTAGAATCAATTACTCATTAAGAAATCAATGATCTCTCCAGTAATATTACGAAGACTGAGTGCTGTGCAAGCAAATAACTCTGTTGTAAGCTTGCGAGGTGAATTACATGGCCGTCGGCAACAAGACCCAAAGGGATGTAGACGAAGTTTGTTGGAGAGTGCATGCGATGGCCGCGGTGCCATTGAACGCTTCGAAAGGTTCAATGTGGATCCGTCTCAGCGATAAGAACGACCGCGCCCAGCCGGCACGTCCGCCAGTGCCCGAAAAAGCACCCGCCACGCACGTCACAAATTGGAAAATGCTTTTTCGGCACACAGCCACACTTTCCCAGTAAGTAAACGACGAAAGTGTATGATGCTCGGTGTATGCATTGACTTTCTAAGCATCGAAACTCAGCTATCACCTAAAACTCTTTCCAATATTAACCTCTGGTACGTTCGCGTCGGATGTATGATCCCTTTTTGAAGCGAGCACTCTTTAGGTTTTTATTCACTTTTTATATTTTGCAAATTGTTGGATTCATTTGGCGGGCGAGTGTTTGTCTACGACGTGGACAATTTGATAATGTAGGCGGTGGCCAGCGTCGCTTGAATACAACATCAACATGAAATTGTTTTTGTAAAAAGTCAAGCGCAGCGGTCGGAAACACTTTGCAGATATTGAATTCATTTCATTAATGCACAACTCGTGCAACTGCGCCAGACAATGTATCGTTTGCTCTGCGAACTCTGCGTCGATATACATATTGATGAGTTACAAATAAACCACACACATGCCGAAAGCAAACGATATACTTTAATACGAATTCTCCGCAAAACTCTTGTTATTTCATTAAAGCTCTCCTAGTTTAATCCTCGGATGATTCACATGCGCGCTCTTATCAAATCCTAATAGGAAAACTTTGTTAATAATCCGAAACAGTTGCTGAGACGATCTATCCAAGTTAGACAAGTATGAAATTGGTGGCATTTAGACGAGTCGAAGATTCAACAACTTTTCGGCCACATATTAGATAAGTCCTCGTCTTCTCGTCATGAAATGTCACGTCGACGTGTAACTAGCAGCGCTTAAAGCAACCAACTTTAATCTGGCTAGCACCGCTAGCTTATACGATCATTTTTTATCTTCTGGTAACCCCGCAACGAGGTCAAACTCGTAGCAGTTGGAAGCGACTTATCGCAATGCTCGTCAAAGTTACAGATTTAACAAATTACCCAAATGCACCGCCAACAAATTGGCAAACAGAACGATTCGGCGCAGCATTTCATTTCGCGTAAGTGCACTTACCTTATTTGTTAATCAATTGCATTTCCATGGCGGCCATGAAACCGAGCGCAATGGATTCAGTCGGAATGCATCAGACAACTGCGCTTCATTTTCTCTTGTTTCGCTTGAAATCGATTCGAGCTGCTTTCAGCAAAGAGAAATGCGCACCGCGCCTGGTCATCATTGTGCACCTGAAATAATTACAGTCTCATTATTTAAGCGTAAAACTCATATGACTATAAAAGTTGTACTACAATTAAGGAGTTGTAAAAACTTGTACGTACGAGATATAAATTGCAAACTTAATTATAAGTTTCTGATTTAAATTCTCCATTTGAGACATCATAATTGCTTCAACTGAATATGCTGACTGAATTGTGTTAATTCAAATCTAAGAGGGTTGCTTATAAATAAACATATTTAATTGGCGTTGTTTTCCCAAAGTAGGTCTCCAAAATTAATCCTTATCATGGCCATCTGGAAGCATTCCCGCTCATGCAGGGCGTTCACGTGGCGTAATGACTGCGGCATTGTGCAATGCATCGCAACTGCAGTGCCCAGAAAAAGACAGCGACAACCCTTAACCGATCCCACAGTGCACGCTCGCACTCCAACCCACCCCAGGGCATGCGCACCAAGCCTTCGCGTTTCGATCCCGGCGTAAATGTTTCCGCATCGCAATTCTCTCGTTCCACATTTCGAAATGAGCTGGGTTAGAAATGAAATAAATACGCGCTTGCAGACATGGTACCGCCATCTTCAGCACCACAGCATAGTAAGCCAGGAATTTGTCGTCTTATTAAGACCTTTGCTTGCCAGTGTAAAAGGAACAAAACGTGAAGG
The DNA here is from genome assembly GCA_027575565.1 of Diploeciton nevermanni. NCBI lineage: Eukaryota > Metazoa > Arthropoda > Insecta > Coleoptera > Staphylinidae > Diploeciton > Diploeciton nevermanni. The sequence goes on from JAODIE010000008.1 coordinate 2,880,574, forward strand.
CCACAAGTTGTTTTTAATTGACTTGTGTACCATGTCAGTGGGTTCCAATTAGAATCCACCATCAGACACAACAGAGTGATATGTGGAAAAAGGTTTGAGCTTCATTACTTGAGTCACTCTAGCTAATTGTTTCAATTGAAGCCAGTATCATCCGTAGGCGATAATTTACATGGATAATGCATGCGTCTGGTTGACTGCACTTTGCTCCACGAATAAGCTACATCGCCTTGAGACGCCATGCGTCAATTCGATCATCATATCTTTAGTTATGGTGGTTCATGCATATTGATATTGGATATTGTTAGTTGTCTTGCATGCGTATGCGTACTATCTCGATATGCTGGCTGCGTGCATGGCCATATTAAGCAGCACCGCCGAGTGAGTAATGCAGGCCATTGCGAATCCATGGCGCGCGTATTTTTTTCTTTAATGCCGCAAGACAATGTGTGGCTGCGAGATGCGACCGGATGGGTCGGCCATTTATTGGGTCTTCGATCCGACAAGAAGACTCGGAATGGACGGAATGAATATCAAGTGCAATCAAGCGCGCATTAAAAACTGCGCTGCGCCATCGTCATCTGCGAAATGACTATTGTAAATTGTAATTTACATCAACACAGTACGTTCTCAACCTCCTACCTACAAGAAATTAAACCTTAAGGACGGCAATGGAAGAGGTTATAAACAGGCGTAATTAAAAACTGCTTATAAGTTACTTGAAAAATCCCAGGCAATCGTATGCAAATATCCAACCGATTAGCGGAGAATTAACCTAATAAACTCAGTGAAATAGTGGATATCCACATTCTCCCAATGAAACCTAAAAAAACATTATTTGCATAAATAAGTGATTACTAAACTGAAAGAAAATGGTGAATGATAATTCCACGGCCACATGTTTGCATGATTTAATCTCAAACTACTGCAACACGAGCAAAAAATATTAGCATGTTAATTACACGATAGTCTAATGAACACATAATTTATGTACATATAAAGAGATTAAATGCAATCAATAAATATGATTTTCTTCTGTCCAAACGTCGCAAACGTTGAGTTAATTAAATTCTCCGCACCGCTGGAATTTTTCACTTTTATATCCAGCCGATTCAATTTGATCACATTGGAATTCATTTCGCATCGATGTTACCTAAATTAGGCCCCTCGCAGGCTGCAAGCGCGAATATTAAATTATTTTAATTTAATTAATTTAATTAATTAATCGCGTCGAGCCTTTGGTGCGTGATAACTGCGCAGAAGATTGAAACAGAAAACCCGCAATCAGCCTCCAACAGCATCACACACGGCATGTAATTCTAGCTAACGAACTTAATCGTATACTGGCGCCGCATGTCGGAATCATGTTTGAAATGTACTTGAAGATACATACTGTGTGGGTATTGTCTGCGATCAGTGCCTTAGCAGAGGCACCCAGCCTTCGAAAGTACAGTCAAATTACCATACTCATCATATTCCGCTATCGGGCTGTCGGTATCACACATAGTTGCACTAGTTTGGAAAACACGTCGTTATTGTTTTCGCTAGAGTGTGTCACGTGGAGGTTTTAAGATTGTCTCCTTCGACCAAAAGGTCGTCATTCTGTTTGGGAGAAGAAATTCCCCATCCTCTCATTTACTAGCCGCATTCGGGAAAACAACGAAATTACACCTGCAATATGCGCCTTCTGCGTGGATTTCCTTCAAAATCCAGCAATGTTTTTCCGTCCAGGCAAGCAATCTCTATGAGATATGAGCTCGCTGCGAAATGGACATTGGAACATCAACAAATAACATTCTGTCGCAGTGTACCGAAAGGTACATCGGCATCGGTAAAAAGGGAAAGCTAGCCATTTGGGAATTCAACCCTAGGTGGTATCGTACGGTACTTTTTCGCTTGCAAGAGAAACTGCTTTGTTCTCTGATAAAAGTTGCGCCATCGCGCACAATATATAACGGGAAAAAAAAAAAAGAAAAAGATGATGCGCATTGCACAATACCGACGTGCAGCCAAATAAAACCGAATGGAAAGATATCGCAGCCAACCAGAGATCAAACTTGTCTAGACTGCAGATGGGCCACACGTATTTTCGTGCATTTTCCTATGGAATTTGTACATGATGTGCATTGCACATTCGACAGGGTGGAATAGTTTCGATGCTTTTACACCACTGCATCTTCCAACTCTCCAACCGGCTCTAAAAATCGTAGAAATCAAAACAATTCACAGCTTAAGGTGTGCAACTAATAATGCATGCTAAGATATCAAACTAAGACCTTCCTAAATCCCGTCTACATTTCTAATTGTCTTCAAGCAGAAAGTTTCATAGCGTTTTTGTTTCAGAATCGTCTAACAAGATATTCACCGCAACCAGTATAGAATCCTTGAACATTGGAGCAAATAGAGCGTTCAGCATTCGCCTAGGAAATAGCATCCCGTGGTTGCCTCCCAAATTTGTAAAAGATCTGCACGATGACAGCACAACTGGAAAATGGGAAACTATGCATTCGCCGGCGGCGTAATGGGGCCTTCCATTCAGACACCCCGAATGGGAAGCAGGAGCGAAATGACGGTGGAAACTGAACAAATTTCGTCGGCAGGAACGTGCGCCTTTCCACAGTCCGTGACTACGTTCGCAGAGCGACGGCAAACTACACCTAGAATATTACTGTCAGAATAACGCAAACAGATAGGAACATTTCGTGCAAATTGATAAAATTTCAAGAGACACTATTTCCATATGGATGGAACAATATGGAACAATACCGTCCTTAAATTGTTAATAAATTTAATGCGGCATTGTTTCTGACTGCAATAATAACGTAATGATATTGAATAACGCTGGAACAATGCAAATCGTTGTTATCAGCTCGCACTTCGTCGCGCTGATAAGCCGAATTGAATAAGCCTCGCCTAGGTGGCAGACGCTGATAATAATAATTGATTTAATTTCCAGCGCTGAGCTGAATGCAATCACGATTGCATCTGATTGCCCTGACCCAGATAGCTGAGACTATATTTGACCACATCTCAGAAAGCCAATCAATAAATCTACTTATGTAAAAGACGAAAAAATAATTTTCAGCTCATTTAAAGCCAAGCCTCGCACACAATTGCGCCCATAATCTTCGATAATGGCACGAATTTCTCCGATAAACATAATAAATAATACCAAAAGTGCATATTGCGATAGCGCGAAATGGGCACACAGTATTTGGGCAGAATGTGGGCGTTGAATTTACATGAGAGCCGAAATATGAGCCAAGTTTTCCACCCAACAACCGTTCGAATCGATATCAGGACGCTCTGCATCATGCGAAATGTATTTGTGTTATATAAGTATGAATTTTTTGCGTTATTTTCGTCTGGAGCCAGTGGAAATTTATTGGAAACGCAACGAAGCGTTGGCTGGATATTGTTGTCGAGCGGCAAAAACTGTTCCGCACCAGAGACGCGCCAAAGTTTCACGCTTTGTTGAACATAATTGGGCGGCATTTTTTGTCCTGCATTCAGCGTCTAAATCTTGTGCAGCTGAAGCGCGCAATTAATTAAAACAAATTTGCGCAATTCTTGTTGTTAAGCTTGGCACGTTGCAAATTGCGGAGAGTTGCGCTTGTTTGTTATATTAAATTCTGCGCGGAGGAGTACGAATGCAAGATGTTTATATTAGTGTTTTAGTGTTTGCAATTCGGGCGGCGGGCAAATTGTGCCTTTCTGCGCTCGCACTTATTGCTTATTACACATCGAAGAGGGAAGCGCAAACAAGTGTACGAGTGGCCCGTATGAATGTTTATACTGCGCTTATATTTTATTCGTTATGTGCAATACGTTTACTTTAGTCGAATGCTCTAATTCAATTTTCCGGAGTACACGCAAGTAGGTATATTCGAAGCAGTTCCACTTGGTTTCTTCAAATTACGTTTGAAAAGTGTAGCAACAAACCAAAATGATTCTCATGCAATCCATCATAGAATGAAATTGGTAATTTTGTTGCTGAGAACCAATTCAGACTTAAGCGCAGAACAAGAAAAATAAGAACTTTATTCGCAATGCACAAAGTGCGCAAAAATTCTACTCTCGCGGAAAAACAAACCAATTGGAACTTTTTCACATTTCTAGCGTGCATTTATCGGAATAAGACGAAATAACTCACCTTGTCTGCCAAGTGCATACACTGCACGCACAAACACTCTGCTCTTGCCGATACTAATGACAGGCAATTGACGCCCAATGAAAATTTGCTTGCAGGTACGAATAATAGCAGTCGAATGTGGTGGAAATCGCCTAGCGGGCTGATTTTATAGCCCCGCTCTATCTGTCGATAGGGTTAATTAAGTTCGACTCGATATGCGATGCTGGACAATTGCTGGAAAAACGAGGCGCTCTTATCAGCGTGGCAATTGCATTACACGCGCATTGTGTGCCACCGCGCGAGTAATGAAAATAATGAAAAATGGCCAAACAAAGGAGCGATATGCAGCCGATCGTCGATTAAACCATTCGCCAGCGCTACTGAGCGCAAATTTGCATCGGTATGAGTTATGAGAACAGGTACGCGCTTGATTAACGCATTGCCAAGACTCTCTTATCGCTCTAACTGTTCACGTCCTACATGACTTAGCGACGAGCAGATTAAATTCGCTTCGATTAAAGCCGGCCGACCATTTTGCATTAAGCGATGCGCATCAGATGATGCAAATGAAGATATTAACGGGGATATATTTTATACGAATTTATGTGCATATCAAGCTTAATTTACGAATAAACTTGTGCAATATTTCCTTCACTTCATTTATCCGTGCTTATCTTATGCTAATTCTAAGAGGCGTGCTGTGTGGAGAAGGAAATGTTCAAGTTCATGAAATTTAAATTGGCTGAGTTACTTAAAACTGAAATGTGATTTAAAAACTCGAATTGGAATGTAACCAGTTGTCGGAACGCCTTCAAAGCTATATTAACGCAGTAAGCTTATTAAGACAGGTAATTTAAGTTTCATTTAAATTTACTCAACTCAAGTCATTATACAAGTACTGGATTTTGAAAACATTGACGAGATGGAAGTAAATGATTGCACTAACGACAACCAGAGTCAAAGCACTAGACGTAAGTAAGTAAATTAAAAGTTTCCTAATTAAAATTGCAGCGGTCTAAGTGGACAATCAACTTTGCATCCCGTGGGGAATAACTAGAACAATTAAAACGCTTGGCTAAATTAAATTTGCATAATAATTGCGGATGAGGCTTCAATACTTCGAAAGAAACAAGAGCTTCATCACATTTCTTTACACAAATCTTTCATGCCATTCTATCCATGGAAGGAATGGAAGGAACCGAAGCAAGAAAGTCATACAAGATGTTCCTCTCTTCCTGGTCCTGAACAGACTGAACTCCACCACGTAGACCCCACATTCTCAATCCAATGCTACCAACCTATTGCCGATCCGAATAGGACCAGACGCTCGAAACTTCCTAGAAGGAGCAGTTGGCAATATTGAATTGTAATGGCCGATTCCCCCGGATCATCAATGCCCCTTTTTGGGTAGGGTGTCAAAAAGTCACTCCGGATTTAATTTACGAAGTTGTTTTGTTGACACTCGCACCAATAGTACGTTGAGCCGGCAGGTAGGTGTGCTTAATGAGCGTGACAAGCACAACAAGGTAGAACCCACGTTCCACTACCTACAACCGTACTAAATATAACTCCCAATGACACCAACACCTCCAAACACCTTCTCTTCGTGCCAGCATGGCTGCGACGTTCGCATAGGCGCACTTGTGTGGGTGAATTGACTCGTCAAACCTGCTCCATGCTCAACCCTGCGCGAGCAACAAGAAGCTTCGCAAGCCAAGCTTTCGGACAGAGACGTAGGACGAGTGGATTTATGAGGCATTGGACTGAAGCGCTCCTGGAGGCAGACGCCTGAACTACAGCGACATTTCTGCACCTCCTGGAGATGTTGCCCAGGCACATCCAGCGGTGCTGCAGCGCTGTAGAAGAGGGAAGAGAGTGGTACTCGTGTCGCAAGCATAAGGCAGCGAGGTGGAATTCGAGGTCGTGTTGCGTCGATACGAATGCTGACTGTTAGTAAGCATGCGCGCAGCAGGGATGCACCGCAGGAAAGCTGGACGCGAATGCCACCTCTCTGCCATGGAAACCAGCGCGGTTTCCATCTTGCTTCGACTCGTTGAGCAATGCGCAGTGGGTGCAATTTCTTTTTATCGCGACTCGATGCAAATGTTACCTGATTGCAGTAAGAGTTGCATATGGTTTATTATCGTTGTTTCGAGTATTGATTTTTGAAAGTTCACATGTCAGACACGCACGTCCGGCTTACGTGGGAGTGAAAACGGTGCAATGAATTATTATGAGGGAGAACACATGAGAACACTTATTAGTTCGCAAAGCGGCGTCTTCAAGAAACTACTAATTAGTTCTGCTTTCGAGCTTGCGACTATATTGACAAATATGTCAGTCAATCATTATGCGTAAGCTTATGCTTTTGAGGAACTAAGTAGAAAGGTGTTATTTAATTTGCATAATAAATTTTTACGATTTCACGAGCTGAAAAGCTTATTTCCCGCTCCGGTTTTTGCAGCTTCAAAGTGCAGCCAGCCTGCAGAGAAATTCAACAATTAAGTGCGCGCATCCGTGCCCGGCGCATAGTAAGCAGGCACCAAGTGCAAGCCGTAAATTAAAGGCGAGAAATTAAGTTATACAAGATTAGTTTGCAGAAAGAAGTAAGGTCTAACAAATGCTTGTCAAGAATGGTAACTAGAAATGCCTTGACTTACTTTGAAGTAAAGCACTTGACTTAACCAATCTTAGCGCCAATTAAGCAAGTACATAAAAATCTCAGAGATCAAACGTATAGAATAAATGTTTTACTTTACTGTTTACCAGTTGTCTATTTATTGCACACTAGAAATGATAATCAAATTTGGAATGGATCTCTTATGCAAAATAGTATCATGTGCGAATATCAATTGATAAGCAAAATAAATGCGACATTCTATGTAATTCTGTAATTGTAGCTTTTAATTAATGTTATCATGTTGATAATCATTTCCTGTTTTGTCCCGTCTCAGACTTCGAATTGAAATTAATGTACCGTTTCTACATCACAACCAAATGCATAATTCAAGTGGGGTCGCTTATGGAGACTAAAAACTTAATTGCCCACCTTTCTCACTCGCCGCCTCACACATTAACAACTAAATTATTTTTAATTGACGAATAAGACATAAGTAACCATGCCTCAAGTTTTGCGTCTTTGCGCTTCATTATGAAGAATCCACCATAATTTCGCATTTTACCGCTCGAAGAACTCAAAAACCATCCGTTTGCAAGCGATGAAATGCGAGAAATACGAGAAAATGCAAAACCTGCAGACATGCAATAAGTTAAGAGCTTTTACTGGCTTTTAGTATAAGTTACTGGACACGGACGATGGCGCAGCGCAGCGATGCAGAATGCTGTTGATATTTCGATGTCGTTTCGAATTCGTGTTCGTATTATTGGCGTTTCATCGAGGCAAATGCGACGAGATGATTTTATGCAAATGGACACCTGTGAAGCAATGCAAGATACGAAACTTCAACGACTGGCATGTCACTGTGGCACGCTTGATTTGAATTCTTGCGTTTACATCTTGGATTTATTCAATATTTGCAGAAATTGCAAAGAATCAAGATTGGGATGTGTCGCGCAGATGCACTTGAGATGGACACGAGCAACTGGACGAGTTTTCAAAATGAAACAGGCTTGTGCGTAGGGGACACGCCTGATGCTGTCACAAATCCTAAAAGGATTTCTCTTTGTACACGCGCGCAGAGTCAATGTTCCTTCTGAGTGTACTCAGACGCAGAATGTTACTTCTGAACATCATAAGGATGCAAAGTAGTGGAATGAAACCCAACCAGAAAAAGCTTTCCAGTTTTAAGAGAGAGAGAGAGAGAGAGAGAAAAACAAAAACAAGCAGAATAAAAACGGAATAAATAAATTAGAATATTTTAGTCTTAGTCTTAGAAAGCTCTTCCTCAACTACCGAATTCTAGCACTAACCTGATAAAATTCCTCAGTATACATCCAAATGCAAGAACTGCGTTTGACCAGACGCTTAGACTTGCTCCTCACTTATCCTTATTACGGTAATCGTCAACCATAACTTCAGCTAGATATCCCAGCGTGGCGGCCCTATTAGCGCAAACGAAGCGTCGCCATCGCGAGGAAATTTATATAATATCACCGCCGTCGAGTGGTCGCGTAATCACCATGCGTGCGGGATAAAAAAGTAAGCGAGGGCGACTGGATAATAACCGGCTTACTTCGAAGGATGGAAATAAGGAAAACAAGATACGCTAGCCTGTGAGATATTTTAAGCATGCAAATAACAAGAATGATAATAATAAAAGGCACCAAACCGGTAAACAAGAAAACACACTGATTTGATAGATTTGATTTGATATGCTAGGAGGCAAAGAAACAAGACTTAGATTTGACTAGAAAATCACGAATATTCTTTCAAGTTGGTAACACTCTCGCAACAAATCAACTTCAATCGCTCACTACACCCAACTAACTTCTGACATATCCAATCCATCTCAAAAATAACGAATGCCCATGTAATCCATCTTTCAACGTCCTTGAGCATTCAGCTCCATTTATTACCGAAGAAAGCATTAAGCGTCTAACGGTACGCGCTGCAGCATGTTCAACTCGTTCTTGCAAAGCTGTTGCTGATCGTTAACAATGTTTACAGTGCCGACAAAAAATGTGTTAATGATTACCATTGAAGGTCATAAACAAACATCGATCTGCACCTCAAACAGTCTACGGCGGAGGCACGTTAGCTCGGCCATCAGCCATTGCAAACCGTTATGCAATTCTAGGTCCAACTTCTTCGTGCTCATGCCAGCGAGAGCAAAAAGAGCTATTATGCATCAAGGCTGCAAGAAAACAAAACCGTGCAGACATAAACCGGGCAATAAACGCTTTTCGCTTTTTTCCTTCCCCTTCGGCCCGCTTTTAACGGTCTTCATCTTCGTCGCCGGACCAACAGTGTTGACCGTTTGCGCTTCGTTATGGTTTGTAATAAGCGACGACACATTGCGGCACAACAGGCGCAATGAATTAAAGGAGTGTTTGAGAGAAGGCAGTGTACCGTTATCGCGAGCTAGGTGCATGTCAGCGACAATTTCAGGAGGCCCTGGTCGTCACATCTACGTGTTTTGTGGTGCATCAAACGTCGTCTTCGCATAGCTATAATTTCCAGTCAATTTATCGCTCGCGATGTGCCTGCATTCGTTTCGAGTGATTGGTGACATTCGCAAGGGATTAAAATCTCGCCTGCCGGTAAGCTGTATCTTAATTAATCTCAATTTGACCAGACGCTGGGTGGTCTCAATCAAAGATTTGCTGGATTTTTTCTTCGCAACGCTTGGCAGCACTCAGCACTCGGCGAAGCTGAAAGTCGTGTACATACGTAATTTCCGTAGATCTGATTTAGATAAACGCGCGAATTCGAATGCAAATGTGAACCAACCGGCCGTGGCGAACGACGCTCACGCGAGGCGAGAATGCGCTCGCGAATCGAAACGCACGCATTTGCATACAAATGTCGACAAGTCCTTCGTGGACGAAGCGGTCGACGAAGAATGCGCATTTTAATTGGACAGCATGAACGCGGTGGACATGTTGGCAACATGGTGGTGTGTGCGTGTCAGCGTGGGTTAATTGAAAATTATTGCGATGTTTGCTGCATCTCGCAGGTCATTAGCTTTAATTTCGGGCAACGATGATCATCGTGATTGGTGACACAGAAGGGAGTTTTGTGCGGCAGGGAGGGTTTACATTGTTTCTGGATGCAAAACTTTACGGCCTCATTTGTATTCATGCGTTTTGGCATCAGCGAGATTCTACAAAGTTGAAACAAACTCCTCGCCATGGCATGGAATGCTGTGAATAAATATTAGTCACACATTAGTCCCAATGAGGAGATAAGGTCAATTTCAGTGTTTAATTTGTGAATTATGAGCGTATGCACACACTAGGTAATAACTTAACAAAGCATAATAAGCATAAGACACATTCTGCGACGGCCGCACAGCAATGCGAATGGTAGCCGTTGTTAAGAACACTTTTTTTTATTTCCAACTTCTTGAGTCTATAGCAACAACTCATAGTACAGTATAGTGTACATTTAACTATCCGTTTATCGCCTGTTTCATTCCATGCCGCGTTGTTTGAACAAGTCGGAAAAGAATTAGACCATTTAACAGTCGTAAAATTCATAATTTACTGCATCGTCGATGTACGATATTCCACAATGCCAATCATAAATTAACTTCTTCCACCATGAGTCAATCAATATGTGGTGCATTTTAGCGTTAAATTTTAAGTCTACATTAAAGAGTTTCGACAGGTGTGAAGATGCATCGCGTAGTTGATGCAGGTAACATGAGCATGCGGCTTTTTAGCACCTACGATCAATTTTCGCAAACGACATGACACAGCTGCAAATTTCCGCATAAAAGTCGTGTGCGCAAACGACTTTGCATTTTTCCGTAGGTTTGTTTAGTTTCTACACGGGAGCTTGGCGGAAATTTAGCGCTTGCTAGTCAAATTCGGAAAGCTAAAAAACACACGCTGAAAACGGAAAAAGTTTAAAGCCTCTTGAGAAAGAAATTTGACGTAATTTCTCGTGGACCGGTCGGGTACGGAGATAAAATTGGAGCGGTGAACCGAACGGCGTTCGCCGCCGTCTGCTGGCGTGGCGTGACGAGGATGGTATAAAAGTTGAATGCTCGGCAGTCGAATATGTGCGGAGTCAGAAACATTTCTGAGAATTGAAAAAAAATAAATAAATAAAACAACAAATCTCAAAGCTAGCTACTTCGTGGACTTGATTGGAAATATACTTAATTATATAAGCAATTTATGTTGCGTGGGTTGGCTTTCCTTCGAGTTGTTTTGATGCCCAAGATGTAGGAAATACGAATGAAAATGAAGACATTCGCAGGCAAACTGTTGCAGCGCAAATTCGAAGACCGTCTCGCAATCTCATAACAACAAAATTCTCTGCCAAGTTATACCTCTCGTATGCTCCGCTTTGCAATATATTTCCTCAAGAAAATGATGCACCGCCGTCGATGGCGCGGAGTAAAAAATACCTCCGCTCAGCCGAAGCAAGAAAAACTTATTACTCTTATAAAAATATAGAAGTTTCAGCATAAAACTCCTTCCTCGTTGGAAGCCATGTTACGGCGCGTGTTTTCGCTATCAAATTTCGAATGGCATCTCTTACATATTCCCAACTCGACGCGGTAACAATTGGGTACTAGAAAATCCTAATCAAATGCAATCCGCCGCCGCCGGCATTTTACAAGCTGTGAGTGCCACGAGAGATTCGCGCCAGATATGCCGACTGGCTGCTTAATTATTATCTCTGCAAAAATGTCTTTTTGGGTGGTCCTATCATGACGTCCTCTGTCTTCTCAAAACTGGATGCTTGATCTCCCATCTGCAGAGCGTTAACTCTTGCTAATCACCCGGTTTCCATTGCTGTTGTCTCGTTGGTCGCGAAGCAGGCGATAAAAATGCCAGCGTCGCTGCAAAGCGTCACAAATACGAATTCACGCGAAAAAGGGAAAGAATCGATGCAGGAGAGACGGGAGGCTCGTCGTGAGCTGGCTTGGGGAGAGCTATAACGAGATAATTACGTTAATCGTCGATAAATTTTCGACTTTATTTGCATCTGCATTCATGTAGCACGCAAACGAACGTGCAACGTAGAGCGTATGTAACAATTTATGAGATAATTACAGGACGGATAAATGCCACTACCTGCCCAATATTCAATTATTCGATCTTCCGACTAAAGCAGACCTATAAAGAGCCAAGGTAAATTAATCCAGCTTATGAATGCTTCAAAAGTTGTATATTTTAATTGGTAAGCTTGGTGCTTGTCAGTGCTGGGATCAAGATACGACAAGAATGCAGAACATCAGCCATCTTGAAGACGCCCAAAACCATGGGGCATTCATAATGAATACATGTGCATTGCAGAATGTAGAAGATATTTCTGATAATTCAATTATTAATTTGCTTGCTGAGATGATAAAGGGTGGCGAAGGTAGACTCGTGATGCAGACATAAAGAGGAAATAGAATAGAACTTGGCGATACGGTCAAGATACGGTCAAGATGTTTTACCGTATCCGGGTGGTAATGCAATAAAAACGCGACCAGTATCTACGTACAGCCAGTTTTTATTTATTTAGCTGATCTATAAAAGTGTACGTGCATCTCGAGACTCTTAAAAGTTCGCTTGTGTGGAAACACAGCGAAATCAACTTATGAACGAAAATCAAACAATTGCCTTCTTGCATGTCAATTAGCAGTTTGTTAAAAGTAAACAACCCGTCTCTAGATTCTGATATTGCAAAGGGTATAAATTAGCAACTAGAAGTTCCAAGTAGCTGCAGTAACAAACGAAATAAAGTAAAAATATCCACAACGTCCAATTATCGAGAAAGAAGACACGCCCGAGAATTTATTTATCTACGCTTCATTTTGACGCATTCGGCTGCAAACTTGTTTGCCTGCATGCGGCTGTAAGTAAATGAAAACCTATAAAATTTATAAAAGAAATAAATGTATTCGGAACTCAAAGCTCATAGCCCGTAGTTGTATTTTGTTGCCCGGAAGCGTTATACTTTTTCCACGTATTTTTCGCTTCTTCTTGTCTTGATGAAATGAAACGAAAGCGCTTCGCCAATGTCGAGCTAAATTGCTCACTTGCTTCGCTTGATAATATAAAGAGTATAAACTTTACTAAGTGAATGTGTATAGTTTTATCAAAAAAAAAGGAGTGGAAAGTTGAGAGTCGTTTTACAGTTTTTCAATAAATAAATTTGGTTTAAACTAAGCGGCAAGCTCTAAACTAAAAAAGTGGAAATCAAGTGGAGTAGCTGGAGTTATAGCCAATCTATTGAAACGTTGAACATAGTCGAATAAACAAATTAAATATGATTGATTTACAACAAGAAAAAATGCAAACTATTTTTGGCTGCATGATGTTTTTACTGCTGTGATCACATTATATTTGTTTGCCATGCAAAGAAACCCAGTCAATCAGAATCGGAAAAGAAACAATATATTCATAGTTCTAACTATCATTTCAAACAGTAAGAAAGTTAATACAAGTCTTGACAACTTTATATATTTAGTGTTCTTCATCATATTTCAGTTGATTGAATTTTTTTTCTACTTTCAGTATCATCAGACGTGACACCAAAATAGTCGGCTTGCTACGTGAGAATGCCTTTGCAAAGAAATAAAACGAAGCGTCTTTTCAGACATAGATGTGTAGACCATAAAAATGCATATTGCATGTGTTTACGAGTGCCAACATGCAATAGTTGTTACGGTCTAATAGCATTGCTTGGAAATGAGATAATTGTCCAATGCAGATGTCGACATAGTCGAAGGTCGAATACGAGAGGGCCAGAAATGAATGGCGCCACACCCTGAATCGCTGCCAACTCGCGCAACCACGAAACATGGAAGACGAGTGAATTTTTTCATCGGTGAAATCCACCCAGGGTAACGCCTCGATGGACAGGTAATTCACGAAAAGCGGAAACACGTTGGTTAGGTGTAGCAAATTCTCAAGCAGAGCTAAATGTAGATCGACTAGTCTGATGTTGATTTGAATAATCGCACCTTATTTGCTCAAACACAAACAGGCGCACCAAGTCGAGAGCTTGTTGACTTTATTTATAAACGAAACGTTTGTATCCTGCGACGCGTGCGACACGACAACCAGCAAGCGAATTAGCTGATTATATCCGAGCCAGGCACACGTTAAAATCCCAAGTGGAGTTGAAAAGTCGTCTTCCCGTATCATTTCCACAACGTCCGCCGCTAGACTTCTAATTAAGACAAGGTATATTCGTTTGGAAATTTACGAAACGCTATTCTTGACTTTTGCGGTGGGAGTCGCCCCGGGATATCTTCTGCATCCTTAATGACTTCAGCTTGACTAGTGTCATCCGACTATTATGCACTAGCGTATCACTTAATTTATCTCCGCCTGCCCAGCCACTCCGTGGGAATGCATTAAACAGTTTAAAGTTTACGACCAAAATCGCATATTCCTCGGCGATGTGCCGAATCGCGCCGGTTAAACAACTATATTTGTCCACTGCGCATTGGAGCAGATATGAAGAAAAGTTTTATACGAGCTTTCTAATTGCTTGCGCCGTGCGAGTGTCATTTTTATGCGCGAAACGTTTTATTCCGACCCGTAGCGGGACTTTGCAGTTTGTTAATTGATCCCGAGATGCTCACGGACCAACCACGGATAAAAATTTTCCATTAGCAATTAATCTTCGTCGAAAAAGCACACTTGTACATGTATTATTAACGAGATTAAAGAAGTTGAAAATAGAACCGCTGCATTTTTAAAGAAGGCAAAGCATCAAAGCTGATAAAATAAATGTACGCAGTACGTTGGGCGCGTTCCAGCTTGGCATGTAAACAGAAAACAATTCTGTAATCTCTTCCAATCCTGTTAAGTAAAGAGCATTTCGCGTCTTGCACGACGGGTAGGTTGAGACACTCATAATAAATTCAATTAGAAAATGGACTTAGTGGGATTTTATACTAAATGTTCGACATTTACTTGCAGTTAGGATGTTGCTGGTAGCTCCAAGGGCTGGCAAAAGATTGGGCCATATTGTGAGCATCCTGTATAAGGAAATGGTATGTCTAATATGTGAGACTAGTTGGTTTTCTCGGTGAAATTGCACTAGTAAAACTGTTTGTGTTTGCAAAGGCTGCAATGGTAGCGTAATAGCTGCCTGAAAAATGCGTCTCAGCATTTTCAACTTTTCTGGAATAAAATAGAAGTCGGGAGCTGCATACACACTGTTAATTCCATCGTCAAAAATATAACTAACGAAAGAGAGAAAAACGAGGAAAACTTGGATTGAAAAAAAGCTATTTCTGTGACTATCCATGGTGAAATTTTCAAGCCAATGACTTCAATCTCTGGACTTTATAAGACTATATAACCTGAAATTTGTTGCAGGTGTAGGAGAAATGAACTTTTTTTATTTCACCTTCGACATTTTTCTCCGAAGCGTAGCGGTTAAAACAATTTCGGCTAAATATTGGCACGTCGGACGAGTTATGAGTCGGTGTCCCTCAGGGGCGGCACGCACGTATAAGGTTTACGTCTATTTGTCCGCTCATAACCGACAAATGAGTACACATCGCACGCACACGCGAGTCCTGTGTAGCGTAGGCAATGGACATGGAGCTGGACGAAATGGGAAACATTTAAATGCGCTGCATCCATGAGGTAAGTAAATTGGTTTGCGTCCTGCGTGCACCTGAACACATTCAGTTGGTACCCCAGTGCGATTTGATACTATAATATTCCAAGAAATTACCATGCGTGTCTGTAATCTGAAGCAATCGCCAGCAATAATCCAAGGATGGGCAAACACTTTGGCCATACTGGTTTCGCAGCAAATGTGTGAGAACGTGTCGGGTTTCTCGGTGAGAACCCGGTGAAAACTGTGCAGAAGAAAATTATAAATATTTAATATTGAAATCGGAAAAGGCGGCATAGAATATCTGCCTCTCAAGCGCGCCATTCTCGTTAAATATTTATTTTTTTAATTGGCTTTTACAATTACCTAGGCAAGTCTCAAATAGTTGGAAATTATGATCGCATATCAATAAAACCAGTAATGAGATACGAAATGTCTAGGTCCGGGCACGTTTTTAATTAGCAAATTGGCACGATGCAGTCGGCAAATGAAATTGTGCCAATAAAGAAATACATAATAAACGAATAGTACCGGTGTGCTGACGTGAAGAAGTTTTTCGCTCCCGACCTAAGGCTTCAACGGCAATGCGCATAAACTTGCACAAACCGATTTAGCATTTTCTTCCATTCGTGGAAAACGACCTGTGTTGCGAATGCTTCGCATGCAGCCAATGCAAAATTCTTAATGTTTGTTTATATTTGCTATTTGGCCAAACATAAATTCCGAGGGACATTCGCAGAGTGTGTGGGAATGTCAAATGATCGGTTTAAAGTTAAGAATGTGTTGGAGGTTTTATTTATATAAAAAACAAAAAAGAATGCAGACGCAAACAATTTTAAGATTCCTGGTGTGTTTTATGAGTTGGAATTCTAACAATTACAATTACAGATATCCGGTGACAAGAAGAACAACGTAACTGATGCAAATATTTTAAATGAAACAAAAATATTACTGAATTACTTTTTCTTAGTCTTTTTAGTAAATGTTTTTCCATTTGTTTTTAATTTAGCGAAATTTTTGAGATGTGAATTAATTAGTCTTAATTTATTGAAAATATTAACAATAATTTGATGTTGCAATAGTTAAAATTTCAACACATTTATATAACTTAGTATTAATAAGATGAAAAATATGAGGAAATTACCGAAATTACAATAGTTCTTCTTGCAGCAATATAACTAACACAACAACAGATAATTGACGACAAAAAAATAAACTATTATTTAGTTTTTTGCATTACATGAGTGTTCAAAATTAATTTGTTTAAAGATTATGATATGAAACAATGCATTGGTTTGAATAATAACTTGATCAATGTGTATATTTAAGGCTTGAGGAAGGCTTCATGTTTTCCTCCCTCCTTTTGTCTTTTGCAAATATCCAACTTCCCTCTTTATGGGACATGAGTTGAGTCTGCGCAGTGTCTTGCGCTCAAGGTAGCTATCAAGCTATTGCCATCCAAACATCATAGTATCACGCAAGCACCTTGAATAGTTGCATTACACGCACCCGAAACGAGTTCAAACGTGCAACACCAGATTAACAAACAATACACACAGCTGACTAATCTCTAGTCTAACCAATATAATAAATACTACAAAATAACTTACCAACGTATTCTTCTTCTCTTGCTTGCAGACCTCATCCAATTTGGGGGCTCCACGTGGATTTTCGGAAACTACACACATCGTTGCATGGCGAGACAAGGGGGTGTGCGTTGCTGTGAAGGCGCACCGCGTCGAAGGCGCCCCGACGCACTGCGCCTCTCTCGCTCGGCGGCGGGCGTGCAGCAGGATGCACGCGGCATTTTCGCGAGAGGAACACGCGTGTACACGACGCGAGACATCGCGACGCAAGAGACGACGCACACCTACGGCGCGCCGCGAACACGGCGCAAATCGCACGCACACACTCACGACACCTGCAACAATTAACAAAGATTAGTATAATAAAAATGTTACGAGTCCCCCCGAATGTGCCGGTCCAACCGGATCATAGGGCTGTGCATTAAATACAGACATGTCCAGGACATGCAGGGCAAGTGAAGAAGTGGTGACTTTTTCTCAACTGCTAACTGCTAAGTCATCACAAAGAAGAAACATTCAGTTAGATATGACACTTCTATCAACTGCCGAAATCACAGCAGTTATTCTTGTACTTTGCAGGCTGATGGCAAAACATCAAGGTGTCTTTGTTTTACTGCGTATTAAGGTAAATTAATTGGTGTACTGAATAAATGAATATTGTATTCGCAATGAGCCAAAGTCAATCGATGAGTGAAGTTTGACTTTATCGGAAAGTTAATTGCCCTCAATCGATAAACAGTCAATCATTTTAATGACAGCATCATGCTAAAATTAATGATGTGTTGCGGTTGATAAATCATTCCTTTCTCTCTCTCCTTTTCGTTTTAACAAAATACAGCTTATTTATTCTAAATAACTTATGCTCTTCAAGTACGTTCGACTTGTAAAACTTTATTTTGATTTGTTGGGTGATAAACTGAAGTTGTATCTTGAGTTCTATTTGGCTAAGTACTTTATATGAAATGCGCAACTAGCGTTCGCGTAGATTTCAAGTAAAATCAACTATGTACCATGACCAATTTTTATTGCAATCAAAATTATTTGAATTTATCGTGCCGACGTCTTAAAACTCAACGTGCAATGCAAACTAGATATTCATCTGGAAAGTCGTTAGTAATTTGTGATTTCTCTTGACAGAAAACGCGGAATCGTAAAGATAAAGCTAGGATTAGCCTCGATTATACGTGATAAACGTGCATCGTTCAACGCGAAATCTGTAAAACTGAACTCAATGTCATCGAGCAACATAATAGTCGTCTACATTGCTTGACATCCCAACGCAAACAGCGAATAAAAACAAGAAGCATCCAATGATGCACAAGGCACGGTTTCGCCATGTAAAAGTTGTAAACTTAAAGAAGTTAACGTGATGGCAAAACAAATTCCAAGCCAGTAAAGGTTAACGTTGCGCATGCGTCCATCCACAATCCACGCAAGAGAAAGCAAGGAAATTCGCTCGAAAACTAACAGTTGCTTCCGCATGAGTTCGATTTATTGTTTTATCGAAGTCTTCGCCGGAGAATGAAGCAACTATGGCAAGTTTGGTAAGACATTGCAGCAACTCGCCCGATAACAGCTCAGCCTTGCAGCAGTGCAATGAAAATGTGCTTCTTCCTGCTGCAGATATTGTACATTGTACGTGCTGACGTGCTGGATTTAAAGCCAGAAGTAAAATTTATATTTTGCGCAAAATATGAGCAAACTTGTGGGATTAAGCGAAATGCAGCGCAGCGAGACGAATGAAATGTCGCGCTGTAAAAATGTGAAATAAATTTTTAATAGAATTAAATAAATCTGCACCAAACAAATTCAGCCGCGTCTGAAGCTGGCCGCGAGGCAGGCAGGAGGAAAGACAATAATCGCGTAGAAGGCAGGGAGTCGTAAAGTTAATTAACCAGCCGGCTCAAACACGAGCTGTTCACGATTCGATATCCTTGCAAGACAAGCTAAACATGCAGCGAGTGAGCAAAGCAAATGAAACCAAATCATAACCAAAACACTCATTGAAAATATGATACCTTTGGTAGTTCGAGATGCTGCTGGGATGAATGGTGCTGAGTTAACTTTGCGCACAACCTCCCCCTGCGAGCGCCGCAAAGTTGGCTTGACTTGACTGCGTCGGCATCAGCCAACTTTGTGCGCGGGGCGGAAATGCAACGTACCGGTTGCACAACTTGCAACGGGAATCGTCAAGTTTGTACTTACAGATGCGAATGTCAGGCGCGCCGCCGCTGCGCGTATTCACTCGGCGTTGGCGTGGAGACTTTATAACCCCCCGAGCTACCCGCGTTCATTTTACAAGTTTTAGTATGTACCGCTTTTCGTGTGCTCCACTAAAACTCCTCGCAGATAGGGCCAACGCCGAGTGGCATAAAGTATAAAGGCGCTGCGGCCGTGGCGGCATTGGAAGGAAGACGGGAGACACAAGAGAGAAGGACCTTTTATCAATTGCAGTACAGCATCAACTTTCTGAGGCGAAGCAACCGTCATTATCATTGCTTTCCGAGTAAATTTCTAGCGCCAGCGAACAGTTGTACTTTAATCATGGTCCGGCTGTCTTCATCACAGGTCGGGTCAGAAATGGAATGATTAAGTTGAACGTAAATTTCCAAATGGAAAGCCAACTCTGGATGGTCTGAAGTGATCACGTTAAGCCGGCACAGCCGAAATAGCCGAAACGTGCAACAATCGCATGCAAATATATCCGCCATCCCTGTTTTATTTCTCTGGCAGACCGCGTAGAGAATAAACTTTGCTTCGAATATGAACATGCACGAGTCTGCGCGTTGGACGTCAAATTACCTCTCGAAATCAATTCAACGCAATACCCATTCCAGTTTAATTGCCAACTGACTTGTTGGCCTTGACTTAAGTGACTCTATCCATGACCTAGGAATGTTATCCGACCACCCGAAAATACTGCCACCGTCGGCCGACGAGTTTCGTTGTTGATTGCGCGAAGGTTTCGAGCAAAATGAGTGCTTGCTCCCATAAAAGAGCCGAAAATCTCCCTCCTCGTAAGCAGGTGCTGCTGCCGGCAAACGATGTTCGAAACGACGGAGAATTGCCGAACTAACGGCCTTTCTAGCTGTATTCGTGCAATTCATACACAAGCACAACGCACACTCTCAGACTCCGCGCGACAATAACACAATAGCCGCCGCTGCGATGGAAAAAGCCGAAATGTTGCTTTACGATGCACACAGCCACACACCTTCAACTTGACGACGACCTCGGACGATTAATGTCGCAAATAGATGGCACCAGCGTGGACCGAACGCGATAAATAATACGATGTCCTTATTCGCACAACGTGCACGGCGTAGAAGGCACCTGATTCACAACCGTAGCAATGTCGGCGAGCTGATGCCTAGAAAGGTTATCTCGCCACGAACTTAAAACTTGAACTGAAAAACAAATAGCATCCCCTAAAAGTACCCGGCATGCATTGCGCCGCACGCGTCCCGATAGTAAATACATCCGATATACAACCAATAAAAATATACTCGCGTCGCGTTTGCTGGATTGCTCTTTGAGGCACATTTCTCTCTTCCTTGTTACTGTCCAGAGTGTGGTCGAGGGTGGGGTATAACATGCAGGTATCTATGATGACAGAGGAGGGTAAGAGAAAAATGCTTTGCTAAGTTACCAGCATGGTTGCAACTATAATTTTTAAAGAATCAGCGAGATGCTTAAATTAAAATATCTGACAACTGTTTAGTAATTAATCTAATCTTTTCTATATTACTTTCCAATGAAAATTATTCTTCGAAAGACCAATAAATACCAATCTCCCGTACTCAATCTACTTCCACTCTGCTCCAAATCCACCAACACTAAGTCTTATCAACAAGTATGAGCTGGCCTGGTTTGTAGTAGTAAGAAAGCTCGCGAGTCTCCAGTAAGCTCTAACCGACTATGTAAGTACGACAAGGACATTAGTAACGCTCTCTCATTTTACTGTTAGGACGTAGGTTGTAACTTGATGTAACCTGCCTGACAAGCTCAAACTCCAGCCCAGTTCACCTGAAAAAATGATGGCCGCATGCACGCACCAATCCCGTCGCAGGATCAGGTCAATATAGCCATGGCAACCAACCCCACCACACTAGCAACTCAATAGCCTACTCTATACTCTCGAGGAAGATGGACAACTCGCTCGTAAAGCTCCTCATTGGAGTACAAATTGTAAAAGTTTTATGACATCTCCGATCCTGTTTTGTTCGTACTGGTTTTTTGCCTCTCGTTTGAACGTCGCGATGTTTGTGCGATTTGCTCCTAGATGTAGGCACAGGTCACCAATTCTACTCTACGAAAACATTTAAAAAACTGTACTCACCACCTACCAGAATTTGAGTTCTGTCGGAACTGATGATTTAGTTTTACCCTCTTGACATGAAGCACTTTCACTAGAAGAACGGTGTAATTAATAAATTAGTTCAATTGATTATAGAGAGCACCAGCCACTTTGATCGACAGCCACATACTAAATGCACAAGAGTAGTTTTACGAGTAGGTGATGCCCGTGGATGGAAGTCGCGGCGCGGCCATTTCGCGAACCCCGCGCACGTTCGTTTGGCACGTGCATACAATTACGCCCGGAGATGTCGAGGATCAACAACTGACGACAACAACACGAATACGACTGATTTGTGAAATATATGGTGCTGGTGAGGAGTGCCGAAACGCCCGACAGAAAACTATAAAACAAATCCCTCCTACTGCTGCCTTATGCCAATGTGCGAACAATTTTATACGATTTTTTAATTAGCTATTTGGTTGAGGGTAGAAATCAAGCAAGGCCCTCGCCTTGCTGAAAGTCGAGATCGTTAAAAATGCTGCGTTCAAAAAGAATATCACATTGACTTCTTTGCGTAAACACAAAGAGAATGCAGAAGGTTGCAAAAATGTTTGCAATAAGAGTTACAAATTAACAATTTTTACACCAAAATATTGTCAAGATTGTTTGCGAATTGCGTAAATTAGAGAAGCGTTTTTTGTAATTTGCAATAACTGGTCAACATTTGGTTCAAACGAGCTTTTTTTTATTTGTTGGCCCAGCCTGTGGCATCGTTAATTGGATCAGACCAAATTGGATTGCCAAAATATTAGTGGACCAGATGGAAGTCCTATAAAACTCAATTACTTACAGATTAGCTTTCAATTACTCCCAATAGTTTCACTTAATCAAAATAATTTCTTTGGTAAAATAAGTAAAAATATCATTTGAAACTTTCTCAAATATTAACTAAATATTCATTATATTTTTTTCGATTTTGTTCCACTTTTTCTACACATAAAATAGTTCTATTTACAAACAATAATGAATTCTATCGAAGTCAATTGATTTACGATCAGCAAGTTATTTCACCTGTTAATTTAAAAGCGCTAATATGTTGATTTTGTTCCGTTGACAAGTTAATAATGTCTAATGAAGCAATAAAACCATCTGGTCACTGAATTGCAGTTACCTGCATTATTTCAATTAGTCTTTAATGTGCCGCGTGCAGTGTTTAACGTTCTGTATTGTACGCGTAAACAATTGAAGTGAAGAACAATGCAGTCATTAGCGTCGCACTATTGTTTGTTGCGTGTGGTCAGGCGTTATATATTCACAAGCTTTAGAAACTTAAAACTCAGAAACACTAATAACAAGAAGAAAACCTGGTAAACATAATTACCTTGACTGCTTACTTTAGTTTCCTTCGTGTTCTTATAACATATTTCCGTTAAAGTAGATTAGTTTGCTTTAAAGTTACTCTTTTTAGTTCCCTATCAATATTTATAGCAAATTTGCCTTAATTTAATCCGATTTGCTCTACTAATACGCAGTTTATAAATATGCAATGTAATAAATTCTATGCAAAGTAACCTACGTTTTTATTTAATACCTACTTACATATCTTAAGACCACACTGGTACCATTCCAGTAACGAAATGCAGCTCACACCCACTTCCTGGTATCAACGTGCCCAGCGCGAAACTAAGTCATTGCACAATCCGCCATTCCGCATTCCTTGTTTCCCTAGCGCCCTACAATCTGCGTACATCTGCGCGTTTTTCACACTTTCATATCGATATAAGACAATCTAACGTCTTCTTTCTTGTGCAAAATCGATCGTAATGTTTCCCACAAACAACGCGTTTTGCATTCCCGCAGTTCCCACTTCAGCAAATTCCGAGTTTTATAACATTACAATGCAATTTATTCCTGCAATATTTTCTTAGATGAAAAAAGTTAACGTAACAATAGATCAGAACAATATGCTGATTTTGCCTATAAAAACCGACAACTTTCTAAATTTTGGCATAGGATTGAACATAAGAAAAAAATGATGCCTGCGTGACCTAGTTAGAATGACCCTACCCTCGACGATTTTGAGAAAATTAGAAACCACTACTGAAAAACCTCAAGAAAAAAAAAAGAGAAATCGTGGTGCAAAAGCCATACACATCTCTGGTTAGATTGGAGGGTCCAATAGAAGATGACCAACTGGTATTCAGATTTCACCCCCACATAGATGAGAGGGAAATAAGAAAGTCGAGAGAAAATTTATAATGTTCGTGGCAAGTTTAGTTTGCTGAAAGCGCCTGAACTTGAACTATCAGTAAATATTTGAAATGTCTTGAATGTAAAAATATATTTGTAAAGTGATAAACATGCATAATGTACATTGCAAAGTAACTCATTAATCATAATTAACAGTTTGTTAAATTACTAATTAGTGTATCTGATATCCTGTGGACTTCTAATTATATAATTGAAGGTGAATAAATTACACAACAAATATAGTGACAGTGAATTCGGTGCTGCAATAACATATTTTGTTATTGGCATATTCAGCAAAGAGTAATGAATTTTGAAACATTTCAATCGGATTATTTTATACATATTAAGTAAGTTGAATATGATTATAGTTCTCGATGCATTTAAACTTTCTAAGTAA
Source organism: Diploeciton nevermanni (assembly GCA_027575565.1). Taxonomy (NCBI): domain Eukaryota; kingdom Metazoa; phylum Arthropoda; class Insecta; order Coleoptera; family Staphylinidae; genus Diploeciton; species Diploeciton nevermanni. The sequence goes on from JAODIE010000008.1 coordinate 2,904,442, forward strand.
TAAAGAACCTGATTAACAAATATTCTAATACGTTGGAAAACAAATAAATGTCGTATAAAATAGGACGTGTATAATAGAATGCGCAGGACATATTACAACATCATTGACGTGCGCCGCCATCGGCGCAGCGCGTCGCGACGTTCGTCGATATATCAAGATGGCCGACTTTCCTGTGTATCTCAATCTGCTACATTAAAGTGGATCCCTTCTTGGAAAATATTGTCCATAATTATATAGATATATCAAGAAAGAAAAGTGTCCAGATATCAACTTGTAGTGGGTTAATTTCAAATTAGTAATAAACATTAACTAAAAAAGAATGAAATTTTAAGAAAAATCAGATTATTTTTTCTAAATTGTTATAAAAATAGTAAATTAATGAATAAAGTCAAATGTTTTATCAAAAGTTCAACTTTAGATGGCAATGTCTGGGAATAGTCACATTTTTAACATACCCACGCGTGCTCACACATTCCGTGACCAGCTCAATGCTCCCCCATGGAGCGTAAATTGGGAACAAAATGCACTCCAAGCAAACACCAATTAAATTCCGAGCAAACTAACCTCGACGTTTATTATAACTGTGTACACTATCAATTAGAATCCAATGAAAAAACAGTTTTATAATTACATTGTAAAACAAAGCAAACCAAAATTTGCGCGAAAGAAATAAATAAAATAATCTGTTACCATAAGGGCGCGGTAGTAAGCTCGCAATATTGTCCCACTGTGTAAATGCTCAAGGGAGGAAAACTTTTCCGGTTTGCAAGTCGAGCATCTCGTTATTTTTCTAATTCCTTTTCCCGTTTCTCTTCTGGACATCGTGACAATCTGTAGGTCGTTATGCTTGTTAACACATTGATACTAGACTGAGTTTAATAAACTTTAATCTACACAAGACAAAAATTGGATTCCATTGTACTGCTTGTGCTTGTAATGCAACAGTTTAAGTGCTAATTAGATGGAAGTAAATCCAATGTGATAAACGTTTGTGTGAATTAATGTTGAACAATGTACAATCACTTTAGACAAGATTAAATTATAAACAGACGGATGTATAGCGAGGGCTATTTGCACGCGACCCGCCATGTTGGAGGTTCGCCAATTAACTCGCCGCACCAGGTTAATTAACACAGACCGCAGCCATCGCCGCTCTCATGTACGGACGGCACAAGATTTATAATTTATAATTGAGTCCATATCGGTAGACAGGCGAATTAATGCGTTCAAAAGCGGCTAAACACTTGTTCCACTCAACTCCAATCAAATCCAGACGAATCTGACAAGTATCGGCAATGGAAGGGATTATCGCGTGACAACGAATGCATTGGCGAGCTAAGCGCCAGCTGGAAACGCGCATGCAGCGTGTTTGATTAGAAACGAATGTGGCTACTTACGTTAGCGATGCTGATCGTTGGCAGTTGTCGATGCGGAGCACACATGGCGTCTGGTTAATCGGCGCACTGGACGCGGGCAACAATTACTGGTGGCGGTGGCGGCGGCGGCGGCTACGCGCTGGTGGCAGCGGCGGTGCTCACCTATCGCGAGTCGATGGTCGCCCGCGGCTGTCGAACACGACTAATGACTGTCACAGCACCGGCACCCTGCACGCTCGGCCTCATACCTATAGGTATATGGCATGCGGATTGCATATAGCATATAGGAGGGGCCCCAGCGCAGTCGTATACATCTTAGTGTTATGGCCGCTACTCACATTGGAAGATAGGCCATCAAGCATGTCGTATATACCGCACAGCGAGAGAGCTGGCGATTGTAAAACTTTTAGGACACTTTGCGAACCCCCCTAACCGGCGCGCGGCTTGCTTGCTCGCGGCAACGCGCTCTTCTAATATCCGGATGAATGGCGACCCGAGCGGCGGCTCGCCGACGATGCTCTTCGTCGAGCACATGACCCGCCCGCCGCCAGTCGTGCCGTACCCGCTGCGACTCTTTTCTGTTTTCGTTTAATGCGTTTCTGTTTTCCTTTTCGTTTCGTCTGTGTGTGCAATGCTCTAATATACGCCGGGATCCGGAACGCGCCCCATAAATCGTAAACATCCCCCGTCAGTGCTTCCCGGCGCGCTTGCTTGCCTCCTTCGGGCCGCACAAGGGGGTGGGTGCTTCGGCGAGCTCTGGCGGAGTGTCTATGTGTGGAAGCGGATCGGAACGGGAAACAACGCGGCGAGCATATTCGTCAAATAAGGCGCAAAACGAAACGACCCAGCGGTGGGAAGCAAAGGAAAACTCCCAATTTTCTCTGCCGGATCATGGCAGATCTTGCATTGTTTTCCCGACACTGTCGCAAAATGCAACAAACAACTTTTCTGAACATTACATTGCTTCAGCATACATATCTCTTAAAACCATCTAAATAAAACACTAATTAGTTCACAAAGAATTTTCACACAAAAGAAAGAACATCATGTAGTTAGATTGATCATAATTAGCTACTAAAGTTACCAAGGTAGTGTTTAACATACAAAAATTGCAACACTATAATTTATTTTTAACGTTTCAAAAGCAAATTATGTGGTTATTTATACTTACAAGTAGAGACTGTTTTCGCCAAAACGTTTAAACAGGAAATATTAACATTGTGCTAATTAATGTCCACGTACCATTTACTTGTACACTCAAACTAATTTGTATTCAAGTACGAGCACAAAATGAAGACGCAAAGAATAAACTACAAGTAGAATGCACAAGCACATCTTTTCAGACTAATTTATTGTTGTATCATATTGATGACAAATTTTAGGCAATTGAAGTTCTTGCACCAGCATAAAACCTCATCTAAAACACGTTTAAATGAGATATGAAGTACGTGCTAGAAGAATATAATAAATAAAATATGAAATTTAGAAGAATAACAATCAAGAACAGTTTGTATTTGGAGGATATTAAAGATGTTTCTGTTAATAAGAAAACCTTGCTTTAATCTGCTTAAGTGTTCAAAAAAGTCGCATCTTCTCATCATTTATTCATATCCAATATTTTAGAATCAACGAGCATGAAATATGAAACATTTTGTGCACACAGCGGCTCAGCCAAGGGTTCACTACGGACTTCTTCCCTCTTGGCAAATGGCTCGTGACGCCGGAGCTTTTACTTAATTTGTTTGCTTCGCGGCCTGCTGCACTCCGCGTGCGGTAACATTTTGTCTTTTGGATTAAAGACAACAACGACGGAGGAATCACGACGAAATGTCGGACGTTTCCACTCGGTTGGTTTCTCTCATTTCCTTAATGCGACTTCCAGACTGCTGAGCGACGGCACAAAAACGACGCACAAATCTTCACCGAGAAGATACCAACAAAAACGACCGCAGCGCGGAAAGCTACAAAAAAGTCAGAAATCTAAACGATTGCGCTGAGAGAAGAGACAGTCAGTAGTAGACAAAATAAAAATACACAATTAAGTAGTGTTTAGTCGGTTGCAACTTTGTATAATTGTCAGTTCGGAGAATAAGTGATTCTAAATTTGGTAATTTCTTCGTTTAATATGTGACCAGGGAATAGACTCATGAGCCGGTTTTTATTTACTTTGAATTAGAATTCAGCTAAAGATAATGTTTTTCTATTTAATTGTTAGAAACCAAACAGAAACAGATAGTGGATTTAAAAAATTAACATAGTATGTTAATAAAGTTTTATAAAGTTGACAGTTTACAATGAATGTTAATTTATGACTTGTTAACATAACAAGAAAACCTGTGCACGAATTATAGACCAATTTAACACAACACGTACTGTTTAGATTGGTCAGTTTGTTCACTGCATACTGCAGCATAATTACCCACTCAAACCAACGCACAAAAAGAAAATCTCAAAAGTAATCAATTCATAATTAATAATAGACACAAAGAGAATCTATATTTAGAAATACAACCTGAAAAGAGAAATTAAATCGGGTTCGTGGATGTAAGACAAAATAAGAAGTGCATGCGAAACACAAGTAAACGCCCATTTAAAATCCACCCCTCCATATTCGAGACTTGTTTCCAGCCAAGTCAACTGGTGAAGACTATTCAGCAGAATAAAAGTGAAACAGTGGTTTGCCATTTGAAGGAGTTGAAGAAGAGTAGGTAGAGAGTAGAAGCAAGTAAAGTGGGAACACCAAACAAACTAAGAGAGGACGGTGTATATGCCGGAACGTTTTTAGAGGCGGAGTCAGATTGAGCCAGAGCTGGTTTAGTGTAGAATGGGTCAATAGAAGGGAACCTCTCTGGGTAAATGTTCTCCTGGTTATTCGGACTCGTTCGTTCCTCAGCAACCGGAATGCACTAAACTCGAAAGCAGCGAAGGAAAGAAACGAACGAACTTTTTTTTACTAAAATTGTTCCAATTGTTCCAATTGTTTTTATCATACAAATTACAAACTTAATCAGACTAAATACATTTGCAAAAGGTTTGATTATAACGCCAATAATAAATATTATGATAGGTAAGGTAAATGTAGTTGCTAGTTTTCAACTTTAAATTATTATCATCTCACTTGAATTTCTTACTTATTAATTAGTTTTAAAGATAGTATTATCAATGAGAGAGAATAAATTCTTTGCAAGAAAAATAAGTAGAGGAATAAATTTGAAAGTCGGAGTCTGTCGGGAAAAGTCGTAGCACGTGTTCTCCCTACTTCTGTCTGGTATTGCAAACTTGCGTGCTGCACGCTCCACTATTGGCAAACTGATGCAACCACACCACTGAGCCTACTTTACGACCAGGTAGCACACGCTCAAATGCACTTACTTCAATCAATGATATTCAAAGTAACTATAATGACGCAAAAATTAAAAATGCATAATATGCATGATTTTCCTGTGAAAAATATGACCAACAAGTTTCTACAATCCTAATGATACCTTTCATAATCAACTTACCTTGAGTGTTTGATCTAATTTCCCGTCAGGCGTGTTTAATTAGTAAGCTGAAAGTCTCAAAAGTCAAGAAATGTTATAATGCGTCTCATCCTTGTTCAATCATTTTCATTATTATTGCACTTTCTTTGCGCGCCAAACTCCTCTTTACTCTTATCCTTCTCTCTATTACATGAACATTTACATAACACAACAATGCATTTTGAACACAACAACTGCAAAATATTCCATCAATTATAAAAGTAACTTTCAATGAATCCAAGACTTAATACAAAAACCCTATAAAACATTTCGGTACAACTTAATTTATACTTGTTTTCGATTCCGCGCATTTCGATTCCCGCCACCTCACCAACCAATACAATGTTGTACAATGTTTGTCATTTATTTTATATTCAAGTATTATGCAATAATTACAATTACTTAAGAGATCAATAAATATTCAGTTATATTATATAGGGTCTAAAGAATGTCACCAGCGTGAATGAGTGAATATAGTACGTTGTCGTTACCATCCGAATCGAGGATGTCCACCGAGGACTCTGCGTGTGTGAAGAGAGGAAGGAGTTGGTGGGAAGAAGGAGGAGAAGAAAATAAATCATTATTCTTATTATATGTTCGATTATGTACATCATGTTATTTAGGATTAGTGTTAGATTACTAATTATTATTATAAGGTATCATCCTTCCATTCGTACAAGGAATGCCAAGGACTCTGACGCTCTGACTGTGTCGTGCCGCGAGCCTATTTATTGGCTCTAGTCGGCTAATAAATTCGGTTTCTAGATGAGGTCCAGGCGAGGATCATGTCGCTCGCGCGTTGCTTAACGTCTACTACCACCTACGGGGCAATCGCTACGGTCATTACATACAACGGAATACATTACTGCAAGATGAGGGGATGTCCAGGAAATCGCATTGTTTGTTAACGCAGAACATATCGTACCGTATACAAGAAGCGCTGCTGATATTTACAAAACTTGCTTATCTCGTGCGCGTGAGAAATGCGCCGCGTTTGATGCTGCAGGACCCCGACTGAGCGTACTTATCGCATATATTATTACATGTACTTATTATTTCTTCTTTGCAATAATTTACTATACACATTCAGACTACGGCAACATTGAGTACATAGTAAAATACCATATAATAACGACTTACAGCATACTGTTAGAACCTACTAAAAGACATTGACAGTCGAATATGTACAAAGTATATGTTGTAATTTAGATCGGTGTCGATGTTGGTGGGTCGTGTGGTGTGTGTGTCTCTGTGTCAGTGTGCTTTGCAGTTAATTAATCTCGATACGCATTAATTACCCCAACTTGCTCCTATGCCGTCGCTTTAATTAATATATGTTTTTCTTGCCTTTCGTAATTAGTTAGGTAGTTAATTATAATGTAGTACTTTATTTCAAGTGACTCGTTCTCCTAAAGTCGCTGCTCTCTCTCCCTCTCGCTCTCGCTCGCGCTCTCGCTCTGCTTCTTAGCGCGCGCATCACGGCGTGCTTTGCACCCGCTCTCAGCGTCCAAACTACAAAATTACAAAACAACTAATGATAAAACAATGAATCGATCAAAACAAAAGTAAAATGTTGCACAAGCCCTAAACGTAAATCTCAACCGTGTGCGAACTCAGCTTACTCTCTCTCATCTTTGGCACAGCAAAGAACTTATCTAGGTAAACATTACAAACGTCGCCAGTCCACGCGTTACGTCCTTGTTTGCACGTTTAACACACAGGTGGCGAAACAGGAAACAAAGAGTACGCAAACGAAAACAGACCCGCGGCCGAGCGTCCCTAGGCGGCCAGCCCGTGATGGCCCAGGACGACCCCGGAGAACCCCGTCGGTCACTGATGGTGCTTGAGCGCGCCGTTCGCCGCCACGTGATGGTTGACGACATGGTGCTGCGAGTGCACGTGGTGATGCGCCGATGGATGATGCCCATGGTGATTCTGGTTGTTGGTGTTGGCATTGTTGTTGTTCTGCGGCTGATTGGACTGCCGCTGCTGCGTCTTCTTGTTCTTCATTCGTCGGTTCTGGAACCAGATCTTCACCTGACGCTCGGTGAGGTTGAGATTGCGCGCCAGTTCCCATCGCTTCTGCTTGGTGACATAGGCGTTGAAAAGAAACTCTTTCTCTAGCTCCAGTGTTTGGAACTTGGAGTAGGGTTTGCGCTTCTTCCGCACTGTCACCTGCCCTGTCCATTCCAGTGGATTGGTGCCTGCACAAGGAACGCTCACTCCCATCGAACTCAGGGATCCTGAAACAAAACAGAGAAGAGCCATAGTGTTAATATTTTATTTGCTGCTGATTACGGCGTGGAACTAGTATGATTAGGATTCATCGGTCTGTAGCAATCAGCTGTTTTCACATTTCGATTGGATGACGTCACCCTCGAGGCAGTGCAATATAATGCGCTCGTTATTCCTCGAACCCTACTCGTACCGCGTAATAGTGCAAAGCACAAGGTTGAGACAGTGGAGAACACACACACACACACACACACACCAAGAAGCTTTATGGCTTAGAAAACAGAGCGGAATAAAATTCTGGGTCGAGCTGATAAACCCACTGCTTGATGAGACAAGACGCTTGATTTTTAAAAGTTATCAATGATTTCTACGCAAAATAAGCACCGCGACACATCTCCACCGAGCATGCGAACGTGAATTTAACAAACCAATGACACTTTCATGCCATTGCATTATATTACTGTGTAATAAAACTGACCTAGGCAATGAAGTCGTTGAAAATTGTGAATGAAGCTATTAATTATTATTGCACGTCTATAAAAAGCGTCTGTAAAATATATTTACATGGTTTATTGACTCCGCACTGTTCTCCGCGCAAACCGAACAATTTGATGAGCGAAAATTACCTAATGATATTTTCATTTTTACGCACTTGTGGAGTGGAGATATTTCGATTAAATCACCATGGTCCGAAAGCTAGCTTGTTAACAACACGTTCGTTCGTTCTTCGCGTTTTCGTTCTTTTACTCTGCTTTACCGGTAATAGCTTGGTTCGCCCTCCGGCAGGGTGGATTGTATGCGCACATGCAACCCCTGCACCCGCCTCGCATCATGTATGAGAGGCAACATTCGGTTGACGAGGGGAACTTCGCATCGCGCAACCAGGTCTAATCTAATGGCTTCGCTGTCTCTGTCCAGCATTCGAGGAAGTTTCCGAACTGGCACCGAGTCAGCATAGCGTGCGGAACGTGCCGTTTGGGTGCGTGTCTCACTCGGTCCGTTATGCGAGCTCATCACGTTGATGTATGTTGTAACAGCAATGTGCTTACTCTATTTAAGTTCTCAAAAACTAAAAGCTCCTGCCATCTAGCGAGTTGTGCGGAAACTATTCGATGCAGCGGTTCATTCATGCTTTCCGCTTGTAAGGACTCTCGCGTGCGCATTGAACGGTAAAGTGGATGTGAATCGTAATTACCTGGCGGTGGGTAAGGTGTCGAGGGCAGCGGTTCGGACGCGTAGTTCCGCAGACCATAGCCGCCGTCGTGTGCATGGGCAAAGCCGGCTGATTCGGCCGCCATCGCCGCCGCCGCCACCACGCGGTTGCGCTCGTCGGCGGGCGTCAGATACGGGACGGGTTGATGCGCATCGACGTGGTGCCGCGACGCTGCTGATGAGTAGGGCGAGTAGTTGCACCAGGACGTAGATGAGAAGCTTTGATGGCACGATGAAACGGTGGGGTCGGCGCTGGGACCTGCCGCCGACACTGCCGAGTATTTGTACTCGGGTGTACCGCCCGCGGCGGCGGTGGCGGCAGGTGACCAGAATGAGAGGGCGGCTTTTCGGGAATCTCGCCCGCCCGTAGGATCCGCTGCGAGGTTGTAGTAAGTAGGTGCATTTGCATACTGGTGGTGATTGAGGCCTACTGTTGACTCGAACGCCGTGGCTCCCGCATGGTGGTTGTCCGAGGGCGAGTAATTCCACGGCTGGCCATGGTGCGAGTGCCGAATGACGCTGGGCTCGGCGCATTCACCATATCCGCCTGCAGAAGCGAGCCGCTTCGCTGGAATGTGCAGCGGACCGGCCGAGCCGCTATTGCTGGTCACGCTCGCCGGCGATGAGCTGGACGTGGCGGACGTCGTCGCCGTGGGCGGCGGCACCGACGCCGGACTCGTCATGCCGCTGTTGCTGATCGGCGTCGCTGCGCTCTGGGGGACTGGCGGGGGGCTATCCTCGTACAAGCCGTTGTTCATCATCGACCACCACGTCACCCCGGTGGAAGTCCCCGCTCCGGTGGCTGGGGAGGATCCGGGGGGATGCACATGGTCGTACAGGGTGGGCGCCGCGCACGCCACGGGGTCCGCGATGGTGAGGATGATTGTTGTCGCAAGGGGATCACAGCATCGGAGGAGAGCGGAGCGCGGTCGCAAAGTCCGGTGTGAGTTGCAGTCGGTCGGCAGGCGTCAGACAGGGATGATGTTGCGGCAGCACAGGGGAGACGCGCACGCAAATGAACCAGGCGCAAGTTGCACAAGTCCACAAGGTTCGGACGAGATGAAGGCGTTTATGAAACAGACAGTATTCAGATGAGTTTCAAGCGCAGAACGAATTAGCGACAATTATCACGACACTCAAATTTCGGTACAAGTTGACGAGTTCGAAGAGGCTTTCGACACTGTTCTTGGTTTTAACACTAGATTAGTGCGCTATTAGTGTACTACGTAGGTGATTCGCACACACATGCACACCGGTTTGAGAGTAGCTATTACACCCGTTTTATGGACTGTAAATTAATTTATTGACGCTCGTAACTTTTGATTTGTTTGCGACTATTATAATATTGTATTTTTATTGTGGCCAATTTGTATGCTCATTGAATCAAGCACAAATCATCTCGCGAAATGTTCACAGATGCAAATCTGCTCCAATTGGAAGCGAAAAAAGTTCACTGCACTTTTCAAATCGGACGAGGAAATGGTAGGTAGACCAGCTGATTGAAGTCGTTGGATGACTTTGTTAGGGCACCTCGTGTCACCAGGCAGGCAGTAACTTCACTCTCAGCTCGTAGCTCAATAATTTCAATGACTATCTCGTGCCCTTTCTGACTGTCAGCCAGGCACAGCGATACAATTGAGCACTTCACAAATGAAATCACCACAAATCTTCTATTTTACGATTCTTTGCCCTTCTTTGGCTCGGCCTGGGTCTTGTTGTCGACCCCAAAGTTATGAACATGTGACGTGAAACCGGACACTTTGGAAACTTTTTCTTAACGAATCAATTCCGAAGCCGGTGTTGGCTTGGCTTTTTCTTTCGGTCGCTTTCTTTAGTTTTAAAGCTCGCGAAGTTCGGAAGTCGTGATGCCTGCCTTACGCGGAGTTGCGTCGAGTTCGCGATGTCATGTGAAGACTCGGTTTGTGTCGACTGACAGCAACGGACAGGTTGCAGGCGCACACTGAACGCTCGGCGTCTCGCGCTTAATCCTCGTTGCTCGGCGCCGCGACTCCGGCAGCAAACGGTCGGCTGGCATCGGCGACGCGCGCGCTTTCTACCGGCCGCTCGCAGGACCGTCAGCGTCAGAGCGTCGCACACGAGCAGAGTGGCGGGATCGAAAGCTCTGCGTTGCACGCGCGAAGCTTACGCTCACACGCATCCTGCCGAGCGCAGACACACGTCCTCGACTTGGGTTCACGCCTGGCACGCGTTGCAAGCGTCGCGATTACCAATCTAACCAATACCTTTTGTCCCCTATGACACCACTGAATCAGAAATATCTTCTAGGTAGTGCTTAAATAGTGTCAAATTTATTCCTGACCCTTTCCCTCTTCGCACCCAGCCGGTCTTATTATTCATTAATGTGAGTAGAATGAATGTATGCGGTGTAGAAATACCCAGAAGTCTGGAACTTGTTACGGTCGAAAAGGGGCTGCTATTACAACAATTTGACAATAAAATTGCGCTTGTTATGCCGTTACAATTGGTCGCGAGGACTTGTAAAATTTCAGAGTTGGCAGGCATAGAAGCTACAAGCATGGAAAAGCTCATCACTAGACACGAGCACTCTGCAAGAATCCAACTGGCATCTGCTTTAGACCAATTCTTCACTCATTATTATTTGTAAATTGTACAAATTGAGTGGTTTTGGGATAAAGAACGCAACATGGCGTAGATTACTCCGCCTTCCTCCAAACATGGCCGTAACCCCTTGCATTATACCGCCTCACTTCTAACATAATTCCCTAGTCTAAATCACTCGTCATCTTGTCAACTGTACCGAACTTTGATTCCGCTCCAAATTAGAACTAATACAAACCTGGGTGTAAACCGGAACGAGCAACGTTGGTTATTACCCTCGAGAGTCTGCAAAAATCACAGATGAGATTAATTCATTCGCGCATTCGAGAACAAGAAAGCCCACTAACGGCATCTGCTTGAATTCGCACAACTCGCAGCTGTTACAAGTTTGTTTATTTCCGCGGCGCGTAAATAGCCCAACTAAATGCACGCAGCAGAAATCAAACAAGGCCAATGAAAGCAACACATTGCATTGCCTAGAGATACAAATATGCGAGCATGGATACGACGGCGCTAATAGCAACTGCGAGTTTATGTCTGCAGCAAAAGCAAAATAAACACGTCTTCCGGCAGGAGGGAGAAAATTATGTGACAGCATAAGCTGCGAGCGGAGATTAACTCTCAACATGGGCGAGCTGGCCATATCGGTGGGTGAGTCGGCACGTTCACAACCTGCCCGACCAGCATTCAACTATATTACATAGGTTTAGCGAAAGTTGCAACATATTGCAAGACATGCCAACCAACCAGATATTATCGGTAATCTCCACCATGTACTGATTTTCACGCCCTCCAAACAGAAAACCATCGTACGACAATCCTTACCTGCTAGACAACTCGAAAGAATGGAATACTCGATCCACGTCGGTGAACAGCTTGAAGCATTAATGGAAACCGGTGTTAGTTGAAAACCAAGCCTGCAAGAGACAATAATTACCAAATTGTTTAACATAACTGAGCGATTAGCATATTTAAGAGATGATAAGACAGTTTTGTGTTGAAATCATAGCACATTAGTGTCTCCTTGGAAGGGTTAAATCTCGTTAGGGTCTTATCCGAATTTAATTGAAGCGAGCGTCCTAAAATAAGTGCGCACGCATGAAATGGTAAATTAATGCAAATGACGGCTGACATTGTCTCGAGCGACAAAAGCTGGCATCGTATAACAAAAGGCCAAAATATCAAACAGAAAAAAGGCCGAGTAGGAGAAATAAAAGAACAATGGGGCAGAAACCAACCAAATGCCAAGAAAGGAACAAAATAAAGACATAGCAATAACGAGAAAAGGAAATTTATTCAAAATGGTTATGATAAAGTTATCTTGAAGGAAAGCTGCAAGCAATGATTTCCAACCCAACAACATTCATTATTATCCATGAAGATTATTATTTATAAGAATATTTTATAGTTTGCATCATATGAAACTGTTTCTGATAGGCTTAATTTAATTGTTTTATAAACACTTCGTTACTGAAATAATTAACTTAATGGGCAAAACACTATTGTACTTAATGTGCACCATTTACCAATACTGTGTCACGAGATGCTGCTCAATGTGTGTCTGCCGCTGTGCATTTAATATAAAAATGTATGTCGCCATAAAAATGATTTATTATCCGCTGTTTACTGTCTTGCGTACGCCGCCGGCTTTGTTATGATGTGCGATGTGTGGCTGAGTTGCGGAACTGTACGTGAATGTCGTCTAAGTGGTCATTTGAGCTTTTTGCATATTTATTTCTGCTTCAACACCATGCCACGCTGTATTTGCTTAATACGCGTGACGATGTCAGCACGAGCCGTGTGGAAAATGGTGTTACTCATAGCGAATTGAAAATGTTAGAGTTTTTGAGTGAAACAAACCGCTTTGTTTTAGTTCTCCAAGTTTACAGTTTTTCCTTTGTGCGCTAGCATCCGGAAATGCGAGTATGTTTATAAGGCCTCTACTAGTAAATCATATTTTTTATGATAACAACTCTGGCGCGTGATCGTTTTGTTTCCCTTCCGAAGATTTCCCGCATGGAAATGTGTATGCGTATGCGATTTTTCCGAGATTGCTCCGAATGCATATATGGAAATATTTCCAATTCTGTAAATTGATTCTTTTTATTACACTTCGTTCAATAACAAACTTTGAACATGGCCACATGGTGATGAAGGTGTTTGCTTGAAAAAGGAGAAACTTTTGCAATTTCACGTTGAAGTGAATTCATCTAGATCCAATCGCCAGGCAGCAAACAAAATTGAATCACGGTCGGTTCCTTTCTTTCACTACATTTTTTCCTTTTCTTTCATCTACAATGCCACACATTTCTTTATCTACTGATTATTTGTACATTCCAACGGCAAACAATTTGCTCTTGTTTATATCTAAGGGGTTAAAGGTTATGACGCGGCTGGGAGTCCAACTTCTAGGGCGCCGAGGGAATTAAGATGGTTATGTTGGGGTTGTTCTAATATACAACAGACTATGCAGTCTTATCATGTCGAATGTCTTAGTATAATTGATATTTGTGGCTTTCGCGTCCCTTTTGTCGACAGACCAATCTTTTGTCACCCCCAGCTCGTCCAACGTAGAATTACCAAGACTATATTTGGCATTTGGCAGCAAACACAACCGCGTTTTGGGCTTGAAATGAAATCGTCTGTCTCGAAGTCCAGTTGCACTTTATCTCTGTCCAAGATGTCTCCATAAACTCTGATTACACGCCCCAAGTTAACCCGCGTGCATGTATATATCCTGCGCAATAACACGCAGGCCTTTCATCTGAAGGAAGGCAGGCAGAAACGTGCCGAGAAGAGGGAAGAAGTCAAAAGAAAGAACAATTAATGTTTTCTAAAAAAAAAAAAAGAGGAGGCATAAAGTGTATAAAAATTATGCTATTCAAACCATCCTCAGCATGCAATGGAGGTAATAACTTTGAATCAAAGTCCTTCTTGCGTAGAGAACAATCATATTAAAGAATAGGGGATGGTAAAATGCCGTAGTAATTTCAACTTTTTGATAAGCACAATGATGATCACTTCAAAGCAGATAAGTGTAAAACAGAGAAAACGTGCCCTTGACTTTTGCGGAATATTATGAAACCAATTATCTTGGTATAACATGAAAATAATTCTAGCGACGCCCCAGAGGTCGAAAGCTTTCCCATGTCTCTGCATGCGCACTCAACTAGTACTCAGTTCTTTGGCCTTTGGCTTCTAACCGCCGCCTTCTCTCTCATTTTCTCAAATTCCAGCACTCATGCCATCTCGCCGCGCACGAAATAGTTGTGCTTTCGCCTCGAGGTCGGCATAATAAAAAAACCGCCCTCTACGTTCGGACTTTTACTTATTCATTGCCCATTGCCCATTGGCCATATAAAAGGGTCACTTAGACATTGCCCCCGGACTTTCTCCCTTTACCGGGAACAATGAATGAACCAAGATGGGACGGCAGAAACAAAAACTCTTTAGTAACTCTTGAGCGACCATGCTCAAAATTGCATTGTATCGAGTGCAATTTCGTTGATGATTTCAGCTCTTGAATGCAAAAACAACACGCCATGAAAAGATTTAGGAAATTGAAACGCACAGATCTTTCTTCTACTAAGCGTTTTATCGGAATAACTGAGACCAGTTCCTAAGTCCGGAAAATGTAGAAAAACAAGCGACGCACATGCAGAGCAAGGATAAAGCAGTTGAATTATTCCGCACACACGTAAAGTGCTTTCTCGCTTCCAGCCAAACAAGCTTTTCTTCTTTGGAATCTAATCTGGCATCTTGCACTTTTCTCGCGTTTCAATTTTTCCAAGTCACGTTACTTTTTAATTTTTTTCTCAAGCCAGCTATAAATTCCTCCCAGTAAAACGTCTATTCATCATGATCAGACTGAGAACTTCCACACGAGCAAGATTTCGACTCAACCGACCAATTCCTCCGACAACACAGCTTTAAGCGAGCACGTCATGTTTCGCGCTTTTTATTGGGCCTTTGCATTGTAGCAATGTTCGCTAATTTTGTTGTTGTGTCCAGGATTAAGTTCATAATTCAGATTAGTGTCACTTAAAACGAATTTAATCTTTACGGGCATTAACGTAATCGTACGAGATGAATGCTTATATTTTTGTCATTTTAATTCGGCACGTCCATTAGTTTTATTCTTTTTATTGCCGGACAGGTGGCACATGGTTAATGACAATCTACACCTTGTGATATGAATCTCCCGCATAGGAACTTGCGCCTTGTTAATATTGGTGGATAATGTTAAGCCAGACGACGATTTGCTTTCCGCAATGCGTTTCGCATTACACAGCACGCCGCACACGTCTCTGATTAATAAATTCGATTAATTTATTTTTATAATAATAACGGTCTGTGACGTGGTATGGGCAATCGACTGGCATCAGTACTTATTTACATACAAATTATTCAGGTTTCAGTGCATTCTTAGTATTTCTCGCACATTTTGAAATATGTTTATGCTTAAGCGGTACATTGATGGTGATGGTGGTCCTGCTGAGGCTGATAAATATTAATATTTTTAACTAGAAATTTTCTATCCGCAATTATTTGCTTCATTAACTGATATCAATCTTAAATCGTATTTGATAACTTGAATCTTTTGCAAAAATCTCTTTCGGGACGGTGTCATCAAGATGATTGAGTTTTCTCTTCACTCGATCCAATACACGTCTTTAAACTTGGAATATGCAAAACGTATCGCCTTCAATGCGATGCGCCTATATCAAGAAAAGGGTACAAGGCTTTCAAACAGCGTCAAGAGAAAAGTATTGGAAAAGAATTGGAGGCCTTATCGATAAAGAGAACGTTTTGAGCTTGCCAGCGTAACGAAGGCACCCTCTGCTCGCAAAAAAGACGTAGAAGAAGCGTTCGCAATGAAACGGGAATGGTCCCTTTGGCCGGAGGGTGCTTACCGAGAGACGCCTCGAACGACGAGACGATGGCTGAATGTAAAAGGAGAGATTTGGACGTACCTACACCGACACAATGCTCCGTGTACATTGTGTCTCTGGAATGCTTTCCGAAGACGCCTGGAGTGTACGTGAACACTTCGATTAGACTCCAAATTGGTCATCAAGAGAAAACGCGACTTGAGCCATGCTCGACGCTGGGCGAAACCAATTATCAAATTCCATCCGAACGTGCGGCGCTTTCCTCGGCGAGAGTTTAACACATGGTAGATGAAGGACACAGGGATACAATCATCGGCGGCGGTGCACACATGCGATTGTTCGAGCCGCACGCACACGTAAATATATCGCGCGCTCAGAGCAAGATGATATACGCTTGGCGTGGCATAAGCGTCGGAAAGGATTTGGAACTTGAAACTTCGGAGTGGCGAACGCTTTCGGTTTATGGTTTCTCAGCGTGTGCAGAAAAAGTAGAGAATTTTTTCAAATTTTATTTCACATGCATCCTTGTGGCATTTACCTAATGCCAGTTTCTATAAACTTATGATAAGTAAAATCTCAGCGTAGGCATTCCTTCGAAAATAGACTAGTTTAATTCTCGAGTAGCATTAAGGCCTTATATGTTTATAACTATATATAGCGCTGGCATTAATTATGGAATTTTAGGTTTCTTACCTAAAAGGCTTAAGACGTAATATAGATACTCCGTAGCCTAGCCATGTTGATTACAATAAAGATAACAACACGGTATAAAACGTACTTGAAATGGATAAATCAAGAGCACGTTAAAAAGGTGCAGACAGTGGCAAATCCAGTATTGTAATTGACACCAACATTAGCCTTGCTATCACTCATGCCGATCAAATTCGATTTCACAATTGCAATCGAGTATGTTCTCCAAGTGTAGAACATGCTTAGCGCTTTGTTTCAGCATTGTTTCTTATGTATGTTAAAAGGCATCTGTTTGCGGTTGCCGTAGGCATACGACAAAGGGCGGTCGTTAGTTGCTTCGTTAATCTCAATAAATTTAGATGTGAAAGGGTAGGCAACACTAAAAAGCTTCCTGTTCTACAACGCCGATGTGTTTCTACATTTTTCTGTCCTCTTTAATACAAATAGATGATAATGAGAAGCTATAAATGAAACCACCACCTAAAATTCTTATCAGGAGTAAGGCAAGTTTAATAAATCGCGTCAACTTCAAAACGTATTGACTGCAGCTTGAATAATTCATTATGCGTTCATTGGAAAACTTCCGAGCCGAGATATCTTGCATTTAAACATCCTGGCCATGAGAATTGAATATGATAATTTTGTAATATCAACGGCGCGCATTTCTGATGAAGTCTTTCAAAATGCTTTCGAGAGCGCCGCAGTAGTTAATGCTGCGGAAGCAAAGCTAGGAACATGCCTAGGATGAATATTAACTCTCTGCTTCCACATCAACTTGCCGCAATGTAATTTAAGCTGTTGTGTTGAGGTGGAGGAAAGGGTGTGATTATGCCGGATTTGTATCTAGGAGACGGTGAAACAGTTCGCATAGTTTACCACTTTGACTCTTCACCAACACCGAATAGACTGGTCTTCTTCAGCACCTTTGAGGTTAGACCACTACTAACCATGAAGATGATACCAACTATTAAAACATTCTCTTCATGCAAGCTCTCAAATTTCTCTGAAATTCACTTTGCAGGAAGAAACCATGTTTGTCAGAGGGCAGCTCCGTGCATGTCTACCAATGCGAGATCATATTACAGCCAGGCCGGTATTCGCCCGTTCACGTCTCAACCGACACTGGCGTTGAGCGAGGTATCTATTGTGGGGGTCCAACCGTGCGGCTTTACCCACTCTGCGGTATTCACAGACCGGTTTATCTAGTCTAGACCAGCCTACCATACCTCCGAGTCGACCTGTAGTCTTGATCCAAAATATATTCAGAATGCAATGTATATTAGTTTAAATAATACAGAAGACTGAATGTTTGTTTATTATCTAAATACGAAATTACTAGTTCCATAACCACAGTTCGGTTGTTTTTAATGCAAATCATGCGTATTGGGTGAGGGGCAGAGTGTACACGCACTATTTCAGTGACTGGCGTAGTGGTCAGACAAATGAACGCATTCCTATCAATTTATAAGCATGGCGGAAGGGGGCATAAAGTGGGAAATGTAACATACAATTTAAAAGAATT
Organism: Diploeciton nevermanni; assembly: GCA_027575565.1. NCBI lineage: Eukaryota > Metazoa > Arthropoda > Insecta > Coleoptera > Staphylinidae > Diploeciton > Diploeciton nevermanni. Next base: position 2,922,470 of record JAODIE010000008.1, read on the forward strand.
CATATCTGGAATTATCTGGAGGTTGTTATATTTTCAATGAGGCAAGAAAATCTTATTTAATTTGTATTTTTAGGATGATTTCTTCCAAAAAGTGGTTTTTTAAAGAACCTTCTGCTAGCAAACTACACAAACTTATCATCCCGACGCTAAATTGCCAGAGAACCAACTAACGCTCAGTGCAGATCCACCATCTTCGGCTTGTGTAAAGACACCTACGTAATCTATTCCTAGTTCCAAGTCTATTTGCAGTAGCATCGTCAAATGGTGGTTTTTGACCAGGAGTATGATCTATTGCTACATACTTACTACCAGGAACGCAACCCATTGCAGAGGTGCCCATGTTGCACTCCCAGTTCGATGCAGCTCATGCGACTGCACCAACGAGTAGTGGAACAACTCCCTCTACCAACACTGCGAGTTGTTCCACCGCCACTCGTGGTCAACCTGTGCAGTCATGGAACACGGGCGGCAGTGGGCTAGGTATTAGCAATGCAAAATATTACAAGTAGCTCGCTTTTGAAATGTGGACAGAATATCTTTAAATAAATTGCTAAAATAAAGAAGGCAACATGTGTTTTCAATGGTTTCGCTTCCCTATTCTTGAGCTCTGAAGAGTTGGAAGCTGGCTTTTTGTTTAAACTGCTACAATGTAGTTGATTGGATCATAAATTAAAAGATTTTCTCCCATCTGACCATAAATACTACGAGTTTTTTCGATTCTCAGCCTGGTCCACAACAATGACCCAATTTTTTTTCCAAACCGTCCGATCCTTCCATCTGCCTTGCTTGTAGTGGCTTCCGCATTTTGAATACAAGACCACAACCCGCCGCTGCGTGTGATAAACGTTGGGTTCGTTTAAGATGAAACTTTACGACGTGGCCGCATTCGTCCATATAATACAGTTATAAGAGAATAAGCGGATCCACGACATGCACAACCCGTGCGTATCTGCAGCACCGTAAAATATTCATTTTTTGCTCCCCGGTTGAAGCCTTGCGCGTATTGCGCTTTCGATCTGGTTGCTTCGTCAGGGTTCTTCACAAAGGCGCCATGCGCACTGCCGACCGCAAAAAGCTGCGAAGAACAGACCGAGTAGGTTCATAAGCAAAATAAAGCATTTAAATGCATGAAGGAATTTTACAGTGTTTTCCCAACGGGGAGATGCTCCCACCTACAGAGCCCCAGCTTGAATGGAAACAGAACTGTCCGATGTATTTTTTTTATAATCATCTTGTATTTACAAGGAAAAGAGAATAGAATGTTGATGCAGTTGAACTGTACTCAAGTCCAAGCCAGTAAGTCAGCTCAGTCACCAAGTGGGTTTCTAATCGAACGCATCTCTCGCAAAATGATATCGTTTAGAAGCGCAGCGCGAATAAGTGAGCGAGTCTCGCGCGAGTGTCGCAAGCCATAATAAAGCCACGATTTATTCCCGACACAAATAGCTCCAAGTTAGTAGACGCTAATGCTAATTTACAGCGATTGCGTTCGGGCCAGCAGCGAGCTTAATGCCGAGAGAAGACGCATCATTGGGACCCAAAGTCCACGTCGCGTTGCATTAAAACAACGGACAGATGCGCACACGTGCAGCGGAATGTGGTGCGCGTGGAATGAGATAGCCGATGCGCATAAAAATGCGCCAGGCTAGCAGGACGAGCAAAAAGCCATGCAGAACGAGACAAGGTTTTAAATTAAAATTAAAATAAAATGTCGGCGGGAGGAGCATATTAGTTGGAAACCTGACACTGCGTAAGTACGTTTGCATATTTCTAGATACCGTCAGCGAGATAAACTTGCAAATTTCTAGCTGAGATTTACTTTATTTGATTCTTTAATTAAAACATATTTTATCGTAGTAAAAAGATTAAACGGCGAGATGTCAAGCGGCTTGAAATATCAAAGCACTTAATGATCCCTTCTCTGATTTGCAAATCTACATGATGCGATAGCTTCTCTTTTTAACTTAGAATCATCATAGCTTAATGCCTTCGGTTAGGTACTTGTATTCTCAATTCTCAATCAATCAGCTTTAATTGAATTTTAATAAAGATTTATCAACATTTTTCGAATGTTGATTGAAATTTACAATATAGTAAATTATGACATTCCGGACTATCTGTGGTGGTCTGTTTGGCAGTGAAAAGCTTGATACTTCTTAATTTACGATGTCGTTCTGACCGATAAACGTTCACAAAAACGATGAAAATCCATAGCTGAGGTGTAAATATATTACGCAATCCATGAGTGATTTTAAATTATTGCAAAATTTATTCGTCTGGCTGATTACGCTCGATTGCAATGGGTAATTAGCGAGCCAATTTATTTCGAGACGACGAATTTGGTTGGAACAATTTGCCAGTTTGGTGTCGGGACATGTCAAGGGATGAATGGATGCGCATGAATAAGATTCGCGCTGTCCACATTGAATGACATGACAAATCGATCATAAAATGATCGTAAAAACTAATTTTATGATTCGGATTATGTTGGTTGCTATATGTTGAGTTGCAAGGAAACTAAGAGATGCTTCTCAAGGAACGTACGGATTTCATAACAAAATGCAAAGAACCAATAAATATTTCTTTTGACATTAGGCCTGCATGTATTTCTATTTTTTCTTTGTATCGCAAATGTCATCTAGGACCTCATAAATATCTGCGATTTCTGAAAATTATTGGAGTGGAGAATTTCGAACGAGTCACGAAACGTGTCCACTTGTCCACAATTGTCAACGCTTAATCTGTGTTCACGAAAACACTCAGCGATGCGTGAGAAAATGAGCAAGAAAGCAGAATATTGAAATATTGTGAAAACGCTATGCTCGTCAGCAAATAAATTATTTCCCAGTTACACGCCTGTTTCGAGTTTCCACCATACGGCACACATGCTAAATATATCAGAAGGCGTGCTGTCGACGCATTCTGACGCCATCTCGAGTAAACAAGCACGAATTTGAGATTACATTCGATCCCATCCGAGTCTAAACATTGCCAGCCAACTTGAGCTGTTCTAACTCGATGAAGAAATTACCAGACGCAGTGTAGCACAGCGCCTCTTGTATTTCCATGCCAGCAAAAAACAGCTTTTGGGATTGGAATTAGAAGCGAGATAGAAGTGAAGAAAGGCGTCAGTATAAACAAACTTGTTTTATAGTAACCAGACACTCCGATTGCTGAGAAAAGAAATTTGACAAGTAAACAGAAGAAATGTTTTCTATTGAGTCATGCTGTTTTCTTTATAGGATTTTAGATTAAAATGCAATCAGTCAATCGGAAGTGAAATAATGCTAGCAGGAATTGATTTTAATATTCTATCAATATTTGCTTCTTAAATTTTGCTTCATCATTACAAGTGTCAATAAATTGGGTTAGAAATAGCTAGAAACAAAGCGTGAACTAGATTCTGGAAAAGGAGAAAAACTTTAAGAGACAATTTAATAATAGTTTTATAGATTTTAAAGTAACACTAAAATGTAAGTACATATAATCTACTCATTTAATTATTTTACTAAGATGAGATATCTCTTCCTTTAAATTGTCAATTTCAATTGCAACATGATCAGAACTGCCATCTCTACTTGTTTCTTATTGCATTAGAAGCTGACATTAATGTACTTTGTCTCTGTAAAATACAATTTTCTGATTTTCTGGAGCAATGCAAATTTAACGGTTTATCAACATAAAAATGTTTTGTGTAACTTTGACCTAGAAAATATGAAAATATACAAATAGGAATCAATAGATAGGTAGAATAAATATAAGAAATTCCTTTTTATACATTTCTCACTAACTTTGCGAATAGTATATCAAAGCGACTGCATAATAAGACCGCATAGTGGCATATTAGGTCCACAATGCAGTGTAATTTATTAAAGTGTACATAAACACCTTTAACTGCCGAATCGATCATAAAGCTTCTGCGTTTATTGTTTTATGATGAAAGCAGGTGGATTGCGGCGGGTCGTCTCGCGACTACTGTCGCGTTCGCATTCAAATTCGGTGGGGTCCTTTAACGGGCTTGGATGAATGTGTGCCAGTGCGCGGCAAGATGCATTATGAATACAATAACAATAGCACCTAAGCCACTTTATGTTCTATTTGCAGTTGTTGTAACACTTTAGGATACTCGGCAGATATGGTTAATTTGCTTCTATTTTAGATGGCAAAAGGGTTGCAAGTGATGGGACTGATGGCAAATGGAAATATGACAGGATGCGAGCAAATTCCATGGCGGAAATTACGACGGATATAGAGTTCAGAGTTGATGTCGTTGATTTTTCCATCCAGCAAGGTGAAATATTTGTCACGCTGCTATTTTTGTAAGTATTTAATTCCATTTTATGGCCTTTACCTTAGCTCGAGATTAAAACGAAATAGTTTTATCTTCCAAGAATATCCTCAACGTAGTTCTCTGTGAAAATGTAATTTTCTCTCCGAGTAAGACCCGTGAATGTTTCAGGCTTCGCGTAGTGTACAAGTTCGAAAATGTCAGCAGGAATATTTTAACTTTTCGGAGTGCAGAGGAAAGTTCCAATGCCGAAAGCAATTAAGAAAATACGCTCAGTCAGCGCGCAGCGTTCCAAATGAGCGCACTGCTCACGCTGGGTGGTCCACGGAGAGATGAGCGCCTCATCTGTACGAGGCGCAACGCACGAATAACTTACCCGAGTCGAGAGCAGGATTGGTCGTTTGGGGGGCATCAATTCACGAAGAATGGAATGACGGAATGGCAGAACGCTCATTACCGGAGATCAAGGAAATTCTCGCGCGCACAACTGCTCGGAAGAAAACTGCTTTAATGACAATAAATATGCATGCTTGCGTTGCAATATTTCTAGCAAACTAGAACATAGACTTGGTATGTTAATTATTGATCAAGGAATGATTCAATTATCATTGTAAATAATGCTAGTACTATTAAAAGAGATGCAGACATGCAAAATAGTATTAAAATAGTTGATTAACTTGGAAATATTCAGAATAGTTTTCCAGAATTGAATTCAAAATAATCCAGCCCGAGATATTCACAATGATCTCCATAGTTATAGAATAAAAAAAATTGTTTTGCCTTCTAAGTTGTCAGTAAAGTAATATAAAAATTAAAATGCTTGTAAACTTGATCAGGGACGTTATATTACTCTTTATATATTAATTTTCTTGCTAGTCTTGCGTCTTTATTATCACTTATGAAACTTGTTAAAGTTATTGACGCCATTAAAATAGTTCAACTTAAATTGTATGTAATTGGAACAAGTCATAAACTTGTTTCTATGTTCGTTTTTCCTGCTGCATTCAAAGCGAAAATCTCTTTTAGCACAAATTGTTCATTGGCCATTCGAATATTGATTTGTTGAGTTGTTTATCAACTCGGAAGCAACAAGTTGTTAGCTCTCTTCAATTGAACAAAGTTATAAATTCAATAACCTTTATATCCTTGGGATTTAAAATATCTTACTTTCCTTGCTAACATTATACCTCTGCTGGTTGCTGAACCGTTGCAAATATTTTAATAAGTCTATAATTAATTGTAGGGCGCACGGCAGCATACGAAGACTATCATCAACTCAGCCAGGAAGCGAGTATCGAGCGATTGTGGCTTGGAGCAAATCAGATATGAGGATTAAATTCGCGTTTATCTTGAGAACCCGACCAACAAAGGCTGAGGAAACGCAAAGAAAGCCGCCGCACGCATGCACTTATATTCGTGCAGAGAACGGAAGTGGAATGAGTCAGGAGCAACGAAAATGTTACTGGCTTGGCTCAAAGTAAAAATTATTAACCAAGCAATAACCAGTTTCGATAGATATATTAATTTAAATTAATTTAGCATGGAAATCAATTATTAAATTAAAAATGTCTTGAGTATCTTAGCTTTTAAATTTAGCAGAGGTAATAAATATTCAAAGTAAATGAATAAATCATTAGCAGACTATAGTAAAGAATTGATTGATTGATTGATTGATTGATTGATTGATTAAACAGTGCCGCAAATGTAATTACAATGCTTACTCAAGTTAGGGCCAAATTAATCAGAGATAAATAACTAAACGATCTACTTAATTAATTTACATTATGTGAATAAAATACAATTATATTATTTGCTAAATATTTATTCTTCAGTATATCAAACACTTTGTAACCACTCTCAACAATGCTCTTAATTATTATATTAATAATAGATGATTTTATTACCAAAGTAATGATGAACAATAAAAATAACTATTTCTTTCACTTGAAAAATAAAATTGAAAAACCAATACACCAATAACACTTTAAATAATAAAAAAAATCGTAGTACATAAAGCAAATATTCTAATTGATTCTATGCTTTTAGTAATGATACTTTGAAAAACAAAAAACAAACATTTTACATTTTGTAATTAAACAATAGATATCATAAGTGAAGATAGCACTCTGCAGAGGGTATTTTAAACAAATCTGCAGCGGAAACAATATCCTTGGATTGGAGTGTTGTTGTTATTTATTTTGTTGCACATTGCACGCTGCGCTCTACTCACACTTCTACCTGGCTTCAATTTGCACGACGCATAGTTATAAATAATATAGAGAGGGCAGCACTCTGCAGACCTTTATTGACTCATCGCAATGCAACGCACAATTGCAGCAGTCAGGAGAAACACACCTGATTGGTTAACATCGGAACCAAAATATTTGCTCTATTGACTAATATTTAAAAAGTCAACTAGATCGATCCAATTAATATGTTCAACCTGTGATATTTCCTCACCATGAATTAAAGTACTCATTATATTATATAATGTGCGATTGTTGCATTAATTTTATAAATAATTAATAAGTTATAACGACAAGAAACGTTTGATGTGCACAGTTTTCCTGTTAGTCTACTTAATGCATTTAATTAACCACTAAAACGTAACTGCATGTTTAGACCTAATATAATTTAATATATGCTCCAGAGAGTTGCATAATTAATCAACGTGGTTATTGCCATGGCATGGGAGCTTTTTAATGTAATCAAAGCAACTTAATGCTAGTGTCTGATTTATTGCGAAATGTTGCATAATTGCACTTTCAGATGCTCTATCAAGATGTAAATCATTTTTAATTCTTCTCAACTAATATGAGACTAGCACCTTAAGTGATGATATTTTCTCTGCATCAGATAATTGTGTCTGGCAAATAAATTGCTTGTTCTAAATGAATTAACGAGCAATTCATTTGTTGTTGTTTATTATTTTTTCTTGCAGCCACTTTATATACAACACATTCCAAACAATACTGATCTATATGCTCGCAGTAGTTAGGTGTATTGTCTGCTTTATTCCAATTTAAACATTTTGTATGCATCATGGCAACATTTAATTAATGCACCTACGAATATGCAAAGCAAAGGTTTTAATCTTCACACTTGAATGCCTTTCACATATTTAGAACCAAATAAACCGACATGATCTCAGTCGAGAATCCTTAAACGCCTTTATTTGCATCTTTATGTACGTGGTAGTTCCAACATTTCTATCTCTAACCCCAGGATCGTGTGTTAGCTGCACTGAAAGGTAAATGGCTTAAATTTGCAAGCTTCTAACAGTTTCAAGCAGTGTGGTTGTACTTCAAGTGAAGAATATTGATGATTCATAAAATTCTACACACAAGGATTATGTAAACAAAGAAGAGATTAGAGATAAAGATAGAGGCATTAATTTAATTGTTGAAAAATATTTAAACTAGTAGAATGTTAAATAAAATTGCAACTTGAATTTAGTTTGCTTAAGCAATGAGTTGGTAAGTTATTGCTGAATCTCCGATAGTGATTTATTTGCTCATCAATGAATTGAAAAGCAGATAAACATAATTGAAGCGTGCAATAGGTGGTGTTAATTTTATGATTGTTAATAACCTGTTATTTGATTTTTATAACGCCCGAAACAAATCAGCATCAACACTATGCTTAATAATCAAAATCATTTTATTAAATTGCTAATAAAGCATTCTCACAGACTCCAGGAACAACTCATTTGAAGATTTGTTAGTGTATTAATTAAACTCTTAATAAATTACTATCTAAGGAAATCATCAATATTTCGTTAATATGATGAATTGTAAACCAAAATTAAGATTAAAAAAAAATAATTTGTATTAATATTTTGCATTTATAAAATAAATAATAAGAAGGCACTATAAATATTGTAATTAAAAAATAGCATTAAATTTAAAATAGAAAAACTATCGCATTAAAAAATATAATTCCTCTATTTGTGTCCTAAGTTTGCATAGCGTACCAGTATAGAGGAAGACACCACTATGTAGACCCATTTTGACTTATGTTAATTAAACACGGCAGCAGCCAGGAGAAATAAAACTAGACACTTAATTGGTTTACAAGGTCAACTCTCAAATTATTTTATAAATAGCAGTACTCATTAGCAAATTAAACAGCAACCATTAATTTTGTGAAGTTATATAAATTGGCATTATGTAATAAATAATTACGCTTAAGAAATGTATGTATTTTGTAATTGTTTAAGTATATAAATATGTTTGAAAACTTGATATATTTAAATTTAAAAAATGTTTTATAATTTATTCGTTCTCTCTTCTTTTCATTGGTTATAGAAGCTTTAGGATTGCGCCATCTACCATACAGTAACAAAATCACGCAGATTGAAACAAGTGAAGTGAGTGAAGCTTTCGCTACAGCTTCGGAGCTTATTTGAATTTTGAAATAAAATACCATTAATATTCAATGGGAATAAGTAACATTGTATGTAATATGTATCTGCTCTGCTTTCTAAACATTTTCTGTGCTTTCTGATAATAACCAGAAATTGTTTCCCATTAAGACGCTTTTTGGGCTTTTGATAATGTTTTAAGTGTTTCTCGATCGTTTTAAGTGCTTTCTCTACACCAATTCTCATTTATTCCGTTCGGTGTTTATTGTCTAATGTTTATTTAGCGTCTCAACGCGTTCGTCGTGCATGTTTCACGCCGGCCGGCTTGTTTCTGGTTTCAAAGCACTGTTTGGCGATTAAGTGTTGAAAGGCAAATAACAATAAAATATACCTACTTAAGGACACTAACAACGGTCGTTAATATTTTAAGTCGCGTTGTTTCTCGCTTTGGAAAAAAAAACAGTAAAATCAGAAGAACGACACTTGGAAAACAATTCACTGGTTGATTTGAACCACTTGAGGTGTTTAAGTGTGTTGAAGCAATGCACATGTTTCAAATGCTATTGGTATCAGAAATTTGAAGGATGTAATGTTAGCGAATGCGACTTACTTCTAAAATATGATTTTAGGTCAGAATTTAGAAAATGTAGGTTAGAAAAAGTCAAGCCTAATTGAATTTACAAATATTGTGGCTGCTTGGGTTTAACTGAGCAAAAAATTCTAGCAATTTGTACGGATTTTCAAGGACCTGTAATTTCGACAAGGCATTCACATAGATTCTCACGAAGAGTTCTTGCTGCTTCGCAAACACACCGCTATAAAAGTGAAATCGAAGGATTCTTTCCAACTTAAAATGCAATAGCTCCACTGCAAACAATCATTAAAGAAGATACTCGAAAACCATTCGAGAAATATATTTTTACTAATTCCTAATGATTTTCATCCTATCTGCCATATTTTAAGCACATAATGAAGACAGTCTGACAGTGGAACGCTTTCAGAGAAGCCGACCTCAGACATTTTAAAAAATCTCAACCATCTTGAAGCAAGCAACTCCAACCGCAGTGCAGCTTGCAGTGGTTCAACGGCAGCTTGCCCGCATATCTTCTTTTTTTCCACTTACAAGAGACATCAGATTACAGAGCAGGTTGCTCCGACCATACTTAGCGTGTTCGAAACGCTCAAGAAGCTTAGGCGCTATCTGAAGATCGGCCGCCGTAGCAATGCCAACGAAAACACGTTTGTGCAGTCATGCATGCTGCCGAGAAAACCGGCTGCATCAAATAAATATGTCAATGAGCTCGAGTTGAAACTCCGCCTTTATTTGAAAATTTTCAAAATATCTGCTCGCATAACTTACCTAATTTGGCTGTGCTGCGCGGAGGATGTCCGGGGACACTAGCAGACTACTCTAGCAACGTCATCAATAGAACATCTTAGGTAGTTGGATAAATTCTGCAAATTAAGAGAAAGCATTACTTGTTTTTTATCTATAGGTAAATGTGTTGTGGTGTTTTTAAGAGAAACTTATAATCAGTAATTTTACAGATGTCATGTTGGGTGGTTCATGGCATCGTATATTTAACTTTCTGCAAATGGCCGCTATCTGAAACGTCCCAGCGGCGGACATTCCCACTATCCGGCGAAATGCAGGCACATTACACGTCAAGTGGATGGTAATAATGTAAGAAGTTTATGATACATATATTTGGAGTATAGTTGACATTTACCATTCCATGAGTGCTTACTGAGGTAAACCTTTGAAAAAGAGTAACTTACTTCAAGAACTAGAACCACTTATAACTCTACAATTTCAAAATCAAAATGCGCATAGCTTCCATTTCCGTGAAAGATATCTTCATCTGAAAGTAAATTTTGTGGCAAGTTTACTGCTTTTCATAATAACTGCGGCATTCATGTAATTAAACGCCTTTTAAGGTGCGAATTGATTACGCAAGCATCACGACTTGTTTACTAGGTAAAGACACTAGAAATGTACGAGTAAGTAAATAAAAGTGCTAGGTCTGCAATATAATGATTACTGGTTTACGCGAGGACATATTGTTCGAACGTCACAAAACACAAACAGGAAAATTGCGTAAATTACCAGCGCAATTATCACAATTGCTTGTTTATATTGCAGCGTTACAAGCACAGCAGACATGAATGGCACGAGAGCAAAAAAGGTAAAGGCTTATTGACAATGTTACTGGTGAAAGTGTCAAATATTCTCAGGGTGCGTAGAGACAGATGACTCCAATACGGTTGTTAAAACGTAAAACGTTCATTGTAAGGAATGACCATGACATACTTTAGAAATTGAGTCAATTGCCGCAATTGCGTAAATATTGACTAAATAGTTTCTTTCTTAATTCCTATAACGCCCTAGCAATCAGTTCATGGCAAGGGTGTAGCGTGCCCGCATCTACGCTGCTGTTATCATTAATTCTTAAGTCGCGTATCAACTCAGCCGCATTGGTCGTGCATTAAAAGAGTTAATTTATGAATGCGTGCACTAATGACATACCAGCAATCCGGGATAGAATCAAATCAACGCATAATCAAGTAGTTCCAAAGCAGCAGCACAATTTAACGACATTGAGTTTATTCCTACATAGCGCATCCAGCACTGACGAATTTATTGTCTAACTAATCCGGTTAGTTGGCACTTGACGGCGTGTAATAAAAGAATGTGCGGGCTTTTTTTAAATTGCAACACCAACACCAAATCACGCGCGTAGAGATCGAAAGAGAATAACAAAATGATATTCACGCGTGTGATGATTGTGAATCCGGTAAAAAGGCCAAACACGTTTTACCTGTTTCAGGCGCTTTTTACGCAGTGGGTTCGAATTAAGGCCCTCCTATTGCATGTCGACATCGGGGCGTAGTTTATGCTTAGTTTACCTACTGGAGCATGTCGTAGGACAGCTCTATAATACTTAAACCGACAAACAAACCAGACGCGACAGTGGATCTAGAAACCAGAATTGTTAAAACATAGAAAGACATAAATTCCCATGAATAGATTATGTAGGCTGGTTCTTCAAAAATGGAAATGTCAGAGTGTTTAATAGTCCTGGCTGACACTCACAATCACAGTTGGCATCTAACCAAATTTATACCGCGAGATAGGAGCAGTAGAAATACAAAAGTATGGTGTGGATATTTTTAAATATTTGACGCCAGCTTAAGGAAATTATCGGAACACTAATTGCGCGTTAGTAGTCTAAGTAAAATAATCGTAAATTTGGAATTATTTATATCAACCACACTTAATGTTTACGAGTTGTTTTCATTGTAAATCACTAGATTTTTCACGCATTATTTATGCCATGTGTGCTAGGAATAAAATTATTTTACTTTTTGACTTAATTTGATTGCGTTTGTATTGAGTTGGTGGAATAAATGAGAAGTAAAAATAGTTTAAATGGCTCTAGACTGACATAGTCATAGAACCAACACGCATCCAAATTCTAATCAAATCAGTGATTGACTTGTTTAGAAACCAAATATTTGATAAGTGAGTAGTTTTGACGTTTTCGTGTTGTTTAAATATTGAAGGAGTCTGAAAATTATAACCTGCAGAAAATGCAATTGTGGTAATATATGAATTGTAATAAAAAGCACTAGCGGTATCATTATTGTTTACAAATAACAACTGAAATTTTATAAATTGTTACTCAAATTGAAACGAAATAAAATAATTAATTGCAAAGTATGTTCAAATTTAAATTGCCATTGATTACTGCTCCATGGATCAGTCAGTAAACCGTCTGACTGAGGCAGTGACAGCGAGGTACAAATTAGGGGAACACGAGTTGAAATTCTGCTGGAGTCCCAATAACCGGTAATAATACTATTAAAGTAGTTGATGCAGTATAGTGGAATGAAAGTCAAGTATGGTGTCGGTATGTCGGCATGATTACAGTATGTTCAAAAATAACAAATCTTGGTGCAAGCATTGTTTGTAGACATAATTCGATTTAGTTTGATAATATGTAAAATTACAAAAACAAATTAACGTTTTGCTCGAAGTGAATAAAAGTACAAAATATTAGGTTCTACGTAAATCGTGTTTGCGCACATATTTTCCGTAATTTACTCTTAAATATTTTTCAGTTCAAAAAAGCGTTTGCTAGAAAATCCCACTAAATAGCATTCAAGATCTAGGATAACGGTAGATATACGAGAAAACATGGCTTGCAATTTATTTTATTTCTCACGAATCCATTCCCGACTTCATGCACGTATAAACCGCCCCCTTTGCCGCTCCCGGCGTGGAACGATTTTCGTCTTTATGTAGCGTGCGCACAGAGATACTGCTGCCGTAAACGCTCGTCGTTAAGGTCTATTCCATTGGAGCGTGAAGCACGGCAGCCCCCGTGGTAGAGATATGCACGACGGAAGGCAGTCGCGTAGGGTGAGGAAATGGCGTTGTCGTGTCGGCGCGGCCCTAATGCACATTACCCGGGCTCGGCCATCTTGACGCGCACCCTTCTTCTCGAGGGATCAATACGCGTGCTCACCCTGGAGTGTGCCGCTCGATACAGCCTTCTAACGCATGCGTATTCCACACCGAGTAGATGCTGCAAAGCGGGCCAGAATGAAGCTCAAAAATATTAAGAACCTGATGAGGAAACGCGAGATAATTAGAATTTATTGACCTGATCCGACAGACGACAAGGCAGACGTTTTTTAATAAAGCAATTAAAGTGAAAAGGCGGAGACACGCTTTGTAATTTATATTTTTTATAATTAGTTTAGAGCTTTAGAAGGTAACATGTTATTTAAACAGTAAATCATAGCTTGAAATTAAGATAATCTGCATTTGAAAAATTGCTTTTTAGTTATTTTAACAGATGTTTTAACTGATCTTTTCTTTTTCAATATTTGGATGAAACTTAACTATATCACTTACTAAAATTTATTTATAAAACATCTCCAGCTTGTTGCTTTATATATGATTTGTTGAGTGGGACTGGTAGGTTTTTTTAGTTTGATAAATTCAGTACTAAACGCGTTCTTTCATCCGAATTGTAAGATTTTTCAGCTTCGTTTTGCTTAAAATTGCTTCTTTGCAACGAAATACAAAAAAAAACCAAAGACACTCTGCGCACGAAACGTTCGCTTCTCCGCCAACCAGATAAGCAAGCGCTGCAAGCTGAAGACGGTAAAATATAAAACGCAAAACGAAGAGACGAACAAGAAGTTGTTACACACCAGAACTATGCCGCCGGAAAATAAAAACGCGAAGAGCATGAAACCAGCATCGCTGCTTGTGCGAGAGAAGCGTTTTATATGAAAATCGATTTTGCTGAAGACGGCGCGCAGTCGACGTGAAATAGCACATACCCTTTTATTCCGCTTATTTTTATCTCTTTTGCGCTTCTTGCGCCGCTTAATAGAAGCAAAGCGATTTCTAACAAAAGTTCTGAGAATAAAAAACGCAGCCCATCAAGTCAACGAAGACGATAATTTACGGCAACACGATTTTATCATTAAATTTAATTAGGATTTACTGAAAGGTACGACAAGCAGCTTTCGAGAGGGCTGTTTGGACTTGTCACAGGGGTATTTTTTCAAGCTGCAAGACGACCACACCCAGTTCACAATAAGTAACCAATAGGTAACGTAAAACACGAGGAAATGACTTGGACGCGCGGTATCCTCAATCGTAAAAGAGTAAAATTTGAAAGAAGCATCCGTTTTAGACTAATTAAGGCGCAGCGATCGAAAATATAACGAATTAAGTCATAAAATCGACCACAGTTGGTCGTCCCACTACTTGAGACCACACGATTTTAATTATAATACACAAGACTTTCCGACGCGTTTAATCGAGTGGCGTCTGCGTGCTGTGCATCCGTCCGTGTCTCAGACTAACGTCGATAACATCGTAAAATCGCGTCGTACATTGTAGGAATGTCGGATGGCTGCGACCGCCACCGATGTGAACTCTGCCGCGACCGCAAACTGCAGCCACCACGCCAGCAGATTGAGATTCCGAAGGACGAAGGGCGAGTACAAATGGTGGTACAACGCTTCGAGCGTATATTCTTTATTTATGCGGCCGATGGTCGGGAAATGAAATACGAGTCGTCGTAAAGCAACGCTGTAATTGCAGCAAGAATATATTTTCATGTGGACAAAAATTCAGCAGACATAGCATCAAAATGAATAGATCTTCTAATTTGCGATGAAATTTAATAAGCTAAACAGTATAAGAAATTGTATTGTTTCTTAATAGTGATAAAAGTAAAGTGTTAAGGAAGTAGTAAGCACGAATGTTTTAAACATTAATCAGTATTTATATTAAATCTACTTCTAGAATCTACTTCTTGAAAAAATGAAATAAATTTTTGCTCCAAACATACTTTAATCAATAAAATAAATTGTTATCTTGTCTAATCAAAATCTCCTCTTAAACCTCTTAAACCAGATAAGTCCGTTTCGCCCTTCAAGCAATTGCATTCGAACATTGCCGCTTCATAGTGATTTGAGTATAATCTGTCTTATTAGACATCCTTTAGTGATTAATTTCCTTTCAATAAGCAATAAATAACGAAATTAAACTACAACCGCATCATAACTCACAGGAACAAAGCACACGCGCTAAGATGGCCATCGCAAAGGTGTCGAGTAGAAGCAGGACGCGAAGAAAACAATCCAACAGGTCTGTCAATCATATTCGAAATTAAATTTTTATTGACGTATAAAAGTTGTGTGTTGTAACTATACATTTGTACGTATATGAGCCGTGGGCGCCGCGGCAGTGTCAAATGTTTAGATGTGGTAGATACGTTTATTGATGTAACAATATCATTATGGGTCGTTCGGCCACGTGCGAACTGCCGCACCACTAAAAACGGCCGATAAAACTTTTTAATGACATTCGTCACTCTACCGAAGGCGCTCTCGGTGCGCGCAAACGTAAAACAAGCTCAAAGGGTAAACACGGCCATAAGATGCTGGAGGAAGTGCCGCGAATGATGACCATTTGCAGCGGGAGACCGCTCAGGACAATCGACTCGAAGTACACTAAACATTTAAGCATTTCGCAAATACACCGATTTCGTCCGACACCAGAAACTGGAGGTGAACGTGAATTATATACGTAATCGTAATCTTAAACCAATTAACTTTACACAACTGTCATTTACCAAAATATTATTGCTTCCCGCGTGCCAGGTCTAGTGTCACATTGTGTCCCTTGCAGCCGCTAATCTAACGGCAAGTGGGCATAAATATTACGTAGAATGCGGTCCAGATATGCTCGCTTGCTACGAATATGATTTATGTTTCGAAGATGGCACTAAAGTCTAGGTGTTGTTCAATTCGGTAGCTGGTGTGCTGTAAATAGTTGAAAGCATTTAAACAATTTGCAGATAATATTATCTTTTGTAATAAACGTCGATTGTGGACAACATAATTTGCATTGTTCTTTACGTGGTAATTGCGGTTGCAAGCCGCAGGAACAAAGTTTGTTCATCATGCAACTGTTTTTCAACTCATAAAAACATACATTGTACCACAAGTAACACAAAGTTTCATTTCAAAGCACTTTCTATGTCACCAAAATATACCAACTTCTAATCCATAAATATAATTATCTTGTTTCGGTAGAAATAACAACAAGTCATTAACATTCTCTCTTTATAACTGATTATGGAAAGCACGAAATACGAAACTTTCTGTGTAAATTGGTTACAGCACAGTTCTGTTCCTTCTATTCTCCTGGCATGGTGAAAAATGCCCGCAGAAAGGGCACATAAATCGCCGGCGGGCACGCGGCTTTAACTGCAATGTCGCCGGCACACGTGCAGGAAAACAAAAACACCAACATGGGCTTTCAATGCTGCAGGCCTACAGCCAACCAGCGTGCAGGACAAGAAAGACGTCCTGTCGTCTATAAATTATATTCAAATAATATTTACGGCCGCCGCGCGTTTTCGGACGAGCGCATGCCGAACAGTGTTGCAGGAAAGGTGAGGCTCGAACGTAAAGAACGCAAAGCTTGGAAAGTACGAAAAAACCTGCCGGCACATGTTGCGAGCGGGACAATAAAACGTAAATTATGCGATGGTAAATCAGCTAAACAAAACGGCGCACTGCAAACTCTCATTAGGTAATTAGTTTATTGATTTGAACTGGCGATTTGTTAAGAAATGCCCAAACTATGGATATTTTGATGGCGCACAATTAGCAAGCTACAAGTGCTTGATTTATCACACATTATTCGTTTTTTTTTCTGCATTTATGAGCTTCATAAAATTCTGTTTATGAGAGTATAATTAAATAATGACCTTTGGCAACAAATTTCAGCTACTAGACACACAAATTTAGTTGACTCGTTGTAAATATAAGACGGTTAAATGTTTTGCCTGTGCACAAAACGTGGGCAATTAATTTGATTTACTACTAAGAGTGATTTGAAAGATTTATGAAGAAATTTTGCAGTTATTTTCCGCTCCGGTGCATTCACACACAAAAAAAGAAGATTTGATGTTCCCAACTGGTTAAACAATCTTCAAACCTTGCATTTTATCGATTTTGATTGGAGACTGGAACTTATAATCCTTTCCTTGATATGCGTCGATTTTCTCAACTCATGCCATATAAAATGATCCTTTAAACTGACGCCACGCAGATTTCCGCCTCGTATATGCTGCGACGATATGAGCGGACGAAAACGAACGAAACTCGTTTTCCGCCAAAGTTGGAAGCTTAAAGCCACGTCGTTGAGCATAAGAAAACGCAATCATGGTTTGTATCTGGGATAAGATTTTACGAGCAAATGTTGGACATAAAACGAAGACATGTTTATTATGATTGCTTAGTCTGCAAATACAGATCATTTCTTGGTCTGGAAGGCGCGAAATTCGTTTCCGACGCTTATGCCATATTTGCGCGATGGGCAAACACTTGTAAAGTAAGCGCGGCAAGGCGTTGAAAGAGCGCGACGAAACGCCACGAGGCGCGAGTGCTAATCACGCATTAGTCGCGAATTAAATCAACGGGCGCGCGACATCCCCGATTGGAGAATCATGAGGCGCGCCGATTAGCCGTTTGTTTCTTCGGCGCATTGTCGCCGGAACTGGACGCATCATTCGAAAACGTTTAGTACCCGTCGTAAAACGAATCGGCGTTCATTGATAATGGCGATGTTAGTGCACTGCGCGCTCGTGTGTCCAATGCGAACAATAGCACGAGCAAGAAATGCAGCAACATCTAGTTGAAAGCACGCTACTAAACGTGATATGCAATCACTTATTAATTTTCCGACTGCCATTGTCGCATGTCGCGCGTTTGTTTTCCAGTTGAATTGTGATAGGTGCAACTATCGCGAGCACGATTTATGTTTGACTGTTTTCGCACGAACCAAAGGGTTACCATAAGTTGGCTATCGTACTTTACCGGTAGGAATGAATAACGTGTAAACCCTGGAAACAAATCAAGCAATTGTGTGGCTTTTTTCACGTCGCGCTCGCCTTCCACAGTGATAACCGAAACGAAATGTTGTAAATTATTGAGCTGCGCCTGTTGCAATCGCAACACCAACGCATTCGACTCATATTTTAATAATAACTATATCACAAATTGCATCTTCCGAAATTCACTGAAACTTCTGAAACAAATAATTATTACCATCTAAGTGACTTTTGATTCTTTCACGGGGAGGAACGATCCAAGCACAACACAGTCACTTTGTCACTCTATTTCGTCCGGCAACATCTTCAGCAATTGTTATGGTTTATGGTCTCTAGGCACTATTCAATCAAGACTCTATACAATCACTCAATGCTCGAAGTTGGTAACCCGCATTCGCTCGCATGGCTATATCGCGTGTGACTCGCCGCCGTGTGGAGTTGAATTAAAAGCGTTCACGGTAAAAAACGATTGTCGAGCCGCCTAAATCTATGTCATACCATGGGCCACTGAACGCAACTGCTCAGCCAACCAGCGTTCAGCGTGCTGCTTGGGGCTTACTACCATGGGGTAGCCGAAGGTTCTCTACCTACTGCCCATTATACACGCGCTACGCATGGACACCACAAGGCCGAGTCACAAGTTATCTTCACGAGCATGGCCAGTCGGCGATTCCGGTCTGGGAGAAAAAAAATCAGCATAGCAATATCAGCTGAAAACTGAAAGTGCTTTGAATAGAGACACAATGGTGATGTGCATAATTGGAGTAGACCGGCTTTGACTGCTTTGACTTTTATGAAGATGGCAATAAAGTAATAAAACGAACCCTTTTCTTGCCATCTTTCTAAGCTCTTGAAAACGCGCATGCCGAAAATTTACAATTTGTTTGCGCTCGTAAACCTCATCCTCAAATTTCGCATGTTTTTTTTTTGCGCAATAGTTTTACTTTTCAGGTCAAGAAGTTTCACTTTTACAGCGCAGGCTTGAATTACAGCACGTTCTCGATTACTTCTAGGAATGTACGCCTGATGTAAAGGGTTAGCAACAAGAAAAACTGTTTTACTCTTTGCGGTTTCCGTATGAAACCGCAAATTGCGCCTCAGTCTTGCAACGTGTCCATTCGCGGTGACAACTCGCTCATCATCCAAGCATCTCACGTCGCGAATTTAATTCAAATCACTGTTTACCTGTGCTGGTGGTGAAGTGCATCGTAATCCGCTATAGTTGGCAACTCGCGATCGACGAACAATCACTCGCACTACACCGCGGTGCTCTTATCGCGATTGTACGTTGGCTGCGATTGTGCGTGTCAAGTGCGACACTCATTAAGATGGCGGCCGGCGGCGTCGCGGTAATTGGTGGGCAAAGGACGACGGAGCACCACGTTGCTAGATAAGTGTAAAGTTGAGCAACGACTGCAACCAGCTCGCGAGCAACACATATACTCCATGCCTACAGCAGGTCTGACTTAAGTCACGAACCAATTGCGTTATACCAACCTGCACAACACCGGCGATGGGAGGTAAAATTACTATTTTATACCATACGACTATTCAGACAATGTTACACCTAATACGATGAAATTTAAACGAATCGTACTTAGGAAACTATTGTGCTTTTAAAGGACCAACCTGTGTTTAAGTAAATTGAAGGATAGATCATTAGGATAGAGTGTTTTGAAAGCATTTTAAGCGCGGCTTTTACGAGTAAATTAGTAAATTTATTATTTATTATTTCAACACCATGTGAGCCACATTAACTTTTAGTTGCTCCTTCAAACTTACTCTACATTTACGCGACTCTAACGCTTTTTTATCTTGTTTACGATTTTTCTCAGCAAACCAGTACTTTATTTAGGTTTGTTGCTTCAAAAGAAAGCAGATAAAGATTGTCGATAATTGAAAATTTAATCAATATTGTCTTTTATTTGATCAAACGTTACTGTTTTTAAACCCTGTACTCAAGGCACTAAAACAGCAACATAGATTTTCTAGAAAAGAGGAAATTTCTACGTTTTACGACTACAATAAGTCGTTAAAAATTTTGCAGACGTTATCAATTAAATAAGTTGATTTTTATAGTAATTAAACTTTATTTGAATTTCTACTTCATTTTTAATCATTTAGCTTTAAATTCAATTAGCAAGTTTGGTAATTTAATTATTTACTGCAAAGTATGAAGTTATCTACTATCTTTTCCATTTTATTTAAAATGAATTGTTTTCATCTGTCGCTCCTTTTCAATTGGTTCTTGTTTTGCGTGCTCGTCCGTAAACGTTGTTATCATCGACAAATCTTAACTTCATTAGTGCGCTGCGTTGCTGTTTATGGCCTTCGGTGCAATCAAGAGAATCGAGCAAAAAGAGCAATAAAAACATGAGAAAATTGTGTTTCGACCCGTTCGTTCAGACTTCCAACTCGTTTTTTTTTCCGCACGAAGCATGCATTGATCATAGAAAGTTGCCAACTAAATTTCAAGGATAATTTTCTGCATAGGTATAAATTTTATTCCGGGAATTTGCCGCAGTAATTATTAGCAACTTTCCAACCACGTCAAGTGATTTTCAAAGCGTAGAACGCAAAATATAATTTCGGGTTAATTAAATCACTTTAACAGCAAGCAGGGTTGGTATTTACCAATTGTGATAACGCTCCGAGTTAAAAACCCAGATAACATACAACCCTATTTATAACTTGCATTTATGTAAAATGCAAAAGGGGTGCAGTTTAATTTAATTAACTAAATCACATCGTGTCTACATCCACCCTAGTTCCATGTTTATTAAGCTCTATTTTTTCCTCCTCCAAGCCATTCTGTACCAGGATGGTGTCTGCATACCATGTTCTTTATGTAATTATCCGCATTAAATTGCTTTTATTTCTGTCATTTACCAAAAAACGTCTGCGCCAATCACATTTGCGACATTCGTTTGTCGTCGGCGTGCATGTCCACACATGCTCTGATCCACTTTAACGACTCGCCTTTTGCCGCGCACACCAATCTAATAAGGGTACAAAGCGATTGGCAAATGTTTACCCAGCGCCAACGTCCGGGCCGCCAAGTTTGCTAAATTCAACGAAATGGCTCTTTTTCCTTACTGGCGTCCCTTTCCTGAACAAACAGGAAACGACTGAACGACTTGATGAGCTTTCACTGAGTTTAGTGCACGTGGATAGGTGAATGCCAGAGAGATATGCACGAAGTAACGACTTTAGATCCCCGTTCGTATAAACTATCTGCTTTTCTCAGCGTAGGCGCGTGTTTGATAGGCCTGGCCTTAGACGAGCTTGGTTGCGAAGTAGAGTGGATGGATAATGTTAAAGCGTTAAAGCTCATCTGATGGAAGCTTCCCGGCGGAGAGACAGCGTGGATAGATCCGTACACACGGAAAGCAATCAACCCATTGCGTGATGTCGTAAACTGAAGGTATAAGCAAACCTTTAATGGGAGGAATGCTGCAATGATTATTACGTGAGCTCTGTATGTCATACATTGAGAAAAGTTGCAGGAAAAAGACGCGAAAGCTTTGGAAAACAAGAAAATATTTTTATAATTAAAAATTGCAGTTGATTCTCTAAATTTAACGATAAGCAAAAAAAAAACATTAATTAACAGTTGGAGTTTATTTGAGTACTTTTGCTATTACTACAACACCCAGTATTACATCTATGTAGTGGAAAACAAACTTCCCACTTTTTCGCTCGCATGCCTTGGAGCATCAACAGACTCATCAACAAACTCATCAACTTATCAATGAATAGCGCAAGGCTTTTAGTTTTACCGCCGTCGCGCGATAGCAATACCAATGCCAGGCAACTTAAGCCCAAGTCGCAGAGCATTCCCCCGTTTAATTGGCCCCAGTTAATTCCCAGAGATACAGCTCTCGAAAGCGTGTCGCGAAATAAACGAGAGGGGCGCAATTTAATCCTTCGGCATTCCACTAAGCCTTGCCTGTCTCCTGGCGTTCATTATTGCCGAAGAGTATTTATATCAAACAGGCTTAAACAAGTATAAATATAATCACCGCACTGCTGCGGCCATGGCTGAGAACGTACATGGCGGCCGAAAGAAAAAAGTTGATTCCACCGGGGACGCGGGCACGGCATCCACTGGCGCACACTGTCACATAAATTACTTATATCTTGGAGGGGTAATGCAACAAAATGTTATTTATAGACCCCTATGGCATACGCGCGAAGAGATGCCGAGGTCGCAGCCGTTCCATATCTCTGCGTGATCCGCGCGCCGGCTAAAAGGAGAACCGAGAGACCCACAGCCGGGGGAATGGATGAAGCAGGATGGTCGTATATTACACCGTCTTCACGGTCCCTGCCGAAGATATAAGCCGATATAAGATACAAATAAACATGCGCGTCAGTTTCTGCAATTATATATTGCTTGGCTACAAGACTTCAACCGCAGAATTTTCCTCGCAATTGTGAAAACTTTTGTCCGACGCGTAATCTATACAACTTTGTATCTAGCAGATCTCTGCAATAAACGAAACAACAGCTTTCATTAATTATAATAATATTGAAACATATTGGGTATGCTATTAATTGCCAGAGTGACTTTGCTCTCAAATTTCTACACTTACCATAATTTATGTACTCTACTCTACTACTAATTTCTTGGTGCAATTTGAAGAAGTGTCCAACTTTTTTTCCTCAATTCAAGGTAACTGCAAAAACTTGGTTCCAATTTTTTGTCTTTAATACATCAATTTACGCTAAGGTAATTGTGGTATTACAAACAGTATTCTGCAAAGAGTAACCAAGGTCGATATGGTTCTCTAAGAGACTAATAACCTGAAGACATTTGTACCAAGCATGCAACAATGCAAATAATAATAATACTGCATGCTTTAGATTCAACGTTTAACTTCCGGCTTCATTATAAATATGTATTCTTTGAATTGTTTATTAAATTTTAATTAATTAAGAGTAACTTAATGCAAAGCAACAAATCCTTGAATAAAAACTAAAAGTTCAATATGAATTCTTCAATTTCCATTAATTACGCCACTGCAACTATGTTAAATATTTCAAAGACAGGCAATCATAACGTTATAGCTTATTAGAATACTGATTAGATGCTGAGTCAAACACGTCAAGTAAAAAGTCCAAGGACTTTTTAAAATTAATGCTATGGGAATGATGAAGTTCACTGGCATTTGATAGGCGGAGTTTTAGACCCTCGTAGAGCAACAAAAATAAATTGATGTGTTTATCAAGTCTCGACGAGGGTTGCTGGCAACCTATCTGCGGCAGACTGACAGCGGCGTAGAAGAGGAGATTGTCATATCTTCAACATGGCTAGCTGTCGATGACTTTTACCGTGGAATTCTGCTCGGCTGGCTTTAATTAAAACTCAAATATTTATGAAGTGTAAGAAAAAGCAACTTTTTACAAGTATTCAAGAAGCTGCCACTTTTTACGAGGAGCTAACTTGATGAATTCATAATCTTCCAGTTTTGCACGAATTTACATCAACACTGAATTCTGAACAAAGGAAGATTCTTGATGTTGATTGAAAGTGATGAAAATCTTAAGGTTTTTGTTACGATGTAACAATAGTTAGGTCGTAAAACTAAGGCAGCACTTATCAAGTCTCCCATCATCATCAAAAACGTTTTTTTTTTTAAGTTGCTAGGGAATGAATAAGACCCATGAGACAAATTTATTGTGTGTTACATACAAATTGTACTTTCTTTGTGTGATGAGGGTTCCCTAATTTTATTTATTGAAATGGGCATATATGTTTTGAATTGGTACCTTTTATCTCATATTCTTTGCTCTAATGGAAGGGTCCAACTCTTGCAAATTTGTTTTCTAAGAATGCATTACTCGTAAATTTTTCTTAATAGGACAAATCACCGTGGTACCGGTTTAATAAAAGTTGTTCTAAAGCAAAATCAAAATATTCAACCCCTCGATGTATTTATACTAACAACTAGCACTAAAATTGTTAGTTGTAAATCACTGGTAATTGGCAACGCCGAAGACAAGCTTTTGCTGGAATGTTAATAAAACTTCAAAGGTATTTTTCCGGTGGATAGTTTGTCATTACTTTTATCTAATCTATAGTGTTATAAGTAGGTGCTTGGTTTCTTTAGTACAATTTATTTGTAAATATGATGAGAGCAATTTGATATATGAAAACATTAAACCTGATATCGGAATTTTATGTTTTTTTATTTTTTTGAATTTATATTTCTTGGTGTTCTATTTAAATGAATACTAATCTAGCTATTACTTTTTCTTTCAATTCTAATCATTTGTATGTATATTAAAAAGAATAAATTAGGAATATTTTACAATTTTGCCAGCCCTAGCCTGGACTAACGCACGCATAACATCCCGAAGAAAACAAGCAAAACCAACAACAATTGTGAAAAGTAAAGAAAAGAAAAACATAAAAAGAATATTCTGCTGAGACGCTGCCGACGTGCTCCATCCGCAATTCTCCTCTGCTCCCCTTTCTACATTTTCCCATTTGACGCAGACCTTTTTCGTGCTTGTCTTGCACGAATCCAGCGCTTTTTTTGCATGTTGTTTCTTTTTGCGTCAGGCTTTTTCTTGTCGCTTTTATTTCACTTCTTGGCAAGAAAAGTTTGCGCAACCCAGGATATCAACCATGGAAAAGCGGAAAAGACGTCACGTAGACGTTTGCCGACGGCCGCGAGTTTGGAAAGCCGGGTTTTGTTAGCAGGCGCTCCTGTTTTACGACCGAATCGCCCTTTTTCCCTTTTTTGTGTTTGCCATTCCACGTCCGACGTGTTCAATGTTTTCCTCGACATTTTCACGCAAGTTATATATATTCTGGAAGAAGGTTTATTCAAGGAGAAAGCATAACGATATTCCAAGCTCGTGCCGCCGAAAAGCCATGGTTTGATTTTATTTGCTAAACTCAAATGAAAAATAATTATAGTTTTATACGGACTGCTAAATTCCAGAGAAATTAACTTGCAGCAAAACGTATTTTAATATAGGATGCTGCAGTCAGTGCAGATTCATATCAAATGTAAAATCGCATAAAATTTAACAACAATAATGATTACGTCGATGAAGCTATAACAAAAACGTTTACGTTTACGACAGTAAATAGCCACACATATGCCGTGAAACCAGCGAGAAAAAGAGGCAGTTTGACGCCGACTGCGCACTACAATAGTAATAATAAACGCTACTTGTCTGTTTGGTAATTTTAAATCTCTTTTAATTTTATGGCATGGCAATATAGGTCATAAAATCACATAATGTTTACTTAATTACGCGCTGAAGATTACAACGGCTAGATGGACATAGCAAACATTCCATGAGGTGTGTTCAGACACGTTAAAATAGTCATTTTGCAGATTAGAATGAGGCAGCAAAAGATAAAATTAGCTTAACATACAAAACAACATTTTCCTGACCTAAATAATAACATACTTCCAAACTGTGTTTAAACTTTAACAGAATATTTGATACTTTTCAGTGTTTGATTTGAAATTTATTCTCTTGCGTCATATGTGAATAAGCATGCCAAAGAATGACGCCTCTCACACAGAAACGGATTTTAGTTTAACATCCAAAGCTTTTGTCTTCACTTGTGACGAATCAAAACGGAAATTTCTAAAGCCATCCATGTTTGAAATTTTAATTTATCTTTTTGTTCATTAGAAGCTTGATATGGACCCTCCATTTGGCACTGTAATTAAACCAACCCGTGGCCCTCGATAGCCACTGGGCTTCATGCCACTGTTGCGTTAAAGATAAATATGCAGATAGCGTTAATGGTTGAATGGAGATATGGAACAATTACGTTGTCATTCTCAATATGATCCGCTTTTATTATTACGATGTTTAATACAATAGGGTCCACAACCCTTCCAATCCCACACAAACCTTAAAAACAAGGGTTTAACATAAATCATAAAAAGTTGGCTTTAATCCCCAGCAAAGGAACAGCGGCAAATATTCTCATTGGACTTTGGCAATGAAAAGCAAATATTATCCAGGATTGAACCAAACAAAGCAAGCACTGTTCAAAGGGAGGAGAAACTTCTCCGACGGCACGCAAACTTTGTCTTCGGCGCTGCGTCGTCATAAACATAACTCGAGTTAATTTAGCGCAAACTCGCCCTGGCTGCAATGCCGGTTCCTCCAGTCGTAAACGAAGTTCGTGGAGCGCATGATGCGATAGAACGCACAAGGAATGGTTCGCAACCAACGCCTGATAGTAAGCTGCCGTCGGAATTTAATTTCCTTGAAATAGTATCTGTAATAAATTTGCATCCAAGTTGTACGCCAAGATGAAGTTGCCTTCCCGAAATCCCGAAATGGTAACTTCTTCACGTCACAATCACAAATCGACCAAAAGAACGAATAAATATCGCATAAAAAACAAGACAAACAAATATATAAAAAGTTCCGGAAAGACTCCGCAAACTATGTTTTCGTTTTATGACCTCTAGCGTTGCCTTACAAACAAATAAAAATGCATTATTTTTGAGTATAGATGGGACAGTCATAAAAATTCCAATTTGCATAGATTTCAAAAAATTAAGCTCAAAAATTATGTTTAGTTTCGTTACAATGTTGGAATCATAAAATCAATGGAAACAACAGTGTCTGCTTGAGTAATTAACACAAAATAAAAATGTATTTTTGTTGTAGTTTATTTTATTTCATTTAGTGTCAAAAGTAGTTAATGTTTGAGAAAATGTTGTTAACTATGTGTTGAAGGAATGTGATATGTTTTTTGGTAATTTTAAAACAGTAATTTATTTTTGATTCTAGAATGAAATGTAAGAAATATTTTGGTTAAATAACATAAGCATATTATTCAATATTAATTGACTTGGCTCCTAAAGTCCAGAAAAAAATTATATGCCATCTAACGGTACAGACGTAAAACAATGCGAGCTTTCTGTCCAAAGGTCTGCTTAGTTTCTTTTCAAACTTTACAAATAAGCATATCATCTTCAAACAATCCATTACGTAGATATAATATATTTCTACAACTTAAAGTATTGAATACACATTTTCTGAATTTAAGAAATTAATCTAGATCTTTACAGTGCTACTAGCGGATTTTCCTTGAACTATTGAAGCTTTCATTTCATTCCATACCAAGTATTGACTCTTCACTGAGATAGAACCATGTCTCGTTCTTTCTCTGAGAGCTTTTATTCTACCAACGCGCCTCTACTGGAATTCCTCCACACTATACACATACAGTAGAAGGGACTCTGCTCTTTCTACTGCGTCACGCTCATTGGCTCCCATTCAGTCAGCCATGAATTTTATGCTCTTGCCCTGCTTAAACGCAGTCGGCCATTACGAATCTCCATGGCAACGCTCAAACGTGGCCCCGCCAGCAACTCACGGGTATTGATTGCAGTAATAGAGAGCGTGCACCAAGGACGCGTGCGCGCCTGCGTGTTAATCGGCTCAAATGGACGGCGACTTCATGCACAGTGAGCACCAAGCTTAAAGCACCAACTATTTGCATGTTTACTACACACATTAGAAGACAAGCAGTAAGACAATTCGCTACGCACTTTTATGCCTCATTTATCATGCGACTGGACGCGTTAAATCTCTTGTGCCAAATGCAAGTATTATAAATGGCAATGACAAGTTGCAAACGGCTTTAGTGAAGGCTGACTCATCGCTGGCTTCGCTAATAACACATTGCGGCAAAAAACAAGTGTGGACGATTAGTTTTGCGCATTGTTTGCGGTTGCAATGAAGCACGACGATAGGTTGGCAATGCTTTTTGTCACGTTGTTATTGCCGTCGCATTTTTTATATAAACGAGTTGTTTACGTATACACATTACGCAAGTGTGCAACAAGGTCAGGAATAATTATACCGGGAAATTATGGACATAAAATACGAAGATGCAAAATTACTGGTCTGGTTAGTGTTTGAGAAGAAACAAAGTAGTGAAAAATCTTGAATTGTCAACGCAAATATTGACTTAAACTAGATTCATTCATTTTTCACGTCAGCGTAACGGTCTATGAAGGCATCATAACTTAACTTTAATGCCGCTTAAGTCAATGTTTGTTTTTATTGTTTTATTGTTTGCTCGAGCGGTACTTATGATATTTCTGTATTTATTTGCGCACGTTAAAATGTCTATTATGCCATTTGCCTTACGCATTAGAACCAAGATTGTAGTACGCGTGTAGTATGCGATGTCAATACGCGAAACCGAAAGCTGGAATGCAAAGTGGACACTAAAAGTCACACTTAAACTGATTCCACCACGTGGACAAATGCGAGAAAAAAGCATTTGCTTCACCGGCAGCAAGCTGACATAAAGATAAGCGCATAATTAAATCGGGGACGTAAATAATTAAGTTGATTGTATGCTTGACGAAAATGATTCTCGTGTGGAAATTTTCACGACCCATCCGACTGTCGATAGCAATGTTTATTGGCGGTAATTAAACGCACGCGCATTATGCACTCGGCTACCAGTGCAAGCAGCGTGCGTCTGACTGAGGAAGAAGACATTAGTCAAAGTTGAAATTAATGTTGAACTTTAATGTCCGTTCCAGCCGATCGTACAAATTACGTTGATATGCCAGTATACTAGGTGGCGGCGGCTGATAGTTGATATATAGCCATGCATTGCAGTGCAAAGTGAAGAAAGTTGTCGCGACGCGTCGATGAACGCTGTACATAATAAAACCTGGCTTTATTTGCGCTTTGGACGTTTTATTAATGTTTTGCCAATTTTTAGTGTAATTGCTTAATAAATGAGAAATGAGTGGAAATTGTAGCTGGCGGAATGAATTACAAATTACAATAATAATCATTAAATTTCAGGAAGAGACTGAAACGGTTAAAACGATGAAGTCAATGTGAATTTAATGCGGTCATGCGTCAAATAGACAAAAACTATATAAACGCCCATGCTGACTTAATATTAGTTCTGTTGATTTGATTATTACTTAATATATTCATTAAACTCAAAAAATTAAAATAAAAAAAAACGAAATATATAAGGTTACGTGAACAAAATCAACATTTTTTTGTTTTAGAGAAACAAACGTCTTGTTAGAGAATGTTATATGTTATGAAACAAGACCTTCTGTAGCTCTTTTGATGACTTTAAATGTCACAGATTTTATTATTTTTATGGCTTAAATCTTCACATTATGAATTATTCACAACTTTATTCTAGACATTGGTAAGAAAATTATTTCAAATCAAGGATGAAGTAACTTAACTGCTATTCGCTCGACTCCAAATATGTAAATAATTTTAAACAAGTGATTTACTTTATTCTCAAGTCAATTAGTGCAAATGAGAGATGTCACGGTACCGGCAATAACGATCAAAAACCGTTTGGTATTTCACAAAGTGCAGCGAGTAATTGTCAGTAATATCTACCGTGACTTGTTTTATTATTGGCACCAACCTAGGTACTTATTTAGAAAGGTCTAACCAGTCAGAGTTCCAGATATTATTCTCAGAGAGGGAGAAAGTAAATGATTTATACATAATGGGTAAACTATCTTATTGGTTACTTAAAGTGTCACTAATGTTTCCTTAAAAATACTCAAAATAAAGTAATTTTCTGTCAATTTTAAACATATATAGAAATGTAAAGGGCAAATTTATTAGATTTTAAAGATATCGGCATATTTTTAAGTGATTCATTAAATCTACATTAAACTAGATTTATTCGTATTATTTCTAGCGGCAGATTGACTTTGTGAAGAATACCAATTGACTGATCTAACCAAAGTTAACATCTCATACATTAAAATTACTATTACCATAACTTTAGAGCAGTTGTAAATCGCGCACATTGTTATGATATGGCATATCATTCATTTCACTACAACATTTTACTCCAAGTGGCATATAAACTATTATTAAGTGTCCCATAACGCACTATAAAATCGCATTAATAACTTAATAAAAACAATAATAAATGGAATTAACACTTGTAAAACGCACAGGTAAAAATTCGAGAGTAACATAACGCCACGTCCAGCTACCGAGGGGCATCATTAAGTAATTAACGCACTCACAATCAAACTTCTTACAGACAGAGCAATTGTATACATTGTACGTGTGTAAATATTAGCTATTTCCAGTCATATAATGCCATAAACAATGGATGAAGAAGTGTGAACAATAAAATATAACTAGACTCACCAAAAACCAGTCAGCTTGAATTGTTTTAAGACCTATTTTACAAAGTTGAGTTGTTACTTGTTTATTTAGATAAGATGAAGTCCTTTGGATGATCGAAGAGACCACAAAGAACACAATTGCACTTGATGTTCCGACGGATAACAGAATGTTGCTTCACTATTTTCAAAAAAAAACAAACTATTTTGTTGCGATGTTGAACTGGGTAACTTGGTTTAGCTTGGTTAGATGTTGCAGTTGGAACTTGATGCACTCGATTGGTACCCGCCAAAAAGAACTTTTATTCCGATACCGGAGCCATGACAGTCGCGGTCATCCGGAGTTGCGGGCCGTAGTAATACCAAGCGTATGGTTACGCCCGCCTCTTGGCAGATACAACGTTGGTTCAGGGCGCACGCGTGAGTTGAGCGGCGGTCGGCAGCGTTTGGAGCTTTGGTTGGATCGGAGTCCCCGCCGTTATGGGTGCCATCCATGCGCATGCGGTCCCCGAGTGAGGCTTTTACATGGCAGACATGATGCTGTTTCGTCCTGCCATGATTGAACTTTACCCAAGTGAGGATAGAAGAACAGAAGAGAGAAACAGACAGAATTGCTCATCTCAATAAATAATTATTATTTCTGGGCGAATACAATGGCTAATTGACCAGACTAATTTAATTCATAGACAAGGCAAAACAATTTCAATTGTTTAATGCCTTCAATATCACACCTAATTAAAACTAGGCGCGTAGTATAATAAAATCATTTTCACAATGACTTGTTAGTAATATATGAATTCAATTAGAATTTCCAAAATTTTATAGGAAGCAAGATATGCTTAGTAAAGTGCCAAAATTAGTCACTGTTTGACTCCATTTGGAGCTCTAAGCAAGCAAGCAAAAGCTGCGCCTTAAGGTTAGTAGACTTCTGTAGAAACAACTTAGAAAAATAGGATGTGAATAGAAGCAAATACTCCAAGCAAACTCTGTTGTTCTAGTTTTATGGCAGTTACACCTTCTTTGTTAGTTGTTCACACTTTTAAAATTTTTATTTATAAAAATTCCTATTTTTGAAATGATTAAACATAGAGTATTTGATCTGAATCTGATTATGTTTAATAATATGCTACATTGTTTTTATTAAATAGTCCATTTCAATTGGATTTTGATTTGTTTTTCGAATTGGTACAGTAGCCAAGAAAATATTTGTTATCTTGCATCTAATGTAAAATTAAACAGTAACTGGAACTAGCTCTCACTATGTTAATACGTCATTTCTGGCACTGGCTTGTTTGTTTTTAGCTTGTTACTCGCTGTTTTATTTCGTTGTTGCATGCAGTACGTATGCGCCATCATAAATTGTGTGTTACTTGTTTTGCATTCGTTGTGTGCCAACTTTTCCAACCTGATTTTCCAGTTATTTTGAGCTATACTTTTTGTGTTTTCTTGTTTTTACATGGTACAATAATAAATTATGCCTTTAAGCAATCTACTATCTTCCAAAATATCTACATGTAATCGAAACATACTTCTTTAAAACAACAGTATAAATTTTAGTTTTTTGACATTTTCTAATTGTTTTATAGTTTAACATTGTTTCTAATCTTACCAAATTTGGTAACCAACAATTTTTACATTCTTTCTCTCTCTCTTTCTCTCTTTTTTTGTTTGGTTTTGAAAGCTGCATATTCTTCAACAAAAAACAACTCACCCATCTCCCACCGACTTCGGTATTTTATTACTATCCGATGAATTAAAGGCGAGCCACAGCGACTAATTCAGATAAGGCCAAATTTTATGACAGCTTCAAAGCTCGGGATTTCAGTCTACTTCCACTCCTATCTGCTTCTCAGCCATCCTGGACAGAACAACTCAAAGCGTTTGTTATCTGCTCGATCATTCGATCCACTTATTCCAGTAAAACAACGCCAAAAGAAAGAAAAACAAAAGGAAAGAAGATAAAATATAGAGTGGAAATACCAATCAAGAAAATAAGCGAAAACTAAACCCACAAAAGCTTTAGATTGCCAGAAGAATGTAAAAAAACTAAAGCAATAAAACAAAAGTAGGATTTGGAACTAAAACCCAAGATGGCTGAAAAAAAACACATTTAGTTTACGACTTACATCCCTATGTTTGGCAGCTTGGGGTACTTTTTGTGTGGAGCTAGAAAAAAAATGCTTACTCCACATCCGTCGGCATTCATTCTAAGATTGTGCCTGAAAACATCACAAACTTCACTTGTGTCTAGTGTTTACTTCATGAATTTATTTATATATTTCATTGTGCACTGTTTACTGCTCACATGTTGTGAAGCTGGATGACGATTTATTCGTCGCTCATTTTGGGTTACGTATTAATACTAAACTTCCCTCGTTAACACATTTGTAAAAATAGATGCCATTATTGCGATAATGATGAACAAGGTGAAAATTGTTTCACGTCAATTAATTGTTGTTGTTTTATTGCAAAAAGTTTACACCAACCACTTCAAATAAACACACGTTATTCCATGATTACCGTTATGTGGAGAATTTAATCCTTGCACGTGCCATAGACGCTTTTGACTAAAGTCACATCGCGCAATCCGAATTTGTAAAGAACACGTCTCTCGAGTACCGCCGCAGAACTAAAAGCATGTACAAAAGCGCAGTGCGCACACCGTCGGCGGAATCGGGCGTAGCTGGTTATGGAATTTGGTACATAGGTGTTAATTACTTAGGCAATCCAAGACGCCTTTTCGGCGAAGTCAGCGCAACTCTCAAACTCTTTCGACCGCCGCGCCAAACGGTTTACCCTTCTTATAGCATGTACGTAAACGCCGGTGTTTATTAAAGCACAATGCGTAGGAACAAACGCAAGTCCAATGGCACCACGAACAATCAAGATTCTTATTAATTAGAAACGTGACACGCACATCTAGCAGCGAATGGTGCATGCGCTGCTTGTGAGATCGTTAGAATAATGCGATGGAGAAAAAACGGCCAAATCAAGATGTGAGAATGGCTCAAACGCAAGAGGTTTAATAATGCCAGCGACTTTCGTTGCTGGTGCCTCACATTTTGATTGTAAAAATGTTTCGAGCGTAATTTATGACTGAAACGTGTGGCGGGTCATTAAAGTCGATTCTTCATTCCGTGCTGCGATGGGCCTGGATTTATAATACGGGTTACGCGTACACGTTCACATCCACGATACCAATAAAGTTCAAGTATCAAGAAATAGGATCTTGAAGATGCGAGAAAATTGATTGGAAGAAAATCATGTCATCCTACGCTGTAGACGGACCAAAATCATTTAGAAATAAAAGTTTTAGAAGATATTTAGAGGAAAAACATTATTTATGACTATTTACATTAACATTACAAGAATCTAGTGTTAAAATAGTCAGATAATTATAATGTAAAAAATATTATTTTATTGCGCAAGAAAACAAAGAAAAATTAATGCAAATCAACATTTTTAATAGAATTTTAAGCAAGAGAACTGCCATAAATTATTGTTTTTACTAACAAAACAGTTTTGAGCTTTAAATCAATTTATAAACCATTGAAATCCTACATAAATCACTCCGTTTTCTATTATTTCCAGTGTATTCTTGCTAAATCTTTTTTTAGGCTTATAATTTGTTGACTAATCTATTTTTCTCTTTGTTGAAACGTTCTGCTAAAAGACACTAATTTATTCATTGATAGTTTGCCGACAATATCCACCGGACAAAGCCGCTCGAATTGCGCTAATTGAATGTACAAACGTCGGTCAAGTCGGGGAAAACATTTTGACTCTACGAACGTGCCATAGAATCAGAATGAAACACTAACCGTCGACAAATGTCAGACCTTAGACAAATTACCTTAAAACAAGTGATACTCACTGAATCACATTGAACAAGTATTAGTCAAATAATTTTTTATAGTACGAAATGTTTTTTGTATGTTTTCTACTTTGAATATTATTTTATTGATTTTTTCTTTTTCTTGTAAACTGCTTAGATTCAGCTTTTTCCTTTCTGATTGTTTTCCCGCTTCACGAGGCAGTTACTTCTAACAGTCCTAAGTAATATGCTTTAATGAATGAGCGTTTCCGTTGGACGCAATTAAAAATAATTTACAACTTCATCCAGCGCACTTGAGGCTGAGACATGAATTTTATTTGCTTTTTATTTCTCTTATTTTTTTCTTATGCATTGCCTTGTTACAGCTTGTTATCCACCGTCATAGTTTCATAGTGTATTTTTAATTATTAAGATAAGCTTTAACGATGCTGAAATCTAAATGAACTTGTTATTAGTGACTCTGTGTGACTACTTCAAAAGTGGAAACTGTAATCATCAGTTTGCACCTAATATAAATTTAATTAAACGCTGCTATATAATAGAAGAACAAAAGAAGAAACAGTGCCAAAGTTAGCATAATTTAAAAAACATCTTCTTTTAAATCTTCTAATGTAAATTAATTTTTAGAGTATCGTTGGGTGTAGTTACAAAGTGTTTAAGATTAATTATGTTGATAAAACTTCACATTTTATCCACAAAATAAAATATTTTGCATCTAATTATATTCTATAGTTAAATAGCTGTTAAATAACTTTTTACTGAGACTTGAAATATTTCTGGCATCGGGGCATACTTTTAGGGTGGTTTACTCCGTAAATATTAATTATTTATTTACTTATCTTATAAATCTATATGCATAAATAATATTAATGCTATAAAAGTAAAATTAAAGCTGAAAATAAATCTAATTAAACGCATTGTTTAAGTGTCGGCAATCAATATGTTTCTCTACTTTTCTAGGGAGCTATGCACTTAGTGTAGTTATATATATATATATATATTTACATATTAAAAAGTATAGATTTATGAGGATTCCAAGAAACAAAAACCGTTTACCCGTAGCACATTATGTTATTGTATTAATTTGAATTTAATAAGAGATCCGAAACATTTCACCCAACATGAGCCTAACATGAATACCCATGATGCAAGCAAGCATAAATTAAATAAAAGAAGTATAAATTATTCCAGAAGATTACGTCGGTCCTGCCTCCTCGCGTGATGGAAGTCGACCCTCCTTAAGGCCAAGTTCACGTCGAGCTCCTCGAATTTCACTTGCGAACACGGTTACTTATGCACACGCAACGTTTGAGTGCCTCGCATCGTGCCATCGTCGGATTATAAATATTAATGTGGAGCGCTCTGGTATAAATATATAGGCGGCCAGGAGCGAGGCCAAAAGGAAAAAGCGCCTTGGCACGCAGCATGGGCAGCCATCAAGAAAGACCTATGAATATGTATTATTCAAGGCGAGCGACCGGAGGCGAAGAAACGTGCAAGCAACGCAGGCACAAACGATATGCCGCCATCCGAAGAGACCAATTGGAAAAGGGGCATACAAATATGCTGCAGCTACAAACTGCTTAAAATTCTCACAACTGTTATAGTTGCTGGGGGTTTTTACAAGGGGTGTTGTTCTGTTTTACAGACGGCAGACAAACTATTGCCTGCTTCTAATTTTTGAAAGCGAAAGTTTGTTTTGGTTTTACACTTTGCCTATTTTAAAGAAGTGCGGCGTTACAAAGGAAACACTGTGCAATTTTCATAGCGGATACGGAATGGTTGTAAACAAAATAGGACAAGAAGATTGTAAGCCGCAATTCATCCTTTCAACGAAACAAAAAATAGCTTCTGAATATATATTTCCAGATCTTCTGCTTTGAAGCCACTCAAATTAATACTAACATGAAAAAATGTTTAAGCATTCTTTTAATTAATTTACATAAGAAGCATTCATCAAATAAATAAAAACTACTATATATTATTTAAGAAATTCAAATTTTAGATTAAACTTAGTTTTTAGTAACTTCTTATGTAAAGTTAACTTCAAGTAGTAATGTTAGTGACATCAAAATACAACTTCTAATCGTAAACATTATTTACTTGATAAATATTAATTATTTTATTATTTTTACCGTTTTTCAAACTATCTTGTTTAATACATTTTATCAACCTTTAATATCAACTTATAAACATTGAAAGTTTGGTTGCATCTGCTTCTTTCTTTCTGGAAAATAACTCTTTCAAATCATCAATTATAACTCAGAAAAATTATATTCACGTATTTACTTCAATCTCGAAATAATAACATTATCACATCATGCCAAAATGTGTAATACAATCTTTGACACAAGTTAGAATCCATCTGTCAAAGACCACTCCCAATGGTGGGACGACAGTTGAATGCCACCCTTATTCTCCACTTTTTATATTTCCGAATTTGAAATATCAATCGCATGTTACGCTAATCTATATTCTTAAAACCTTTGAGATGAAGACATAAAACGAAGGCTATAATTCGAAGATTTTACATTTGGATAGTGTTGCAACATGTGAAAACTTTTTGACTTTTACACTCAGCCGACGTACAAGGGTGGCATTTTCTGGGGTTGTATATTTGAGGGACCTTTAGACCAATTATAAACCAAGCATTAGTGATGCTTTTAAAAAATTTATGGTTTTCTGAAGGGTGTTTAGGCGTTGTGTTAATGTAAAAATGATAATTTTAAAGTCGTAACTTTTTGAATTAAACATTTACAGAAAATATATTATCAACCGAAATAGGTTGGTAACTGTCCAGAACTTAGTTAATTACGTTTAGTAGTAATCTAAAACTGGATAAATTGAGCTAACGTAGCTATTTGTACAATTTTCTTCAGTATCCTGACAACAGATTTATGGCAGTTCTTCTAGGAACACGTTTCCCCTCTTAGAGTAGATTGCTTTGGTATAATTGAATATTAGAGGGTGGTGTGCATAGCGCGTGCAGCGCCTGAGAAACCTGGATAATAGGAAATAATGTTGATGATATGGATGGGTGGGTAATACACCCTAAGCGAGGGATTGATTTAATTGAACTCCTGCGCTCTTCTTCGCGGGCGTGCTCGCTTCAGTAAATTTCTTCCTTACTTGAACGCCATCATTAAACTAAGAATATACCAAGTGACACATAAAATACAACATTACAACATGTTATCATTTCTACGCCTATTTATTATCAGCACTATTAGATTGCTTTGAAATTTTGATTATTTTAAAGCTACTTAGAAGCAACTTTTGTTCATCTTTCTGAAATGTAGTTGGATTCTTAAGGATTATTCGCTAACGAACAGCATGTAGTTACGTAAGTTTGTAGATTCGTAGATTGCTAACGTGCCGAAGCATTTATGCAGCGTATTCGTGATCGTTTGCGCGTCCGGCGGCGGCATAAAGTGCCTTAGTGTAGGTGCACGTTTTGTTGAGAGCGTGCGTTAAATCTGCCGCTCGCACACGAGCATTTTCGTCGAGCGAAGCATTTCGGCGTTTCAGACTTTATATTGCTCCGGTTCTTCGTAAATGTCGCCTTCCTATGCGCCAGTGAATTCTACAACATGTTCTCTGAAACTGAAAACAATCAAAGATTAAGACTACTTTTAAGCCGAGAAGACGAAGTACACTAATTTTCGAAGAATAATTTGGTTTTATGCTGCCAACAAATTAAAGACCAAGAATGTTTAATTTGTTTTCTTGTTGCGAATATTTGTATCACTTATTTATCTCATTCTACGTTCCGTAAGACGTATAAAATTTTATTTGATATGCTTGAGCTAACAGTACGCGCATAAACCTTAACTAAATCAGGTCTGAGGAGATAAGTCTGCACAAATCTCCATCTTAAATTTACTAAAACTCAAATATTCCAACTTGTAAAATATTTAGACTGTGTTAAGATAATATGTAGCATTCCTGGG
This sequence comes from Diploeciton nevermanni, assembly GCA_027575565.1. NCBI lineage: Eukaryota > Metazoa > Arthropoda > Insecta > Coleoptera > Staphylinidae > Diploeciton > Diploeciton nevermanni. The sequence continues at coordinate 2,960,477 of JAODIE010000008.1, forward strand.
TAGTGAGTAAAAATTCTTGAAACTCAAAACCATCTCTCTCATGATCCCATTATAGAAAATTTTGTGCACCAAGTCATCTATATACTTTGGGACCCAACCTCCTCTGTTCTCTTCCTTTTTCGGCGTCCCTCCTTGTCGTACTCTAGCTTGGGACAACCGCAAAAGGTTCTCATCTTAAAACCGGTCATGTTTTATCCATGGGCAGCTGTCACATAATTTATCCGCCCGGCCCTCTGCTTTAGCAGCCGGCAGCTATCGACCGAAAGATACTCATATCGAAAGCTCTTCAGCACGCCGCCAACCGCCAACAAGCAACTCCGTTCAAAGTCAGAGTTTTTAATACCATACAGCTATATTTTTGAAAGCTATCTACAAGAAATAAAGAAAAACGGCTTGAAATCTTATAAATATTAAGATGCTAGTTTGCAGTCATCCGGTTTCTTCATTTTTAATTAAAAACACATTATAAATTATTATGTACTTTAATTACTTACCTATTAATGTTGTTAATTTGTTAATGAAGAAATAACTTTCTTTTAAATAAATTTAAAACCTATCTGGATCCAATTAGAACATCAAATTTAAGATATCTTTATACCAAATGTTAATCTTTTTAACGCAAAAGTGAATTCCTTCTTTATTTAACCTTTAATATAATTTTAAATCAAAACTTGACTTGTTCAGTCATGCCGGCATTCAAGCACACAGCCGCGGCGCGTCGTTTAATTGGATTACGATACAATACGGCACGATAAATTAATTAAACAACGATAAAATAGACACCGTTATTACGATAGCGCTTTTTGTGCTTGTTGCTCATTGCCCTTATTTAAGAGCAGGCGTTAAGTTGTATGTTCAATGTTGCATGTTTCACACATTTGGAATATTGACATCAAGCTCAGGAAATATCAAGCAATAACGCCGAATGACATTCATTTATTGAAACCATTAGAATTTATGATAGATAGATGTAATGAGAGAGTTTTATATGAAGTAGAAGAAAAATAAACAAAAAGTATAAGAAATACTTTATGTTTTGTTGTATTTAATGTCATCAGGTGTATTTACAATTGAAATTTTTGTTCAATTGGTTTGAAAGAACAGCTATATCCTATATTAAATTATGTGTAATAAATTAAAATTTATTCTCTTATTGAATAAATGCGTTTTGAGTTTCGCTCATTCAATTAATGCAGCAAATTGAAAGTAACTCAACTCGCAATGTTCAACATACACTTGAAAAATACCTGTGCAATGGATTTTCTTTACACACACTCCATTGATTATATTTCCCTAAACTGCACTAAAAGGAAAATTTCACATAAACCAGCACCCTCATTCAACCGCATAAATGCCCGGCAAACACCAAAACCCTTCCTATTATAAATTCAGATTTTACAACGACCACTAAAATTCGTCCGCCATTTAATGTCCTTTTATGCATAATGGCTCCGCTAACACGGTGCTACTGTTCTGTCTAGTACTGCCACCACACTCGGATTGCCATCAGTCAACGTTGTTTGCCTTATCTAAATTCAATTAAATTCAGCACACAGCATGCTTTATCCTAGACATCCTTCCGCAGTGAGGTGGAGATAAAGGGTTTGGCTGTGTTTTGACTGCTACTTGAACATATACAGTTTTATCACGATACAATTCAATGTGAATGTATTTTGTATGGTGTGAGAAGAGGATTCTTATGTGAGTTTGAAATCAAGTACAGTCATGTTAAAGTACTCCGAAAAATGTAGTTGTTTTTAGAGCAAGATTTCAACATTTTCTCGTGAATAAAATTAATTTTAGAACAGGTGAATACTCATTTTTAAGCATCTTGATGTCTATCCAATGACATTCACATGCTTAATACTCTGGCATAATTTATTACACTCGTATAATGCACACCATTTTGGTTTTCAGGTGGTTTCTTCGAAAACGCACTGCGTGTGTTCGAAAATTTAACGACACCCCCAAAAGGCACCCACTGCTCCCCTCTACCAGCTCATTTAACCACCAGAATCAAGGTTGGTATGGAATTCCAATAGTAATTTAATCAAAATTTATTTAACAAATTTATTTTCTAGAAAAATCAGTTTTTATTCATTTCAACTTAATCCGAGTTTGAACCTAATGTTGTATTTTGATAAAATCTCTAATTTATGAAGCAAGTTTCCCACTCAAAGCGCAGTATACTGGCAATCCAGATGGGATAAATTTATATTCATGATCCGGCCGATACGAGCAGGAATAAATTATGCTCACAACACGATGTATTACAGTCAACCAAACAAGCGGACGTAAAAAAACCGATGTGAAATGGTAATTTGAAAAGACTCCATCTTGAAGCGTGAAACTCGCCAGGCATCGGCGGTAACAGCACACGGCTACGCTAGTAAGTAGTGTAATTTACTATTTCTTTGCACTTCACTTTGTTTCGTCATCAGTTTAATGATCTCTTTGTTATTTGCTGACAATCCACCGCATTACACCCTCTTGGGTGTTAATATTATTGTTCTTCGGGCATCAAATCGCCATAATTCTTGAATGCATGCCCGCCGCCGCACGCATGTAGAAGAATACTGCACATCCGAACGAGTTAACAACCAACAATGTATTTTTAAGTACTCATAACCATTTAACCGTGAAGGTAATGTGCGTTTTTGTGTTGGCCATACAGCGAGCTCAAATTCTCTAGCACACTGATTGGAAGCAGGAATTTACAAGCTGAGAAAACCTACAACAATAGATAGACTACGCACACTAATCCAAAAATACAACAACTTGCTATACTTAGATTCTTTTAATATCATACAAAATCATTCATAACTATTCATGTCTAAGTACTTGATTCATTACACATTACGCACATAATTTCTTACCAATAGCCATTCTTAGAAACATTACCTAATTTCCTCTTATGATTGTAACTCAGTTTCATTTCCATTTTACTCATTTATGATATCAATATTTACACAGCCAAAACACAGCCCTATTCAATTTCGCATTTATTGTCTCATAAAATGAAACAAGCAAACGTTGTGCACAATAGTTGCTTTGTGCACTTTTCTGCGTTTCATTAAAGCAATTAATTATCGTAATTACGTTTTAATTGCTCTTGGTTTAAGCATATTGGCTTGCATAGAATAAGCACATGTTGTTGAATGCACCAGCTACATTTACAAAAATTATTAACATATACTTCTATTTAAGGGGATAAATTGGTAATTAATTAATTAATTGTATTAGAAAAAATTCTAAGAATATAAATAATTTCTAATAAATATTATTGCTAAGCAGTAAAATACTTCCTCAGAGCTAATTATATCGATTTTATATTGATATACATGAATTGTTTGTTTACACACTGACCTAACAGTTTTGGCAAGCAAGGATACAAACTAATTCAGCAGAAATCCTCATTAATTCAACGTAATAAATATTTACACTTCAATGTTTGATGATGACTAGCGCTGATACTGTGTAACCAAGTAAGTTAGTTTTCACTTTTTGCTTTGTATGCAATGTTTTTGATGTGTTTCAAGCGTTAATACTAGAATTTTATAAATTGTGCGTTTATTGTCTTGCAAATAATGTGAATCTTTCTGTTTGCTTTATTTTAGGATGTTGAGAAAGTTCCAAAGCTTTGGCCCCAGCAGAAATGGTACAGCCATGACCAAAAAAAAACTCCAACAGCGCCCGCTCCTCCATAAATCCTTTTTGCGAATTGCACGACTTGTGCCAACCGCCTCGAACGCAATTTCCGCTAGCAAAGCTCGTAAAATTTTACTTCCATCCCTCGTTGCCCGCGCCCTCCGTCCAGCACGACAACGTTGATCCTCGGCGCGTGTTATTCTTGGACCGCGCCTTTCCGGTTCGCCCTGATAGCAGCACACGTACGCCGCCTCCGAGTACTCACACTGGTACAGACGCCATTTCATCCTGGATCCAGCGGTGCAAACTTTAATAATAAAAAATATAAAAATGTTTTTACGATCACCAATCTTCTCTTTGTCCCAAAAAAAGAATAATAAAGTATCAAATTTTGTTAGTTCTAAGAAGAATGCATTTTATGTTGTGGCAATCAAAAAATATTTACACATTGCTCAATCTTTATAAACAAAAATTGAAGTAAAATGTTAGAATTAAAGTGCGCTTAAAGAGATTCGAAAAGGATTAGGTGGTTCTACAATGAAAATCTTTGTATCGTGGATTTTGAGATTGAAACAGTGAATGTGCAGAGTTGATTTGTTTATTGCTGAATACATAATCGACGATAATTTATAGCTGTGTCGGTTTTATCACCCTGTGTAAAAATTAACTGTCGTCTGAGATGCGAGGCGAGGACTTGCGCCTACTCGCTTGTCACACGCGCAATGATTGTATTTGAAGTCTTGATGTAAAAACAGCAACAATCTTTATCATACCAGTATGATTTATGTCATTCTCTTAGAATCACATCTGAAACTTTCGTTTGATTTTATATTTATAATATGTAGCTTTTGTTGTAGATTGGCATTAGTTCAATTTTTATTTCTTGTATTCCGAGACTCTTTGTTGCTGGGATTCATGGCAAGTTTGGATTTTAATGAAATTTCCGGATGCACGTTTTGCGAAATGTTCGAATATGATCGAATGTACGAGCCTGCATCGCCAGCGGCGGCGCATTCGATGCGCATAATATGAAAATGTTTGATCCATTCGGCAACTGCATTAATAAAACGCTGCGCGTTATTGATCAATAAAGCAAACTTAATACGCCTATTAAAAGTTTTAAATGTCTACGAGCGCGCGTATAACGCAAGATAAACTCGTGCGGGATTTGCATTTATGGCAGGCGTGTATTTTGCAAGCATGACTAAAAAAAAAAAACAAACTCTCACGCAAAATTACAATTTTAATAATATTGACCTTTGTAAAATATTTAAAACCTAATCAAAGCTGTTGAATGGCAATCAAACTCTAATTAAATTGAACATTTTCTCAAGACTCATTATTTCAATGGAGACGACACATTACTTGATCAACTCTTTTCCTGTATTTTCTAATCTTGTCAAGTTATTTCAGTTAAATTGGCTAAGAATGCCATTGTCTATTCTGCGCCCTTTGTATTTCCACCCTCATTGTCATTAAAATGCGCCTCTTTGGTGCTGCATTCTGCACGCCCAGCACGATCCAGCAGCCGTATGTAACTAACGGTTTAGTGCCGTTTTACACCTCCGCGTTACGATGCCGTCATGATATCGCATTACATCCCATGAATACGAAATCATCCGCGCCCGTTGCCAAACGCCTGATATTGCATCCGACGCGAAATGCATTTTCAACCACGCGCAAATACAGGCGTGTAGGTGCGAATTGCGGAAGGCGACGCACATGCGACCTGTCATCGGCATGCGGAAAATGCAATCGTAATATTCTGCGTAACACGCTTTTCCACTTTTTGATAATGCCTATTAAACAATGCATGCATGAGAATGATATTTGTGATGGTATAGTGTTATCATCACAGGATGGTAAAGTTTGGTCATTTCATTGGTTTCCCTAGCAAAATTTCTATTTTTTTTATTATCTATTAATAGTATCAAAATTAGATTAGTACTGTCTTTTATTCCTTTTATTCTAAACACTAATTTATTGCATGAACCTTCTTCTAGCTATTCCCCAAAATTCAATTATGATTTAACAGCCTATTTTATTTTCTCTGTAATTAATGTTTACGTTTCATGTAGTTTACGACTTTTTTGCTGATTAAGAGTTCCTCTTCTTGTGAATCTTCATCCAGCTTCGTATTCAAGAGCAAAGTACAAAAGTTTTTAAGGATTTCCGCCGCTGGAAGCAAGAAAAGTAATATAAAAAGAACTCCCTTCAACTTTCCAGGACATGAAGCACAATGACATATAGCTATGAAAAGAAAATGGTTATCGGAAGCAACCAGGGATTGTCCCTGTCAAGTTCAGCAGAGTAGAAGAAAATAAATTGTATGGGATCAAGCAGGAAAGAGTTGAATTCTGATAAAATATATTAACTGTTATTTTAATCCCAACCATAATAAAATTATTAATAGTTTATTGTGATTTAAGGTACATTTAAGGAACCATTTAGTTTATTGGTATCTACATTGACGAAGTGCTACTTGCATTACACAAGTTGTAAAAGGCCATAATCATTAATAGACTAATTGTTCAAACTCCTATCTTTATTACACCTAGTACGTACTAGTAAAATAATTATAATGTGAATGTTAATGTAGGAAGATTTTTTTATACCGTGCGTTAAGAGCAATAAAGTAACAAAAAAACACTAAATATACATGCTAATCATGAACAAATTAACACTGATACAATTAGATTTTAACTATGCGAGAGTTTCATAAACTAAGTAAATAAAACACTTACCGAATAAATGACTTAACTACGAATATTCCTTAGATTGATAGGAGATTGATTTGGTGAGTATTGTAAAAAAAATTACTTTTACTTTGACTATTTGTTCTTCCTGTTTGTTTGAGATGTTTTTGTTAGTTGTCTTCTTCAAATAGTATGTGTCAATATGATACTAACATAAATATTATGTTATTATAAACAAATTCTGGACCATGCACCAATTATGTGAGACAAAATTACCTATAGAGAACAAAAAAAGCTTTTAAAACATAAACAACTAAGCGCCAAAGTAAAAATGTTGGAATCGATGGTAGATTCCTTGAATTATTATTTTCATGTAGTGTTTGTTTTACACGAGAGTGTGATATACAAGTGTGCCTTGTAAACATAAATGTAAAAACATGCTAACTCTAAGTGTCGGAAGTCGTTGGTTAACTTGATGCCTTGATGGTAATGTTAATTGCGATTTAATGATTCATAGTTCGGTTTTATATATTTACATTGGAAACATTGTGTGCGGTGTGCGGATTTAAATGTTTCATGCACTTTTTACAGGTGATAACAAGCGCTAAGTCATTTGTTTAAAGTTATTGCTTGCAGAGATCACAGACGGCAATTGCACATAACTATTAAATATTAACTGTCATGAGTGTAATTGATGAGTGGCAATAATTTTAATGCGACGCAAACAAACTCAACTTAATGTCAATATTATTAGAGTAGTAAATATTGTAATAAGCAATAGTTTAACATGATTACAATATATTGTGTGCTAAGTAATATAACACTGTGTTGATGCAAATGTATAAATAATTAATACTCGTTTAATACGAGTTTTTTCTCACGCACTCATAGGCACTTATTGATTTTGAGGCGTAGATGAGTTGTTTGAGTTGCCTAAGTTAAATCGAAAGCTCGAGCTTTATTTGAAGCACCCTCAAGTGAGAAAGTTCCAAAGCTGCAACGTTTTATGTTCAGCTCTAGCTTACAAGCCTGGCCAAGAGAGTCATACCAATCAATACAAACTGGGATTAAATCATTGGCATGGTGACAATATTTTATAAAATTAATGTTAATATAAATACGCATTTGATTCGTACCACTTTATTAACATCCTCTCATATAAAATTACTTATAAAGTATTCTCACTAAACTTACAAAGTTTGAATCTTTTTCTCTGCATTTTATGTTCTTTTTTCTCGAACGCAAACTGAAACAATAAATCAATGCTAACTAAAGAAAAGCAATAAAAAGACCTATCTCACAGTGCATTATCTTGGCAGCATAGTTATGTGCCTCCACGTTAGTTTGTAAACATTGTGTTGCATGCCAAATGTGAGAACACAATAAAACAACATGAACATTAAACGAAGCCTTGAAATGTTTTATTGTGCATTTGGTGGGAATATTTTATGTGCAATTTGGTACAATGAAAGGGTTCTATTCTTGTGATTTTATTGGTAATTTTTGACTAGGAATAGATTTGAATAGATGCTCTGTGACGGATTAAAAATAATGTTTTTATTCCATATATAAGAACAGCTTATTTAAGCTTAATCAACGTAAATAATTCAATAAAATATCGCTCTACAAACTAGAATTCTTGGTTTTTGTAGTTTTTAAACGTATTCATACTGTTCTCCTAATAGTGATTTTATATTCTTGTAAGCATAAAGCTTAACTCTTTTATTGCTTCCCTAAGACCCATGCTTCCTTCCTTCCTTCCCAAAAACTACCTCAAAATTCAGTTTGAATTTATCTTTTGAGGTGATATGTTCGTGTTGGGTAACAAGCGTGTTTTTAACATAGTCTTTAATTTAATAGTTATGAAAACTCTAATGTCTGTGCATAAATTGTTAAAGTGTATTAAACTAATTTGTGCTAGTGAAGACTTTGTTGATAGTTTTTGAATAACATAATGGCCGACCAAATAATGCTTGAAGCTATGACGCATGAATCTTTTGATGTCCCATCACAACTCCCCTTTTCCGTGGCTGTAGCATTAATCAAGATTTATGGCATCATAGCTTATCCATGTGTAAGTTTGGGGAGATCAAAATTACGCCCTTTTCCAAATGGCTGACGCCGCAGCCATCAAGGTCAGTTGTACAGATAACTACAGTTTGGAAATGTTGATGTGTTGTTTAAACTCTTTGAAATTATTTTGTTGCTTTCGCCATACTGTCGAATGGAAAATGGCAGAGTATAGGTGAATAACAAACAGTTTTTGGCCGAAATTAACGAAATGTCGGTAATTTTATATATTATGTTGATATACTTTTACTTTAACATCTACTATTATTTATCTAAAGAACGTTTGTTGCTTTCTTTAGTATCCATCAGTAAGTACAGTTATACCATCAACATCAAAATGTCATGTTATCAAATGTTTTTTGTTATTTGCAAATCATCTTCTGAAGTTATTATTTAACATGTTTGATTAACCTATGACAACAAAGAAGTTTATTTATGAAAGAGATTAGTGCTCTAGATGCAAGAAAACGTTTTCTATTATTAAATAATTATTATTAAAAAGGTATCTACTGTAGCAGCGGCAGCAAGGTATATATTCAAGAAACATAGGTTTCAATCCTGCTGGAAATATATTTAATATAATACATTCTCAACGATTCCATTGAGAAAGTGGAGGAAGAGTACGGTAGCAGTATACCACATGGACAACAGTACACTCCAACCAACGTAGTAAATATTATTATTAGCACTAATAGTTTGTGTTTATTAAATCATTCGACTGAAACCGTATTAGATTTAAATAAACAAATTTACTTTGTATCAACAAGATTGTTGCGATTCTTTGCGCACGATCACAAGTCAATAATTGTACGTGCGCACCTGAGACTTGTGTTTGTTTATCTATACGCTTGACAATATTGTTTAAATAAGGAGAAGAGACTGGGATGCAAAGAATAGTCCAATAAGTATAATCTTGTCTTACTTTCATCATATTAAAATACATATTCTTATTACCGACGAATGTGTACTCATTTTTCTATTATGGAATCTCTAATCAACCTGTATAAGAACTAGGGACCACCTTAAATCTACGTTAAATTCACAGCATACGCCGGATTTATGCAATTGCTCTTAATTAATTACTTTTGTTCGGCGATTGTGCTACGCACTTACCACAACTTTATCACTGAATGAAACAAAAGGATTTTGTTACCAAATATAACTAAGTATAAAGCTATTTTATTATATTCATATAACTTAACTTTAATATTTGTTAAATTGTTATTTATAAAACGTTTTTTGCTTGTTGTCTTTTCCTTTAATGTTCTTGGTTATCATTCATTTACAACACCTAGCTGTTTGCTACTTAAACCAATAAGAATTCTCTAGAAGGCAACAAGTCGAAAACGTTTTATAAAGAAATTTTAGTAAGTGTTAAAGTTACATTATAACGACATAATAAATATTCAACACAATGATCAAGATAATGTGAAGAGTATTTCATGTAGAGTTTAATAGAGATCAGTTAAATGTCGTATAACTTTTATAATTTAGACGTGCAAACTACTTACTTAAATTTAATATCTTCTCGAGCGTTCCTCGTGGAACACTTTGTTTATTTTTCACATAATTTCTAAAGTATTTTGTTTACTTGTTTTTGGGTTTATATGCAATCTTTTTTTCTAAATATCAAATAACAAGTCTTAATTAATATTAATTTTATCAAATTTGTTTACATTTACAATGAGTTAAATAACAGGACTAGAATATTATTATAATTTATAAATAATAATAAGTACCATAAACAATTAAAATATATTCATATTTTTGAAGATTACAATGTAGAACAGGAAATTTCCGATTAAGATGGTATAAACGGCACTCGATTAATCATGTCTTAAAAAACAGTTATCTCAAAATTATTGAGAAGTAGATCTTTTTTTAAGTAGATTTTAGTATTTGACCATATTTTTGTTGCGATTTAATATTTTATCTCAAAAATTTTGTTTTTATTAAGAAAATGTATAAAAACGTTATTTGTTTATGTTTAATAGTTTCAAAGTTATGTTATTAAAGTGAATTTTTGTGATAACGTGCAGCAAATATAGATTTGGAATAAAATGAAAGTATGTTCACTCGATTAAGTTTAAGTCAAAAAATTGAAACTTGATTTTTACTCATTTACACGACTGCAAAAGTTCTAAATAATCGACTTCCGCTGCACAAGGCAAGCAATGTCAAATTTATATTTATTCGAAATATGCGTTCATATCAACATCTACACTTTTTCACAATAATACACTTTAATAACTTATAACATTGAAACTATCAAACATAGACAAATAGCGTTTTTACACATTTCTTCAGTATCTATTCACAAATTGTACTTTTTTTTTTGATCATTAATTATAACTCTGGTTGGTTAGAAATTTGAAAAAAAATATATTCTTAATTGCATTTAACAATTATTTTGTAAGAAACTATAGAGTATTTGAGATCTGAATACGAAATTTAGATTAATTATAGAAAACAAAGTTCATATATTTTATTTTTCTTTGTTAATAATAAACAACTATTAAGAAGTCTCAAAGCAATACTTTCAATTAATACCAAGATAAATACCAACGCACTAGAATATGTATTTGAATTTTATTTTAACAACATTTGGATGCTTATTATTTAAAAAGAATTTGAAAAGATTGCATTTTACATGGAAAGAACAATAAATCATGGAAACAATAGTAGATATAAAACTGTGTTTAAATTATTTTTCTGTAGATCCTTTTTTCCATAATGCTTCCTTTCTAAAAAAAAAAATAGTAAGTGGCATCTTACTTCAAAGCGGTATTAAAGTGATTTATGCTCTAATTTACCATATGAAGGTCAACTTTTAATTCGGTTTCTTTGAAATGCATTTTTACACTTTTCATTGCAGTCACATTCAATTTAGCCACCATTCAGACGAGTCAAACAATTTTATCATGGCCGCCTTGGCATCGTTAAAGCTGCCTGCACTAACCCTCGCCCTAAGTTTAGCTTTTGTAATCCGTTAGAGTGTGGATATCAAAGATATCTCCAAGTCGTAAAACCATTCATAAAAGTCTTTCGACCAATAGTGAGCTGTTCTGTCTCTCGCGGTTCATTTACGCGAAGCAACCCTCTTTGCTCTCAGCTAATATCAAGCAAAGGAAAGCGGGAGGGTTGATGCTGCATTGCATACGAAGGGTGCGTTTTATGAGACTGCATGCAGCGCGCTCTTAATGCTTTCTTTTACGACCAGTATGACCTCGAATAGAAAGGTTATTGCAAAGCTAGTACTTTTAGGGGTTACTTCCCTGGCGGACCAATGGCGTTTCTTTGGGGCGAGTGCATTGACAAAATGTCGGATCGTAAATCTTTATGGTTGTCCACATATTGCGAAGATAAGTGCAGATGGCCACGCCATCAAATGTGTTTAATTTCCGAAAAATAATAGCAAACTGCTTGGTTCAATTGAAAAAGAAATCACTTATATCGTTAGAATTAAGAATTATTAATATGTCCACAACGCTATATTTTAATAACATCTGATTAGAACGTAAATTATGACAAACTTAAATTTGTTGTTTTGTAATGTTCAGAATGATATTATTTTTTATATTGTTTAGATCAATTTCGTCATTAACCTTCTTCACTATCGTATTTCAATGAATAGAAGCTTCTACGGAATGTTGAATTACTGATCAGACTTGTAATGCAAATTTTTTTTTTGTTCTTTTCGGAACTATCAAAAGTACTACATTTATATTACATAATAATCATATTTAAGATTTTTTTTCACTACTTATACACACAAAACTACAAGCAGACATAATTATTATAACACTGTGGAACAGCAAATTTCCGATTAAGATGGCATTAACTGTATTCGATCAATCACAATTTTCTAAGAAAACGGGTTTTTCAAAATTTTTGCAACCCGCAACGTTTTTTTTTTTCTGTTTTGCCGAATTTTGGTTGAAATTTGATATATTGTCCCATAACTTTTGTAATTATTGTTAGATCATTTAGCTGTTTTGAATAACAATTCGTAAATAGATACCGAAGAAATGTGTGAAAAACGTTGCGTGCTGGGAAAATTTTGAAAAACCCGTTTTCTTAGAAAATTGTGATTGATTGATCGAATGCAGTTAATGCCATCTTAATCGGAAATTTGCTGTTGCACAGTGTAATTGGTTATAAAAAAATTGCGGTGAAATTGAATCGTGTGCATGAAAACTTAATTAAGTATATTGAAAATAAACAAAATTCAATCATCTCTGCAGAATTAATAATACTTACTGTTACCTATTGATAGTAACACGATAACTATCACTATCACTACACGATAACTTCGTGGAGGTAAATATGAAACAGTAGTTATTTAACCAATTGCTAGATTAACCAATGTGTTGTTTGTTGGTTCGTTATTGTTTTCATTCATACCCGCTTCGCATCTGCAGCATTGCGCAATTCATATCAGTTGCATACCGGCCTTCGGTAGATACGTACCGTTATCTGTTCATTGAATTTCGATACTTGCTGTTTTTGTATTAAGTGATAATCGCCTCATCAATTATTAGCTTTGCGTATCTATTGGATGGTTTTACGATAACAGCCTCTCCGTGTTTTTGGTTATCACCAATTAACAGTAACCAGGCGAAGGTCTTCAATGAAATTGGGTATGAGCCACAAAAAATATTTTGACAAATCAGAAAAGATAATTTGTATCGTTGGTTACGTTCACGGTGTGTTTGATATTCATTATGTTAAGAAAATAATATTTTGTCACTTGCTTATTATTTATGCAAAAAGCGTTTTCGGCTTGTTGTCTTCTTCAGATACCCATTATGGATTTGCAAGATTCGATAACGAGAATATTAACAAAAGAAAAATTTGATAGAACAAAGTGAATATTCTAGGGTCACAGGTTCATATTCTGTTGGGAATGTATCCGATACTATATATTCTCACTGATTCCAGTTTCTATAACTGTTAATAACTATGATACAACTATCATGCATCAACATGCAGTAAGATAAAGTGAAGAACGAGTATGTCGGTATCTGGCATGGATAACAGTTCACTCTACGACAAATTTAATTTCATTCATCACAATTTATTGATACTCTGCTTACATTTTAAAGACAATGGTCTGGTGTATCACTAATTGTGAAAGAAACATTCAATAAACTTTGATGATTGTTTAGACATCCGAATTTAACGACAAGAAATCTAGCATGGGAAAACTGCGATAATCCTAAATATTTAGTTATTTTTTAATAAGATGTAATTCAATTGCAAAATAGTCTTCACATAGAGCAAAATTATCTCATATTAATATAACATAACTATATTGTAATTACCCGACTCTGTGTAATTACAAACCAGCATTCTAATTATTAGATTTGGCACAGAATTTTCTTTGCATTTGTCCCTACTCCTTGAATAAAGTTGCGCAAGAGTGAGATGGGAGGTATGTAGTCGAAAATTCATTATGGCCGACCACCGTGTATTCTTATGGACCGTTACCATGGAAACGAAGTCTTCTTCAATCGACCAATCGCGTGACACCACCACTTGATGTTGTTTCAGTCTAACATTTCAACTCAAGAATTCAAATTTGAAATTAATTTATAAACTATGTTCATATATGTTTGAGTTGTAAATCCTATTTAGTAGATTTTAAGAAGTAGAAGAAGAAGCACATAAATATTTATCAGAGATCAAATATAATCAAGTTTATTCGGTAAATTAGTTGAAATTTGCTTTTATTGTTGACTTGTTACATATAAATATATTTAGTATATCCACATTTGTTATAATTAAATGAATAGTATGTCTATTGCTATAAAGCTATTAAAATTGGTTCATAATTGTGCAAATGTGCTATTACCCACGCAATTTTTGATACTAATTGCTAAATCAGCCAACATCACAATCAACACGAAGCAGTCAACTTAGAATATAATAACGATAGGTTCATCATATTCCAATGTGTGTATATTTTGTTCTTAGAAATCTGCAAAACTTTCAAATTTTCAAAACCGAGAACACCTTTAAAAGCAAGAAAATCTGCAATAGATTTTACGCAACTATTGAAATACAATTACTTGTAGTTATAAATATTCCAAAGCATTTAATGGAATATCAACATTGTATACATATAAACTAGATTTATTACACAATTGTTGTCAAAACTAATTAATGCAACCTTTTTCCACGTTTTTTGTATGATAAAAAATTACAACTTAACTATTTCCATTCAAATCGCCGTTATTTATTCATACTTATACCAATTTTAGTAAATTATCCTACTTTATTATTAATAAGAATTACGCAAGGTTTAGAGAGGTTCTGGACAAATATTTTTCTACTAATCGCATTAAAACGTACGATATGAAATAGCATTTTTCAGGCACCAATAATGTATTGAAGTTTGCAATATTTTTCACCATCAAAAGTAGAATAGAATAAAAAGACAATTTATATAACACAATGTATGATTGAAATTTCACAGTACAAGAAATTCTATCCAGACTACTAAACATTGGGATCTAGAGAATACCCTGATTAATACAAATTAATACAAGAATTTTAATATAAAAATTGTCTATATTGGACAAGAATATACATTCAAGTTTTTATCTTCTGAAACTGACATAATTTTTGAATTGTCTGGGCTGAATTTCACTCCCCAAACCTAAAAAAATATCCTGTAGACCATTTTTTTTTTAAATTATTGTTGCATACCTGATCTTGATGCTCATTAAAGGTATGTATGCACTTTTTGGTAGCCACCTCCCATACTTTAACAGTCTTATCTGAACTTCCAGACACAAAGTGTTTTCCATCAGGTGAGAAAGCTACACTTAACACCCAAGAGGCATGACCAGAAAGCGTACCCACTACATTTGCATGTTGTCTAAAAAGCAGAAATTCACATAAAAAAATGTTTCTGCATTTTCCTTACATAGTTCTAAAAGGACAAAACTTACACATCATATAATTTTAAATGCCCATCATCAGATGCAGTCAACAGGAACATTGAATCTGGAGAAAAACTCAATGATCTGATTGGCATAGCATGACCTTCCAAGGTATGACACAATTTGTTAGTTTCCACATCAAATATGTTAATAATTCCATCAATAGCACCACTAGCAATGTATTTTCCATCAGGACTCTAAATAATATCAACATAAATTACAATTAACACACTACCTTAACCATATAAAAAGTAACTTACATAAGCAATACTTAAAGAAAACTTTCCTCTTGTGTCATAAGTTTGCTCAGATTTGGCAGTTTCAACATTATATAAAGTAATTTTACCCGCCTGTGAACCTGATATAATATACTTGTCATCAGGACTAAAAGCAACAGTCCACAAATCCAATGGACCTGTTTCTATATTAGAGATCTTTTCCCCTTTATCTAAATCCCATATTCTCATGCTGGAATCAAGTGAACTGGATACACACACTAAAATTAATAGTTTCATGATCTGAATCTTGAACAAGAATTACAAAATGGCGTACATTTGCCATTATTACTAATGGCCACAGATACAATCCCAAGAGAGTGCCCTTCTAGATTATGCCTTAAAGTTATTTGATCTTTCTCAACAGACCAAACTTTAACCAGATCATCTAGGCCTCCTGTAATTATAAAATCTTCATACTCATCATTTCTGGTTGGACTTCTGAAATTCATAGTAATTGTTAATTCACTGAATAAACTTTCAGCTAGTTTATAATAGATTCACTTTGAGTTTTCATTGTCTACATCATCAGCTTTGTGCTTCGGTTCTTTCAATGTTGCACTTTTACCCCAAGCACAGCTCCAAATGCTGTCACTATGGGCATTTTCTTGTTTTGCCAAAACGGAATACTGAAATATAAATTTATTATTGTTTCGTTTAATTTAATTGTCTAATTTCCTACCATTATTGTTTAAAAACAGTTTTAAAACACTAATTAACGCAGACTCTTGAAGGTTATAAAAATCAAGTGATATTGTGGAAAATTTTTTTCCTTAATTGAGTTGCCTGTACCACTTGCAATCTGTATAATAACTAATATTTTAATTCATTATTCATATTTTGTGTTTATCAAGTTTATTACCTGTTTACTTATTTAACGAGGCAAAAGTAAACAAGCGCAGTACTATTGCCGGAAACTTCACGTTTAGAGAATATAAGAATCCTCGTTGACACGAGATGTCAGACTATGCCAAGACATAAATTGATTTCCCCGTTTTCCTGACTCATTTCTATTCGCTCCGCGCGGCCTTCGCCTGCCTTGGTTTATTGCTCGTGTTCGCGGACGGATCAATAGGCGACAAAACCGCGGTGAGTTCGTGCCTGCGCGTTCGGTTCCAAGCTTGCTGCTATCTAGTACCACATTGCCGCGCCAAACCAATATCAAACGTATTATGATAGTGGTGTAAAATAACCGGAACAATTGGAAAAAGTGAAAAGTTCGTGAGTGACGTGTTGCTTTAGAACGCGGACATCATGGGTTCGCTATTTCGAAGCGCAGAGATGACCCTCTGCCAGCTCTTCTTGCAGAGCGAAGCAGCGTATGCTTGCGTTTCTGAGCTCGGCGAGTTGGGTCTGGTACAATTCCGCGACGTAAGTAAACTTGTTCTTTTCCTTGGCATTTCATGGGTTTTGTGCGGTTTTACCTTACATAACTTGTTCTCTTTCTGCAGTTGAATCCGGAAACCAATGCCTTCCAACGCAAGTTTGTCAACGAGGTTCGTCGCTGTGACGAAATGGAACGCAAATTGCGTTACCTTGAAAAAGAGATCAAGAAGGACGGTATTCCAATGCTTGACACAGGAGAGAGCCCTGAAGCACCTCAACCAAGGGAAATGATTGACCTGGAGGTAATGAAGGCATCTAGAGGCATGTTCATGAATAATAAGTTATATCTTCATGTGACGATTTTCTTAGGCTACATTTGAAAAACTAGAAAATGAATTGAGGGAAGTAAATCAGAATGCAGAAGCACTCAAGCGTAACTTCTTGGAGCTCACTGAACTCAAACAGATCTTGCGTAAAACACAAGTGTTCTTTGATGAGGTGAGTAAACTTATTACTAATTTCTGCATTTTATAATATGACAATTATTTGATAAACAATGAACAATGAACATGATGAACTTTTAAAATGATTAAAGGGCAAATTAAAGGACATGAAGCATGTGAGGAATGAGACTAATCAAATTAAATAGCACCATTTGAATTATAAATGCATCCTGAAATACAAAGCATCTTTAATTAAATTTTTAATATACAATACTTGGCCCATATGCAAACAGCTGATCAATGAAACATTAACACACAATAACTTACACCGCTCTTTTGATAATGACTAAAAGTACTAAATAAAATTGGACTGAATGCAGGGTGCATCGGCGCAACCACGACGTCGGTCGATAGTCCCGGACTTGTTTACTTTTTTGTGAGTGCAACAGATGCAGAAGGCACAAGCGCAAGTGTTTTATCTAATTTTATGTGGCTTTGTACTACTGTTTGCAACCACTCTAATTGACTTTGCAAATAAGACTCAAAGATGCAAGTTAAGTGCATGAATACAATGCTAGAAGTGTGTTAATAATTCAATTATCACTGTCATTTTCATCTATATGAAGGAGGTATACAAGATTTATATATTGTTTACTAGTTTAAAATTTGATTTTGAACTATTTGGTCGAATTGCATGTCAAATGCTATCAGCAAGGTGCATACAAATGAGCTGATTATATTTACACTAGGAAGGTTCATGAAGGAAGGCTATGTTGAGAACTTGGTATTATAGTTATAATAAGCGGTACATGGGAGAGGTAAATGAAGGAAACAATAAAATTGCACAATGTGCCATTTTAAATTAATGAACGTATGAAAATTAGTAAGCACAAGATCGTTCAAAGATAGTTCCCATCAGCCTGCTTCACCTCATTCAAAACATAATTTAAGTTTGGAACGATTCAATTAGAAAGGAAATGAACTAGAAATGAATGGATTTGAAATAAGGAGGAGGATATTCTTTCAATGTATTTTGTTTGATGACATTTTGTATTAGCCTGGAATCACACAATATGCCCAATATCAATTAGAAATAATGGTATTATGATCTAGCTATGAATTTGTAGTTATTCCTCTTTTTCCTATCAAAAGCCCTTCTGTTTTCTAATTTACCTTTTACTTTGTTTGGTTTTGGTACTTTATATCTACTTTATTACCTATGAACTAACAAGTACTGATAGAGCTGTTGTTTATTGCCACTGTTACATCGTGTCTACAAAATATGTATGAATTTCAGTTTGGTCCCTCACTGCGCCTATGGTTTAATTGAGTTGTAACTTTATTATCTTCTGGCAACAATCTACTTTCGTTTGAAACTAAATGTAAATGAAACATTTATCGACAATTAACCTATTATCAAATCGTGTATTATATATTTTGCTTTTAATTCCTTATTCGTTATAAGTAATCGTCATGTGACGATCCCATTATTCATTCTCTTTTGCACTTGAGTCATGTTGGGTGTTTATGATTTTATTAGAAAGTATAGAATTAATTTGATTCAGCTTTGTGTCAAACTGATCGACGAAAATAAAATTTTCTTTGGTATATTTAACGTGATAGAGTAAAGCTTTGTATTGGAAAGTTGGGCCGATTTGGATTGACCGCAATTAAAACTCTGACAGCGCGTAATGTCCGTGAAGGAACACTAAACAGAAATGCACGTGACGAGTATTGCGTTAGTTGAATCGCAAGTACGATTAAAAATATTCTGGCTTGCTATGGATTCACCATGGCTTAAAATTGCTTATAAATAATTCAAATATTTTATCATCTGCCTATCTCCGAAGGTTGAATATCAATTTTTAACAAGGAAGAAACTATACGGTTTCCAAATGGAACATATAAATATGCCAGTTTGCAATAATTATTATATCATCTTTATGTTATTTTTCTCATAATTTGTACTCATTTCATCACCTCGTGTTAAGCGTGACTAACTGGATTTGCGTGCTGAATTTGGCATTAAGTTAATTTAACTTTCATGTACTGAGGGACGATGATTTCGTTGTATTCTTAAATATCAGCAATGTTGCCATTCACAACACAATCTTAGTTTACGTCAATGAGTCTCATCTGAAATGCTTGCCTTCCATTCAATTAATTATTTTTAAAGATATGTCGTATATTAGTAACTTTCCTTTCATACCAGCGATTAATTAAGCTTTATATTCCGCATTGTTGCAATTCTTAATCTTTATATTGATTGTTTAATAAAAATTTAAGATCAACACTTAAAAATTTGATACAAGCCTCTTATAAATTGTATCAATATTATTTTAAACGTGTATTTCATTGAGGATCCATCTAGGTAATTGAATTACAAGCACTACATATCAATATCTCAAATTTATGGCGTTTTGCTGAGTTTCCAGAATAGTTTTGCAAGTCTCAACTACTACTTGTTTTTGCTGCACATCACATTTCATTTCTTAATAGGCAATAAAGCAATTCACTGATTGATTCCAGTATTAACTTAGATTGCATCATCACTTTTTTCATTGGTAATTTTCTGCTTAGACAATAAATAATTGCAATTCAACATAAATCGTCTGGCTTTCAATAAGTACAGAATAATGCACATTAACACTGGACACGAAACGTTTGCATTGTTTGCTTTTGTTACAATATAAATGAATTTAAATGTATTAAGATAAGCATTTATGTATATTTTTATTGTTTATTTAATTTATTACGTTTATTTACATATGGTTTCAACTATAGAACATTAACTTTATTTAATACTACCCAGTTTTAATACTCTCTGTTAATTTGTATCTTTTGTTTGCAATGGTTTTGATTTCCTGAATCCTGAATTCCTAAATCTATTGTCGAAGAATATAAAACACCCAATCAGTAGGGACTCGAGAAGAACAAAACTAAATTTCTTCAAAGAAAACGAGGGTAGTTTTTAGTGGGTAGTTTAGGATTTGGTTTTTGGGCTTTGTGTGTTACCAGGCTGAACGTGTTGGGTCTGCTCAGATGGCCGATCCGTCTCGGGAAGAGGAGCAGGTGACCTTGCTGGGCGAAGAAGGTTTACGCGCCGGCGGCCAGGCACTCAAGCTAGGGTAAAGATCAATCTTTGTTTCACTTTCAGATATAGAAAATGGAAAAACTAAGGCAATTCAGGTCTACTACGTCTTCTCGCGTCATAATCCATCGAATTAATCTGATGTAAATAGTCCTTAAGATCATTTTGTGGTTCTTACAGCACTTTGAGATCATTGTTGCGGACACAGGCAGCTACCAATCTACATTGAGGCAAGACATAATGCGTTGTGTTTGTATGTTTGCGGGTTTTCACATTGCCACACACTGATCAATTAAAACGACCCAGGGACTAATTTGTATATAATTTATTGCTTTCGTACAAATTCCTTGGGCAACATGTTTCGAACGACGAAAACATGAAAATTGCGTAATGTCAACGTTTGCAACTATTTAGATTAATGTAACACCCGCTAGGCACATCTAACAACTACAATTACATTATACATTGTTGTGTGTTTGAATGACACCGCATTTTATATGTGGCTTATTGAATAGTTGATGCGATACTTTGAGGACAAATACCTTATACTGCAAACGTTTACTCTGATTAAATTACCGAGTCATAAAATATTTACTAAACAGGCACTGCATTGCATTGCTTTAGGTACAAATTACAAAACTTGAATTTATAAATGATCATGCCAGACCTTAATTCAACAGTTAAGATTGATTAATCAAGGATTTATAAGTTATTTAAATATGAAAGCGACTTAATTGGGAATGTTTTGAAGCTCCTGTAAATTGTTGTTTTTTTTTTATCATAAAAATTGTTGTTAACATTTGCATGCTTGTATTTACTTAGTAACTTGGATTGGCGTTTTGTATTTGAAAGACTTAAATTATTTGTATTCTAGATAGATTCAATGAAAACCTTGTCAAAACAGAATTTCTTTTACTTTTTACGAGGTTTTCATGAGTAGTAGAAACACGTGCAAAGTTTAAAATTTTTACGCGACATCATTGGACTGTTTGTCCATTAATTCACTAAAACCAAACTTTGCTTGTTAACTAATTATATTACTAATTCATCAGTAACTTAGTGTTACTTCCAAATAACAATTGTGCAAATTGATTATGTATGAACTAACTTTTATGTTCATTGTCTCCATTATTTTTCGTCACTGCTTTACTTGAGACTTT
This sequence comes from Diploeciton nevermanni, assembly GCA_027575565.1. Lineage (NCBI taxonomy): Eukaryota > Metazoa > Arthropoda > Insecta > Coleoptera > Staphylinidae > Diploeciton > Diploeciton nevermanni. Next base: position 2,982,133 of record JAODIE010000008.1, read on the forward strand.
CGACACACTACTCGTGTTATGATTTGTGATCATTTATGTTTTGTTTGTTTAATTGATTTTTGTTGTATTTTATTTGCTAATGTGTTGTGTTGTGGCAGCACGAAGGTGGCGTAAATGCCACCGAATCTATGACCAGAGCCCTGATTAGCGACGACTCGATTGCCCGACAAGGCGCCCTTGGCCCTGTGCAACTCGGGTACGTATCAATTATGCGCAGGCATACGAAATCCAGCACAATGTGCGCTGATCGTTCTTTAGAATTCCAGTATTCTTTGAAATTAATCATTACAATCGATGATTTGTATCATACATCTGCATTACCCTTTATTACTAACGTAATCATTTCATGAAAGATGAAACCTTCTTGCTTTATACTAACACCTTCACCTAGAATAATCATAGTTTAGTATGTAACATTAAAAAATACTGCTTAACTCATTAGACTTTATTGCATTTTAAAACATACTCCAACAGTAGTGGAGTTACTACTGAATAACAACTACTATGTTTGTTTTTTAAACAGTTATCCGGAAAAATCTATTGATCCCGAAGATTTCCTTCCATGGTCAGTAAGATTCTAATTATAATATTCGAATCGTATTTGTTTAATGTTTGATTTTAAGTTGAGCTAGATGTAGCAGTAGCACCACAATTTTTCGGGGCTATCAGTGATGCGGCATAAATTAATTATTATCACACAGACCAGGATGCACAGACTTGAATCTAAATTAATATCTTTATCAGCACGTATTGCCACTTGTTTTGGAGTGCACCATGTACTAATAGCACGGTTATGAATGCTTCTTGTTTGCTTTGTTTGTTTCTTTTTATTTAGCGTGTTTTAATTGTCTTCTTACTTATAATTTAACATTTGATCTGCGTAATTATTATTTGTTAGGGTCCGTAATATGATCATAGAGTTAATGTGACTATAAATTGGATTTGACAATAATTGAATCATGATTAGCGCAAAATGATCAATGAAATTTATTATACGGATTCCACAATGTACATAAACAGATTCACTTATTTGATTTAATCAAACCATAACAAAGTGCTGATAAGACCACATTCGGAAATAGTTTTGTCCCGGCACTAAATAAGGCATAGCAAAACTTAAATTTCAATTCATTTTTGTATTATATGCAAACTACTAAAATGATGCGTTGGGTTGATGATTTGCCTGCATTAATATTATTTTCAGAAATTGTTAAATCATATTGCCAACATCCGTCTAATTATTTGTTTTATTATTAATTTTCATTGTTTCATGTTTGAAACGGAATTGATAACTGAATGTCTTAACTTTTTCCGTTTTTTTATATTTGTCAACTTCTACAAGTATTGTAGCCAAATGTCTTTTACACGATTTAATATTGATGTAAATATACTAACCACTGTCGGTTTGGCTACTCTACTTTGAAAGTCAAATGTCATGAATTTGTAAATAATCTCTTTCTCAATCTAGCTTCGTCGCTGGTGTGATTCTTCGTGAACGCATCCCGGCATTCGAACGAATGTTATGGCGTGCTTGCCGTGGAAACGTCTTCCTGCGTCAAGCTGAAATCGAAACTCCCCTGGAAGATCCATCAAGTGTAAATATCCATTCTTAATTCACACTTGGCCAAATAGTGATTATGCTTCTATTGTAGGGTGATCAAGTGTTTAAATCAGTGTTTATTATCTTCTTCCAAGGAGACCAATTGAAGACCCGCGTGAAGAAAATTTGCGAAGGATTCCGCGCCACACTCTATCCATGCCCAGAGGCTCCTGCCGACCGTCGCGAAATGGCTATGGGTGTAATGACACGTATTGAAGATCTGAACACTGTTCTGGGACAAACTCAGGATCATCGTCATCGGGTACTCGTTGCCGCTGCTAAGAATATCAAGAACTGGTTTGTTAAAGTTCGCAAAATCAAAGCAATCTATCACACGCTGAACCTGTTTAACTTGGACGTTACACAGAAGTGTCTGATTGCTGAGTGTTGGGTCCCAGTTCTGGATTTAGAAAACATTCAATTGGCTTTACGCCGGGGGACCGTAAGTAGTATTTTTGATTGAACTATACAATCGGTAATGAATCGTTGTAATTCAGGAACGTAGTGGGAGCTCTGTACCACCAATTTTAAATCGAATGGAAACCTGTGAGGATCCACCTACCTATAATCATACTAATAAGTTTACCTCTGGCTTCCAAGCCTTGATTGACTCGTATGGCATCGCTTCTTATCGCGAAATGAATCCAACTCCTTATACGATTATCACGTTCCCGTTCTTATTTGCTGTCATGTTTGGTGACTTTGGACACGGTGTTCTCATGGCACTTTTTGGAGGATGGATGGTACTCAAGGAGAAACCATTGGCCGCTAAGAAATCCGACAGTGAAATTTGGAATATCTTCTTTGGTGGTCGATATATCATTTTCCTTATGGGAATGTTCTCAATGTATACTGGTCTCATCTACAACGACGTATTTTCGAAGAGTTTAAATGTATTTGGTTCCAAGTGGCAGGTGGTTACTAACCAGACCGGCGCAAGTATCTTAGCAAATGATGATGTTATGATGCTCAATCCAGCATCAACTGCCTATGCGGGATATCCGTATCCATTCGGGCTAGATCCAGTCTGGCAACTTGCAAAAAACAAGATCATTTTTCAGAATGCCTACAAAATGAAGATTTCTATCATTTTGGGCATCTGCCACATGTTGTTCGGCGTCAGCATGTCTCTTTGGAACAACTTGTACTTCAAGAACAAGCTTGATATTGTATGTCAATTCATCCCGCAAGTTATTTTCTTGTGCTTCTTGTTCTTGTACATGGTTTTGTTGATGTTCATCAAGTGGGTCACATATTATCCGACCGATAACTGTATGTATTATATTTCAATTAATTGTTAGTATAAAATTACAATATATTTTTTGTTTTGTTTTTGGTAGTGAGTCATGTGAAGTACAGTCCTCATTGTGCACCATCCATCTTGATTACTTTTATCAACATGGTGCTCTTCAAGGATACTAAAGTGGACCCAGTTTGCGACGTCAATATGTTTGCAGGACAGATTGGCTTACAGAAGCTATTGGTGGTTTGTGCTTTGTTGTGCGTCCCATGGATGCTTCTAGCGAAGCCATTTATTATTATTCGTAATGCTCGGAAAAATAACTTCTCTGTTTCTCACCAACAAATGCAGTCCGCTACTGAAAACGGCGATACTGATCAATCGATGCAAAATAATACTCAAGAAATGGCAAAGGGTGGCGGTCATGATCACGAAGATATGTCGGAAATGTTTATTCATCAAGGCATTCACACGATTGAATATGTTTTGGGATCCGTATCGCACACCGCTTCCTATCTGCGTTTGTGGGCTTTGTCACTGGCCCATGCACGTATGTTTAAATAAAGTTCTAGTTGCTAGTTATTCTAACATTAAAATAATTTACAGAACTGTCTGAAGTTTTGTGGAACATGGTATTGAGCAAGGGTCTACAGGTAGATGACTGGAAAGGTGGCATCGCTTTGTACATCATTTTCAGCTTCTGGGCTTGTCTCACTATTTCTATCCTGGTATTAATGGAAGGATTATCGGCGTTCTTGCATACTCTGCGTTTGCATTGGTACGTTGTACTAATTTTTATGTTAGTGTATAATCGTTTGTACTTTTCAGGGTCGAGTTTCAAAGCAAATTCTACTCTGGTTTAGGCTATGCTTTCCAGCCATTCTCATTCGAAACAATTCTTGATACTGCATCTGCTGCCCCCGGAGAGGAGTAATTCCTTAAGGAAATGTTTAAGGAAGTGGAGTTGGAATGTTCAATTCATCTAGTAAAAAATTGAAATGGTCCCTTGCCCTATAAATAATTTAAATTAATTATGCTAATGCAATTAATAAATAATAATTACTCATAAATGCACATTCATTAATTCACGCAAAAATATATCTAACTTTCAGTAATTGTCTGAATACGTACTTATATAGGTAGGAGGTTTACTACGTATATGATGCATACTCAATATATTAATGTTTGCTAAAAGTCTATCAATTCTGTAAGCTTTTGATGTTGTGAATAAAATGCTGCAACTAGATGAAAATAAAAGTGTATTGAATATTGGAGTGGAATTTTGTGTTGGAATTTCGGTTCAAGGGTGTTCTTGCTGTTTATAAATGAGTTATATTTAGTACCTATTCGAATTACCATAAATATTAAAGACATTGTAGTTTATAGACTAGCACGTTCTGATCAATATATACATATACTTATTAGTATTCCAATGTAATTGTTTTTGTGACAAGATACTCCTCTAAGGCCCTGGCTCCCAAGTCCTTGCCAAATCCAGACTGCTTAACACCACCAAATGGTGCGGCCACGTCTGTTTTGTTATAGGTATTGATAAATACAGTTCCTGCTTTAACTCCCTCTGCAAACCGCATAGCTTTAGATATATCTGAAGTAAATACTCCAGAAGCAAGTCCAAATTCGGTACGATTTGCTCTTTTCAAAACACCTTCTAGGTCATTATTTTTAAATTTAGAGATGCACATAATAGGCCCGAATGATTCTTCTTGGGCTATCGTCATATAGTCCTGAACATTTATGAAAATAGTCGGCTCAAAATAGTATCCAGGCTGGTAGGATCTGTGACCACCTTGAACAAGAACAGCCCCTTCTTCGATTCCCATCGCAACAAATTCTTGCAACTTTTTTAAGTGATGAAGATGATTTTGTGGGCCATGATTAGTCTTCTTATCAAAAGGATCTCCCATTATCAGCTTTTTAGTTTCTGTTATTACTTTTTTATTAAATTCATCGTAGATTGATGCTTCGACGAAAATTCTCCCAGCTGCGATACAATTTTCTCCTTTGTTAAAGAATACAGCTTGCATTGCAACTCTCACAGCTTTCTGCATATCACAATCAGCAAAAATTACAAGAGGTGATTTACCACCCAATTCCAAAGATATTTTCTTGAGATTATTAGCACAGGACGCCATTATGACTTTGCCAATCTCAGTGCTTCCAGTGAAACCTAATTTTCTTACATCTGGATGTTCTGCGAGGGCAGCTCCAGCTACACTTCCAGAACCAGGAAGAACATTAATAACACCTGGTGGGATACCAGCTAAGACTGTCAATTCAGCAAACTTTAGTGCAGTTAGCGGACAAACTACTGCTGGTTTAATCACACAGGTATTACCAGCAGCTAAACAAGCGGCCATTTTCCAGGACAACATCATAAGAGGGTAATTCCATGGTGTAATAAGGCCACAAACCCCAACTGGTTCCCTTTTAGTAATGCACAGATTTTTCTGAGGGCGTGCACTTGAAATTGGAATTGTCTCTCCTTGGATTTTATCGCACCAGCCAGCAAAGTATCGCCATGTTTCAATACTCATACCTACATGGGTTTTTAAAGCTAAGGTATAAACTGCCCCCGAGTCCAGTGCTTCCAAAGTGGCAAGTTCTTCTCTGTGTTTCTCCATGAGATCTGCAAGACGCAAAAGTTTCTTTCCACGTTCTCGAGCAGAGATTTTTGACCATTCTCCAGCAAATGCCTTAGACGCAGCGCGTACAGCAAGATTTACATCATTTCTGGAAGCGGTTTGAACTTCGCAAAGAATTGTCTCATCATGTGGGCATACTATTTTAGTTTTTGGTGGTACGTAATTACCTTGACTCTGTTCTAGAGTCTCTTCTGTTGCGTTCACAAATTCACCGTTAATGAACAACTGAGTTGGACAGCGGATTGTCATTTTATTTGCAGATAGCTCAACTCCATCGTATTCAACCTGCGATTGTGATGTTTCTGCTTCTGATGCATTACGTTTGAGAAGAATACTTGCAGTAAGAAAGTCTCCAAAGGCGGAATTAAGGAAAACATGTTCATTTTCAATTGAAATTTCAAGGATTTCTTTTGCTGCTTCCACAAGTCTATAAAAGAAAGCAAATAACAGTTAAGAATGCTGAAAACAAAATAAATTAAAATTGTATCTACCTTACTACGTCCATTGAGGCTCCCCCACATTCAAAAAAATCAGAATCATCTTGAATGTCTTCAAAGGTAAGAATGTTTTGCCACACAATACGCATCTTTTCAACAAGTATAAGTTCAGCTTTATCATAACAAATAGAAATAGTTGCTTCATTTGTAAATAAGTTAGAACATAATTGAGTCTTTCCTTGAATTTTAACTCTTTTAACATTTACAATTCCATTGTCTCCACACTGCATCATAAGACCGTCTTCAGTGAGCCAAGCATTCTTACAATTCTTAATTTGAACTATTTTGGCGTCCTTTTTCTTTTCCATCATTGAAAGAAGTTGGTAACTGGCAGAGTCTTCACACAAAGTCGACTGGAAGAGAACTGCTTCTTCGCCATCCATCCAGCAAAATGCCCCCGGAACACTGTCTAGACCTCTGATAAAATTATGGACTTCTTTAGCTGACTTTGTAAAGTTAATTTCAACAGGTTCCTTGAGCATTGGCTCATAAGTGGCTTGAAATTCATCTTGAACCATTCTGGGTGCAGCAGCCGAGCCCTTCTCCGCAATAATGTCAACAGCTTCTGCTACTGTTTGAACACCTACTGGATACAGAAATCTTCTATATAATGTATCAACTGTGTCGTCTTCTTCTACATAGCATTCTTTTTGTAGAAGAATTGGGCCAGTATCCAAACCATCATCAGCCCAAAAGATAGACAGACCGGCTTTGGGGTCACCTGATGTTAGGGTCCAATTGATGGAGCTAGCACCACGATGGCGTGGAAGGAGGGACGGATGGTAACAAATGGTACGGTGAGGTGGAAAATCAACTACTTCTTTAGGAATAAATTGGGAACAATATGGTAGAACATTGAGGTCAACATTGTAGGATTGGTACAAGGAAAAAACTTCAGGGAGGAGCTTACCAGCCGTGCGCCATCTCGCTAGTTTGTGAACGGGAATTCCATGTGTCTGTGCATAGATTGCTAGTGCATCTTGACGACCCTGGCGATCGGGAATTGTAAAGATAACTGCAACAATGTGCCCATGTTGACGCAGTTCAGAGATTACATCGGCTGCGAATTGGCTTTGTCCAATTACAGCTACCTTCAAGCTGCTGTTATTGGTTGCTAGGTTGTTAACTGCGTTTACCTGATCAAAAATATATAGATAAAATATACGTTTAAAAAGAGTAAATTTGTAATACAAAGGAATATATTTCAGAAATTATTATTTATTTAGACATCTTATTTACACTTACATTGGGCGCCATGTTGTTGGTGATGCAGTGAATTAGGATTGAATTAACAAACTGCAACTTGGTTTTGCTTTTATAGTCAATATCATTACAACCACTCGCAAAGATCAATCAAGGAATGGTCATGTTTTCAGCGTTATCAACTGAAAAACTGGATATAACCGGTGACGATGACCGATTGCGGATAAACTTTGTCCGAAATCCAGAGTTAACCAGTTTTAAAGCGACAGCATTAGCAGAAGTTGTGGTGTAATCAATTTAAATCCAAGCCCAAACTTCAATATAATCTATATTTAAAGTCTAATTTGCATAATGCACTTAAGTCTAACGCAATTTTAAAAACCGAATCGTTAATTGTCTACAGAATTATCTTGTTTAATATAATAGTCCCAAAGAAAACATTTTCATAACAGAAAATACTCTTCCTTGGTATAATAAATAGAAAGTACTAAAGAGACTATCAATCGAATTCTAGTCCAATTGAGCGGTCCCCATGAAGATTAAAGGGTTTATAGTATAATTCAGCGGTAATAAAACAATTGTGTTTATTACAAACATGTACATACGTGTATATTAATAAAAACTTGAAAAAAATTACTATCAAAATTATTTTTTCTGTAGTCCCATCAATTCATAAGGACGGAAAACACCTCTCTCTGTAATGATCCCAGCAATCATTTCAGCTGGAGTCACATCAAAAGCTGGATTCCAACAAGAGATTCCTAGTAAAATCAAATATAATAACAACAGCATTTCTACAGGCGCCCGCTTGGCATTTATCTCTTTACAAACCTTGGGCAGCTATCCTATGTTCGCCTACATGAGTCATTTCCCTGTCGGGCCTCTCTTCAATCTTGATATAATCCCCACTAATAATATTCATATCAATTGATGTAAATGGTGCTGCAATATAAAAAGGCACATTGTGGTGTTTTGCAAGCACAGCAATTTGATAAGTGCCTATTTTGTTTGCGGTGTCGCCATTAGAAGCTACCTAAATAGAGAAATCAAACCATAAAAGTCGGTCAATTACTCGCACTACATATATACAACTGCAGTTCAAAGATCATACCCGATCAGCACCAACAACCACAGCAGATATCCGCCGCTGCTTCATTAATGTAGCTACCATGCTGTCCACAATCAACGTGGCTGGGATTTTGTCATGAACCAATTCATATGCGGTCAAACGTGCTCCCTGGTTGTAGGGCCGTGTCTCAGTGCAATAGACATGTTCTATGATATATGAAAAAAACATAAAAATCAAGGCAGGCATCTTGAATACAATAATTTAATCACTACCTAATTTTTGAGACAAGTGCAATGTACGGATGACTCCTAAAGCGGTACCATACCCGGCGGTGGCCAATGATCCAGTATTGCAATGCGTCAATATCCGAAATTGAGTTTCCTTTGGATACTGGCTTATAATTTCCTTCTCTCCAAAGTCTCCAATTGCTTTATTATCAGCTATATCTTTTTCCAACATGCCTTCTATTCTGCATATAAACCTACAAGTATGAAACTTAAGTTTTCATTTAGATACAACCAAATAGTATTACTTAAGCTTCATTAATTCAATGGTAAATTCATCATCCTTACACAATTCATTGGCAAATACTATTAGCTCATCAGCAGCTAATTTCATATTTACAGCTGTTGGCCTGGATGAAACTAAATAGTTTAATCTCCCTTCAATTTCTTGCCTCAGAGCTTTCTTATTCTCAAACTTCTCTGCATTGATCTGCACAGCTAAGCTTAAGCAGCCCACGATTGCGATTGCAGGTGCACCGCGAACCTAACAATAAACATAATTAGAATTATCAACTTCTAAACAATATATGCCAACATACTTGCATTTTATTTATTACTTTCCACCCATCTTCAACTGTTTTAACCTGCAGATATTTACATTGTGCAGGCAATAGCAACTGATCTAAGATCTGCAAACTTCCATTTGAGTATTTAATAGATTGTAGAGTCATTTTTATAAATTCATAAGCCTCCTAAGTCTTCTTAATTAATTCACAGAGCAATTAAACCTCAAAACTCGCGATTTATTCACTTGATACCCGGTAAGGGTAGAAAAACTACAATACAAAGCGCACAATTCGTAGAGATTATTCAACTTCGGTTAGGCCGACTTAAACTAAATGTTTAATTAAGATAATTTGTACAAATTTGAACCTACTTTGAACGTATATCGTCGCCACACAGTGGCACAAGCAAACACAACAACGCGTTTTTCGAACGCGTGCGGATCATTTCATTCTCCATTCATGCGATAAGCAGCGGCCGTAGACATTTTAAAGATGATAAGAGAATACTCTTATTAAATTAGAGTCAAATAATAAATTGTAATAAAGTATATACAAGAAGCACAGTTGCATAATGCGCCAGCCGTGGGACGTAAATCTAAAAATATATTGTAGGTTAGACTGCGATGAGGCTCGGGCCTAGCGTATCCCTAATTTCCAAAAATATAATGGCACAATAAGAGAAAATGCCCCACGTGTAGCTTTCACTATTCGTAGCAGATAGTTATACTCACCGACTATGGTAAATGTCCGTTGCTTATTGAATGAAAAACTAATGTTGACTGTTCCTGTAGGCACTCCTTGGTGCACAATTGGTCATCACTTTGGTAATGATAAGTATTATCCAAAAGCTAGGACCTCATTTTTCACTGGCCAGATGGATGTTGTGTTCAACTGGTTTAGTTAGATACTTGTATCCTACCAATACTGAACTTCGGCAGGTTGCCAATGTGCCTAAGGACAAGTCCAAGAACAAAAAGGGAGGAAAGCAGAATGGGAAGATTGAGCACAGGGCAGAGACATTTCATATTCCTCGGAATGTTGATGTTGAGCTAGAAACTGCCAAAGTCTGCAGCCTTGATGTGATTCATCTTAGATTTTATACTGAGTATCAGTGGCTCGTGGATTTCTCACTGTATGCTGCATTAGTTTATATTCTAACAGAGGTAATTATATTGCACTAACTTGAAACATGTATTGCAAGATATTTTTCTAGGTATATCAAATATGGTTTCCAATCAAGGAGGAAATCAATTTAAGCATGTTGTGGTGTTTACTAGTCATAATCTTCTCAGTGTATCCTTTTCAATTAGTTTTAAAATAATCTTGCTATTTTCGACACCTTATTTACGTTTCCTTAGCGATGTTATAGTAAAATCTTGCTGTCCCTAACCGTCCAATATTTCCGGGGTGAAGAATCCGTGGGTGAAAGATCTACGTGCATATGCATGGGTTTCACTTACTTATTAATCTCAATGATAGTTTTGATTGTTGATGAGAATACACTTGAAGTTGGTTTGGAAACTGCATACAGCAGTTTCAATAAAAGTTCAGCTGTTTTTCTGGATAAACAAGGATTAAGCTCAACGTCAGTGTAATCCTCTATTAATATTACTTTATGTCTATGAGTAATTTGCTTTTAGGGGTCCGGCATCAAAAATTGTTCTTAAATTTTTCATGGCTCTTTGGTGTGGTCTTCTAGGAGCATTATTCACTTTTCCCGGACTCCGAATTGCCAGAATGCACTGGGATATGTTAAAGTATAATCTATTACAGTTACCTTTGACTTATGCTAATAGTTCTTGCTTCGCAGGTATTTTAGGGATCAACGAGTAGTTCAACTATTACTAAATCTCAGTTTTTCTCTTCCTTTCCTTCTGGTGATTGCGTGGATCAAGCCAGTGAGTCGCAATTACTTAACTGTAAGAGTTTTCAGTGGAATGACTGAGCCTTTGTAAGTACCATTACATTACTTAAACTTAAATGTGTTAAGTTCACATTTAATAATATTTAACAGGATGACACCAGAAACATTTGAGACAGTCCGTATCGCCGCTATTGTTTTCACTTTCCTCTTAAAACTCTGCATCATGCCTTGGTATCTACAAGCCTACTTAGACATGGCTTATCATAGAGTGGAAGAACAAAAGAAGGAAGCTGGACGCATAACAAACATTGACTTCCAGAAAAAAGTATCAACTTTGTAACAAATTTCATTTCTCCTGTGATAAACTTGCTTATTTCCAGATAGCTGCTGTATTTTACTATCTTTGTGTTGTGACTATACAATACTTAGCACCACTGATCATTTGCCTATACATGGGCATAATGTACAAAACTTTAGGGGAATATAGCTGGAGAGGGACTCACTTGGAACTCAGTAGTAGTGTAGAATGTCCACTTAGAGCACCATCGTTAAAAGATTCCTCGGATGCAGCTGATTCAATTGTGAAGAGTGCTGAGAGTTTCAATCTTGCTCTGGATAATCTAAAATCGGTACCCAATGGACAATTAGTTTTCACTTCAAGTTGTCTCATATCAATGTTGCTCTAGGTCTTCACGGTTGATGTCTTCCGAGGTCTGTTTGGATTTGGAACTTGGTGGTCATGCTTCTTATACTTTGGAACTACCTCAGTAGGATTAATATACCAATCGTACTTCTCCCACTCATAACGTCGAACCTGCAGTAACAAAGAAAATCAGCTGATATTAGTTGGGAAAATGTTACCACTTTGTAAACGAATATTCGTTTGCTTATGGAAATATAATAACAACATAAGTTGTATACGTGCACTCAAATCGAGAGTGTCCTAACGAAACTGCTAAACTGCGTTGTGGAAGTGGAAACATTTGTTTTTTTTTTGTTTTATTTTTGTCATAGAGCGCAGATTGTAAAATGTGACTATGACGTAGCAATGATTACAATTCCAAAAGAGTCTAAACTTCTAAATTTTTTACATTGGTATAAATTTCGTCATCTTCGAATAAATATGAAGCAAAGTCGCAATACCATTAAATTAGTGAATTGTGTGCATTTTTAGTATTGTTTAATCCACGTGTCATGCGTTGCTTGTTCCATGTGTTTGAATCAAAGATATGTAGACTAGTTAATATATTCATTGATTGCATTTCATTTATTTAAAGAAGGAAGGCACGTGGTCGTTGCTCTTGGTGCTGTGCTGTCGATGCGGAAGCTGTAACAAAAAAAAAAAACGACCTAGAAGATGTTATCCCCTATATGTAGATAGATGATTCAAAGGATCGGCAGCTGCTATGAATACTCCAACAAAACTATCGTCCTTAGAAATCTTCACAAAGTGGTTTATACCTGATGTCTAACAGTTAAAATTTTCCTACGCAATTACAAAATACGTACTAATTGTACTGCTACTGTGCACAAACCAATAGATTTTTTTATTATAACATGCAATGAATGATTGTTTTATTATTATTAGCACTTATGCCGCGACTCATGATTTAGCAAAAACCTTGATGCTGAAATCCATGTGAAAATAAGCGCGTGTTTTACACAACATGGGAAAGGGTTCAAGATCATTTAGAATTGTCGCCTTCTACTTATTGAGATAAATTCAATATTATAACACCCACCATTGACGGAACTATAAATGACTCATTGCTATTAAGTATTAAATTAAGCTATTATGAGATTCACCATATGTCTGCATTGATTATAAGAAAAGTACATGCCCTTCGTGATAATTTCAAATGTTGCGCCTGTTTTGTTCCTGTGCGCATGATATTTAAAATAGGTTAAAATTGAAGCGTTCTACATCAACTACACATGTAAACCAACTTAATAAATCATATTATGCCCTTCTAGGTTTATTTGTTTATATTTCAACATGAACTTTCTTTGTTATTTATCGTTTTAAATAAAAGATGTACCGGAAATGATGCCTCAGCCAATCATAGCGCACTGCGTCATGCGCTCAATGAGCCGGCTGCGTGCTTGCTGGAACATTCTAGAAGCCACATTGATCCGGCGTATAAAACCGGCCATTGCCAGAAATCTTCCCATTTCAATCTAAGGTATTGTGCGTTGACGTGCTGCGCGTGAATAATTCAAGTTTAGTCTGCATTTATACTTAATATTTAAAGGTAAGCATTGGTCTCTTACTGTATAGTTATTTGACGTAAAATTTAGAAGGCTTTGGCCAGAAATTTGTTTAATTTATACCTTGTGTCACGCACGTGTTTCAAGGCGCGTCCATTAAAAATTAGTCGTTCTCGAATTTTCCAATTCCCTTTTTCCTCACCGCTGTTTCATTTTTAACATTGTAAGCATTATTATTATCATTTACAATCATCAACGTACGCGATTATAATCTTACGCATTTTCTTTTTTGGTATTAACCTTGAAGTCTTCTTTATAGTAACGCTGCTGTAGTAGCGTGGTCGGTGATAAATTTCTTCGTTTTTCAGATGGCAAAGGCACCCGCAGTTGGTATTGATCTTGGAACCACCTATTCCTGTGTGGGTGTTTTCCAACACGGAAAGGTCGAAATTATTGCTAACGACCAGGGAAACCGCACAACACCATCCTATGTTGCCTTCACCGACACCGAGCGTCTCATTGGTGATGCTGCCAAGAATCAAGTCGCCATGAACCCCAATAACACAATTTTTGGTATGTTTTATGATGCTTCATCTTATGTGTATTGTATTTTGAAATGATGATACTAAACGTCATGCCAGACTAGAGTTTATGAGTACATTTATGATTAGTTAAATTATCTGAAGGAATTGTATTGGAACGTGCCGTTCTTGTACCACAATTTATATGAATTTCACCAATTCATTACTTTATATTTGCAGATGCTAAACGCCTTATTGGGCGCAAGTTTGAAGATACCACTGTTCAAAATGATATGAAACATTGGCCTTTCGAGGTCGTTAGCGACGGTGGTAAACCTAAAATCAAGGTTGACTACAAGGGAGAAGCCAAAACCTTCTTCCCTGAAGAAGTCAGTTCCATGGTCTTGGTTAAAATGAAGGAAACTGCTGAAGCTTACCTTGGCAAGACTGTCACTAATGCTGTAATTACCGTACCTGCCTACTTCAACGATTCTCAGCGTCAGGCCACAAAAGATGCTGGTACTATCTCTGGACTGCAGGTTTTGCGTATCATCAACGAACCCACCGCGGCTGCTATTGCTTACGGTTTAGATAAAAAGGGTGTTGGTGAGCGCAACGTGCTTATCTTTGATTTAGGTGGTGGTACTTTCGACGTCTCTATCTTGACTATTGAAGATGGTATCTTTGAAGTTAAGTCTACTGCTGGTGATACTCACTTGGGTGGGGAAGATTTCGACAACCGCATGGTCAACCACTTCGTCCAGGAGTTCAAACGTAAATACAAGAAAGATCTGACTAGCAACAAGCGTGCCTTGCGTCGTCTGCGTACATCATGCGAACGTGCGAAGCGTACCCTTTCGTCTTCTACCCAGGCGTCCATCGAGATTGATTCTCTCTATGAGGGTATCGACTTCTACACTTCAATCACCAGGGCTCGTTTCGAAGAGTTGAACGCTGATTTGTTCCGTTCCACCATGGAGCCTGTCGAGAAGTCCATCCGCGATGCCAAGATGGACAAAGCCCAGATCCATGATATCGTCTTGGTTGGTGGTTCTACCCGTATTCCTAAGGTGCAAAAGTTGTTGCAAGATTTCTTTAACGGCAAGGAATTGAACAAATCTATTAACCCCGATGAGGCTGTTGCCTACGGTGCTGCTGTCCAAGCAGCTATTTTGCACGGAGACAAGTCCGAGGAAGTCCAAGATCTGCTTCTTCTTGATGTCACTCCATTGTCCTTGGGTATCGAAACTGCTGGCGGTGTCATGACTGCACTGATCAAGCGTAACACAACCATCCCTACTAAACAGACTCAGACCTTCACCACATACTCTGATAATCAACCTGGTGTGTTGATCCAGGTTTATGAGGGCGAACGTGCCATGACCAAGGACAATAACATTCTTGGAAAGTTCGAACTTACCGGTATTCCACCAGCGCCACGTGGTGTTCCTCAAATTGAGGTCACTTTCGATATCGATGCTAACGGTATTCTGAATGTCACCGCCATTGAAAAGTCTACCAACAAGGAGAACAAGATCACCATCACTAACGACAAGGGTCGTCTTAGCAAGGAAGAAATTGAGCGCATGGTCAATGAAGCTGAGAAATACCGCAACGAAGACGAGAAGCAGAAGAACACCATTTCCGCCAAGAATGGCCTCGAGTCCTATTGCTTCAATATTAAGAGCACCATGGAAGATGACAAGATCAAGGAGAAGATCAGTGATGCCGAGAAGACCCAGGTTATGGAGAAGGTTAATGAAGTCATCGCCTGGTTAGATGCTAACCAATTGGGTGAGAAGGAAGAATACGAACACAAACAGAAGGAATTGGAGAGCTTGTGCAACCCTATCATTGCCAAGCTGTACCAGGGTGCTGGCGGTGCTCCAGGTGGCATGCCGGGAGGATTCCCAGGTGCAGGTGGTGCTGCTCCTGGCGGCGGCGCTCCAGGTGCCGGAGGTGCTGGCCCCACAATCGAAGAAGTCGATTAAATTACTCCACATTCCTTAAATCCCAGTATTAATTGCAGACATTTTAGTTTATATAACACTGTTTTAATATGAATCTGATATTCCACCAAAGATGCCATTTTGTTAAGTTTCCATTCGGAGACTAGTCTGTTTTCGTACTTTGAAACAAAGAAACTTGAATTGTTTAATAAAGCGTCGAAATTCTCACAGGAACTACCTTTTATTTGTAACTTAATTTCTTTTTGCAGGGAATCAATAATGTATGTAATGTTAAAACATGTATATTTAATCTAAACTTTTGTAATGGGTAATATCAATTTCATCAACAATATCAATGTCATAAAAATGTTTGCGTTTTGTCAATGCCACCTGATACCAGGGTATAACGTCAATAAGCCTATGTTGGTTTCATCTTCCATTGACATTGAATGATGACCGGTTCGAAGTTATTCAATAAGTCAACTGTAGGACGTGGGGTCGAGCCTGCTGTCATTCCCAATAAAGTAGAGGAAATAAATTGCAACGAAAAGATTCGTCTGAAGATTGGGAATTTAAATTAGACTACATTCGATTATCGATTAGCATATAAAAACGAAACCTAGATGTAATGTAAGAACTTTCATCATATATATCACACCGTTTGTCTTTAAAAGAGTTGCTTGAACAAATATCGTTCTTTTGTTTTTACGATTCTAGCTGACAAAATAAATAATTCTGTGACTTTTGCAGGGTGGAGGCGTCTGAATCGATAACAAAAGCGCGATATCTGCAAATGGCTCTTTCATATAAATCCCCCAAAATGTGATTGAACGTCACTAGGCTCATAAGCATTCTTACATTGTTTCGTCAGTCTATTATGGTATATCCTCATAATTTATTATCAATAGTCTCATTGTAATTGTTCATTGGTTTAATTTGCATGTATCCGTCAGGGTTAGTGCGATGTCCGATATATCAAACTCCTAGGTTGTAGAGATTAACGAGTAGAACTGTACTATTTTCGTTTGAGGTCAGTTTGGAATTGTGACTGGGTAGTAAGCTATATCTTCGAATTTAATCTAGTGCTCTTCCGGTATTGATTATGGAAACTGTTTTGAGGTCGACGGGACTTCCTCCGTGAATCCATTATTCGAAGCGCTTTCCTCTGATATAGCTAATGGCACCTGCAATGATACTCATGTAGTGAATTGTTGCTGAATTATTTATCATTCTTATTAATAAGCCTACTTATACAGACCTGATTCGGAGCTGGTATTATCAGCTTTTCGTCTTCTTGTAATGTGGGTAGCAAGTCATCTGTGGAGTGTGGGCTGGGGGTTGGCGGTATGCGACCAGCGCTATTGTTCTGCGTTGCGGCGGTCAGCTTCGCTAACCGCCTCTGCATCTCGCGTTCTTCTTTCTGCTCCCGTTCCTTCTCATATCGTCGCATGCTGTAGCTACGGATTGAGTTGGTGCTGTGCACGGAAGCGATGCTAGGTCGTCGTGAACCTACAGGACATAAAGCAGATGCACGATCCAATGCTATTTACTTCGTTCAGGATTTCCGCGTTTCACACTAGGGACAGTCTACTGTTTGAAACCAAGTGTAATGCAATGCAACTTTGGCTCTATGTGTAATTAATATCTGTCCCATCTACGAAACAACACTGATTAACAATCCAGAACTTCGAGACCAATCAAAACGTAAAGTAGTTGTAAATAAAATAGTGTCAAAATATTCAACTTTTTTGAGAAAAATGGTATTGTTAGTGTTGATGACAATACCAGTCATCAAATGGAATGTTTAAAATTGATTATAGGTATTCTGGTCTTGTGTAATGTACACTTAGCTACGTATATCATGCAACATCAGCAACATCAATACATTTACGTACATTTACTTTGACTACAATCACGATACACGATGATTGCCAACGCGTTTCAGTTTGGTTTGTGGTGAGTTTGGTTTAATTTAATTGTTTACTTGTTTCAGTTCACTGTACTTGCTAAAGACTAAAACATCATCAATTCCAATGACTAATAAATCAAACCGCCTGTTTTGATTCAATTCAAAGGGGGAACGACGTAAACAATTATTCTAGAGATAAATTACGGGTGCATCAATTGGATTACTCTAAAACGGGTCCAATATTTACATGATTAATAAACAAATACATAGTAATGAAACAAACCGCAGCCATCTTGCGCCCTTGCCAATTCAGTGGGAGTCATTTTGTATTGGATTGTTTGTTGTCAGATGGACATGCCTATGTGTTGCTGGTGTTTGCGTGGGACATGGGACACAAATACATCAAGGCAACAGACACGACATCAAGTATTGTGGTGAGATATGTGGGTAAAGAAGAACAGAATCGGAAACACAACGAGAATGGGTGTGGCGGTAACTAGAGTACACAGTCGGAGAGCGTTGCCCGAACCTAGGGGTACCTCCGGAATGGCGGTGATCTCATGGCAAGAGAGTAGCAAGATGGCGGCGGCACGTGCCGCACCTGCCCGTGACGCCGACACGGAGACCCCGCGACATCCCGGCGCGCTGCTCGGCCTTCGCGAAGACGCCAGCGTGCGTTGGCTGGACGCACGCGATACCAGCCGGCGGTCGATGATAGGCACGGATCCTGCAACATCCCTCACCGCTAAAAAACTTCCATATATGGGTTGAGACGAGGTTGTGTCTAAAAGAGGTCATCAAACGGCATTACAATTAATCCATTATTCATCATCTAGATGCGCAGGCGAAGGCTGATCGCAATTTGCAAAACGCTACTTAGTGATGGTGAATTGATCAGAAATAGTGACTTTTGCTAGTTGTTTAAAGAATGGCTTGAATTGTGCGAATTTAGTAGCTTGTATAAGTTGTTTAGCATCGTGTTCTATTTTGTGTTCTAAAGCATCCAGAACTAACAGAGGCACAGCGTGGAAAAGGTACAAAAAGAAGTAACCATCAACTGAGAGAAGCTACAAAAGAACAACAGGCTGGACAAAACATTGAGATGCATCGAGTTGCGGTATACCAAATAAGGAGGTAACACAACAAATGCAGCGAACTTAATAATAAGAGTTCAACCAAGGATAACTGCTATTTAGAACAAACTCTGCTTATGGACAGTCACGAAAGAGTAAGCTATTTTGGTAACCTCTGCGGCACGCAAATGATACAATTGCAACAGTTAGACCAAAACAATTACCTCCGTCGCTGTTGAATAAGATAGGCGGTGCCAGATTGGCGTTGCCGTACCGATGACGGCCGGCGTACAAATTCTGATTAAACAATCTTAATACAAAACAGATAAGTCCTGATAATACTGCTATACCGGAGACTACTCCTGCTAATGTTGAAAAGTCTGTTGTCATAACCACCAAGTCTGAAAAACAACACAGAGTGACAGACTGACAAAAAGGGAGATTCTATCACATTAATTCAGGGATACAATACAAAGAGGAAATACAAACAGAATGAGGATTTAGATTTTTGCTTACCTTCTGCACAAAACATTTTTTTCGACGGTTTTGTGACTGATACGGTGTGGTAACCTGCGGTACATTGACAGATGGCGTTGTGGTGTACCTGCACACAGGACGCATGAGGGTCGTAATACTTGCAGGCTGCTTCGTACCAACACTGTTCTCCCAATCGTTTGGCTAAAGGCAGAGGAAAACCGTTTTCATTCAACATGTTTTTTGGTTTTTGTAATAATTTGTAAATCTGTGCAGGTTTGCTATTAATTTTGGAGCGTTTTATAACTATGCCGGATACCAACATCGTACTTGACTTCCTTCCGTTTCATTATATTGCATCAACTACAATTTAGCAGTTACTGGGACTAAATTCTGTGCGAATATATTCAGCAGGATTTAAATCCGAGTCCACAGAATACTCGCTTCGTTGTCACTACTATAGTCAGATAACTTACCGACTGAGCTCTAGAGCGGAGCAAGCGTACTATTGAAATTTAGGATGATTTATGAATCCTGTACATTAATCCGTCAGAAATCTTCGATCGAACCTTAAAACGGTAGCGTTGAACTGTTTCGAAACTCAGGAAAAGTTAACTAGGTTTTCTACCAAACCCGCATCGTCAGGCGAAATACAGAAAGAAAAGAAAACTTTTTTGATTAATGAGAGACTTGCAACTTTCCAAAACCCACATTTTATGCAACATAAAATAACAAAATTAAAACTGTTGGCAAGTAATAAATATCTAGGTGGACATTTAATACTTTAGGGATTATATGAAATTGTTTAGGTTGATCATACACTCACGTTTTGTACATCCAGTGGCGGCAGTAAGCTTAACCGGATACTTCTTCTGACATTCGCATACCTTGGTCGCCGGGTTACAGTAGGAGTTTTGTAATAACGAGCTGCAAACTTTATCGCAGGGATCGCCCAAATACTGCTCATCTGAAACAAAAATTCTTGAATTTACTTCGGTTATAGCTCAAAACCTATATATCTTTGTTACTTGGAGATATATTAATTGCATTCCTGTAAGCTAACGTGGCGTGATATACAGTTTGGCTAAATACCAATATGAATTAGGTTGCGTGTCGGTCTGTAATATGCGTTCTAACTTTGGCGTTTTCTCTATATTACCAGGTATTGGAACGTGCGCGATCTAATTACGCTACTTGCACCCATTGCAATTGAGGATTGGTGGTAATACAGCCTATATTATGCTTAACAATTGCTCGGGCTGTATTGTATTGTTTTGTAACTGAGCTTTAGAGAAGTTTAATGCGCAAATTACGTCTCATAACTCAAACAAATGAATATTTCGGCAAGCATAACCTGTTTCTTCAAGTTTTAACAATGTTATAAAAGTAATAAAATCATACTTTTAAAAACATTATAAATCTAATCAACTTGTTCATAGACCAATTATAAATGGAATATAGTTTTAAACGATTTATTTGAAGAAATAAGTATTAATGCTTAAAATCTCATTTTTTAAATATATAAAGAATTCCTAAGGCAATAATATTAATCACAGTTTTCCAAATCAACCTATGGAAAGATGAAAAACTGGCAAACAAAATGTACACACTCAACTTTGCAAATTTATATTTTTTTTGTGTTTTGATATTACATTGGCACTGATTCTTTTCTTGTCTTGACAACTAGATCTGTTGTAAAATATGGGACATCTGTTTTATTTATGAAATAAGTAAATCTTACATCACGGATATGTCAACCATCGTTCTTCATCTGCTTGATAGTCTGAAGTGAGAGAATGTTTATGTCATTAAGACAATTTCCAACGATCAAGAAGAGCTGAGTTAACAATGTAGCAGTATAAGTTCAAAAAGTGATAAAAATTGTCTGCAATCAGTTGAAATGATTGTTATTGCAAAACATTTATGAATTTTTTCAGAATTTATTCTTGAAAGTTGTTACTAACCGACAAAATCAATCAGGAAACATTTAGAGCTCTACAAGACACCGTTTTCGTAAACATTACAACAAATTATTTACGAATTTTTCAACTTTTCAGCTGAATTTTCGTGTTTACTTTAAGTATAACTCAATATTTACCGAACAAATGATGTATCATAATATGGTGTTTGTTTTAGTCTTTCATTCACTCAGAAAACTGCATAGAGTGGCGGGAAAATGTCACCACTTGCATAAAACATTTTCATGATAGAAAAAACTGACCCAAAAATTAAATACCCACCTACTATACATATTTTTCGGTGCATGGTAACTGGTTAGATTGTAAATTGCAGTCGCCTACGATCAATATGACAACTTTGCGAGCGTGCACACCAAAGGCATACACGCACAATAGTGACGTGAATACGTGTTGTTGTGCATGCTTGTGCAAAGGCATTAAAACGAGCCAGAAAGGCGCATTATCGAGTTAGCTTCAGGGAAAGCAGCCGGAAGTACTGCAAACTCAAACGGTGCGGCAAAGAAGTTCATACAATATTCTCCTACATGATGCTTGCGATCACTTGGGAACTTTATAAAAGCAGTTTTAGAAGTATTTACCTATTATAATTAACTTGAATTAGCCATTAATTGCAATATTTAGAAACAAATAATTTATATCATTCTTTAATAGAATGTTATTTTATCTTGAATCTAATAAATATGGAGTATGTTTCTTTTTCACTGCTATCGTTCTAGTGACACTCAACTAACTTACCGGTGGAATTCTCAGATTCGTAGTCATCCTCGATGGGATGCGGCTGTGTTCGTTTGTTCTCATAGTTCTTATCGTCATCAGAAGAATGATACTGCCGTGGTGGTGCCAGCCTCTGCTCTTCGGTGAGCTCAATCAATATAGAAAAATGTATGTATACTACAGAGAACGGAAGCAGCGCCAGAAACCTCATCTCCTCGTGCGCGGCTCACAACGATTACCCGAACACGGTCCTTTATCACTGCCGTTCATCTTACGCGAATGCGATTCCAGAGAATTCAATTACACCATCTGCAAACAATAAGCACAAGCTATTAAGAAGCCAACGGTGTTGCGAAAGAATTAAAACAATCATTGTTTGATATTTGGTTGGAAATAGTTAAATTATCCTTAGAACAAATGCTGTATCGAGCGTTCTGCCTCCTGGGAGTTGGTAGGTGGTTAGGTAGCATGCTCCCGTTGGTGGAGAACTTTCACGCGGCGACGATCGATATAAAGAAATGTTTGTAACTATCTCCAAGTAGCCGTTGAAACTTATTTATGACTAAAATACCAAGTAAATTAATTACCTGCATCGTTCTAGTCCAATTTTGCGCCATTGCGAGTATTATCCTTTGATGCACTGTAATGCACTTGTCACACTTAATCATCGACCCGGAATATAGGACTGGTTCGCCGCGAGGTCCTGAATGTTCTGCTCCACCGTCTGATCGGCGACGTATCTGCGTGGCATCGGATGAACATTAACCGGCGGCGGTCATGGCGCAGCCGCCTTGGCGTGCTGCATTCCCTTCGCAGCAGGACTTTTTAAGCACTGCGCCCACACTTTAGAGTGGGGCACATGGGAGCGTAAATTGGCTGAAAGCAAACACGCGAAAACACTTCTAGATAATTTGCGTTTATTTATCTTTACCATCATATAACAACACGTTTTGCAAATATAACAACATGTTTCTGAGCAATTGATTTTAAAGGACTATCTAGTTTTTGGAGATTACTACTTTCCGACCACCTCAGACTGGTATGTGTTCTTGACGTGCTAGGTAACCGGAACACCATCATCTCGACAGGCATTACTTTAGCTACTTTTTTCTACATCTGGCGCTGTTGCTGGTTGTATCCAGTGCTTCCGTAATGTGTATCCGACATAACCGGTAAAGCCGGCAAAGGAAGCGACGCCAGCGACGATGCTAACAGTCGTCCACAGTGAGCTCCTGTAAGTCAAGCGAGCAATTAGAGGCCGCTTTGCCGATTGCAATTACGAGTAAAGTAGTATTTGTGCTTGGCAGCAAAGAAGCATGCGATGACAATTAGAGATTGTTCGTGAGCTGCAAGTACGACATGGTGTTTGCACAGTATGCGATTGTTGCGCAATTGCCGTATGTCTTTAGCTAGGAACTGCAGAAACTGCTAGGAACTGCGAAAAAGTGGAAAGTTGCTAATGTGGAAGTAGAATGACTATAAATGCTTGCGATTGCGACTGAATGACCAGTTTCGATATAGAACATACAGAGCTATGATTTTAATACTTGTGAGTATTGACCATCTGTAGACTAGTCTGAAGTCATTGATTATATCATTGAAGTACGAATTAATGATTTAATAGACGCTATCACTATTGGTATCTTTGGTATATTCGGGTGAATATCAAGGAGAACATGATGAATCGATTGATTTGGGTCATCGCGTCGAGATCAAGAAGACAGTGACCGTCGTCAGAAACGTGCCACATCCAGTGCCTGTCATTAAAAAAGTCCCTGTGCCTGTTGTCAAACATGTCGGCGTTCCTGTCAAAGTCCTCGTGCCCAAACCTTATCCAGTAGTAAAGAAAGTCCCATTTCCTGTAAAAGTACCTGTCAAAGTCAAAGTACCTGTTCCATTACCCATTCCTCGCGTAAAAAAAGTTTTGGTGCCAGAAAAAGTATTTGTTGATCAACCTGTTCCGGTTCCGGTACTAGTAAAAAGACCAATTTGCATTGAGAAGAAGATTCCAGTTGCAGTTCATGTTAAAGTCCCCGCACCATTTCCTGTTGTTAAACATGTCGGATATCCAGTAAAAGTTCCAGTAAAAGTACCTAGACCGTACCCTGTTGTGAAACATGTTCCGGTTCCTATCAAAGTTTTTGTTGATAAACCGGTACCCAAGTACGTAGAACATCCAGTTCCAGTGAAAGTCATCAAAAACGTACCTGTACCTTATAATAAATACATTCCTGTTCCGGTAAAAGTACCAGTTCCAAGACCTGTCCCAGTTAAAGTAACCAAAGCCATTCCAGTTCCAATTAAAATCCCACACGCAGTGCCTTATCCGGTCATTAAGGAAGTTTATGTTCCTGTAGAGAAATCTGTGCCGTATCCAGTTAAAGTCTCAGTAGAACACCCAGTTCCTTACGAAGTTGTCAAACATGTACCAGTGGAAGTGGAGGGACCCGTACCAGAACCTATTTCTGACCATGAGAAGACATATGAAAATGGAGGTGAGAATGATGCAGAACATCACGAAGTAGAAGTGGAACAACAAGTTATTCAAACATATGAAACACATAGTGAGGATTGGAAGTAATAAAGTAAAATTTGGTGTATGTTAAGCAATATAAAAAAAAATTGTTCTTGTTACTTACATTGCAACGGCAATTTCACTTGTGTTATTTTGACAGGCATCACCCATAAATCCTACATTGCAGATACATTCGCCATCCTCGCATTCCCCATTGACACATTCCTGTAGACAAGACGTAGCGTCTCTGCATTGATTAGTTTTATCATTGAAGACCATCCCATCTAAACATTGGACTTCACAGTACATTGCTCTAGTAGTCGGGTGTGTTTTACAAATGCTGCCAAGGTCACACTTTGGATTACATTCTGATTTAGGTGCTTCAGAAGAACGGGATAGCAGAGGTTCAGGTGTAGTGGTAATTTCTTCGCAAGGTTGCCCTTCTTTACAAGCCACACATTTGAAAAGATCTGTTGCATTCAATTTAAAACCAGTATCACACATGCATTGATTAGGTCCTGTGCATTTACCATTAATGCATGACTGGGAACAGATTGGGGCACACTTATTCTTCCCTGTTTTCTTATATCCAGTCTCACAACCGCATACATTTGGACCAATACAATTTCCATTGATACATGGCTCTGCACAGACTGGTTTACAAAGATACTTGTTGGTTTCATTCAGAGCATATCCATTTCGGCAGGTGCATGTTTCCGGAGCAGTGCATTGCCCATTAATGCAAAGATTGGAACAAACTGGGTTACACTTAAGCTTGTTGAAATGGTCTTTTATGTAACCAGAGTTACAAGTGCATGTATCTTTCGCTGAGCATACGCCATTGATACATGGCTTGGAGCAGCTTACAATACAAGCAAACTTATTGGCTGGATCAGGATCTAAATTATTATTGCAAGAACACGTCTCTGGTGCAGTGCATTTTGAGTTAATGCACTGCTGTGTACAAATGGGGTCGCATTGATATTTACTAAGAACAGATTGAAAGTATCCCTGATGGCATGTACATGTTTCCGGCCCTGTGCAGTTACCATGCACGCAGGGTTTACTACAAAGAGGCGAGCATAAGTATTTATTCTCCAAGTCATTAGTAAACCCTTCCTTGCATTTACACCGGTCATCTCCAATGCATTCACCGTTAATACATGCTTTCATACATTGCTGCCCACAAGTAAATTTATCACTTGGATCCGGTACTAAACCATCGTTGCATTTGCATGTCTCAGGGGCTATACATTCCCCATTAATGCATGATGAGGAACATACGGGAGTACAAGTGAATTTATCAGCATCTGCTAATTTATATCCAACATTACATCGGCAAATATCAATTCCAATGCAAACACCATTGATGCATTCTTGAGAACAATTTCGCATTGGAATGCAGTTATATTTGCTGTCCGCTTCCAGTTCAAAGCCCTCAATGCAGGTGCATTGATCAGGTCCAGTGCAATGTCCATTATGGCATAGTTCAGAACAGTCGTGGATACATTGACATTTATTCTCAGGCTTGAGTTTGTATTCTTTAGAACAGTTGCAGTCGCATGTTGCATTGCACATACTCTCATTTTCTGTAGATCCCAACTCATTATTTTTGGGGTCCATGCATGTATTAGGTTCATTACAACCTGTAGTACATCCTTGACTACAAATGGGGTCACATTGGAATTTATTGCTTTGATTTGAAGTATATCCCTTGAAACAGGTGCACGTATCTCGATCGGAACAGCCACCATTTATGCATGGTTCAGTACAGGTTGGGATGCAGATATATTTATTCTTCACATCAAGTACGTAACCATTGTTACAGGAACAAGTATCAGGTCTAGAGCACTGTCCATTAATGCAGGTTTTCATACATTTGGCACTACATTTATTAGGATTATTAGCATTCGGGAAGTAACCAGGGTTACAGGTGCACTTATTTGGAGCAGTACAGTCTGCGTTG
Organism: Diploeciton nevermanni; assembly: GCA_027575565.1. Classification (NCBI taxonomy): domain Eukaryota; kingdom Metazoa; phylum Arthropoda; class Insecta; order Coleoptera; family Staphylinidae; genus Diploeciton; species Diploeciton nevermanni. The sequence goes on from JAODIE010000008.1 coordinate 3,008,367, forward strand.
ATACATGGGGATGTACACATGGATTTGCAAGATCCATTGCCGTTAGGAATGTATTTATCGTTACAGGTGCAAGTTGCTGGAGCTGTGCAAACGCCATTATTGCAGTTTTCACATTTAGGAATGCATTTTGTGCTTGTCGAATCTAGTTCGTAACCATTATGACAATCACATTGATTGAAGGCTGTACATTGCCCGTTTTCACAAGGAAGATCACATTTAGGTTGGCATGTTGCATCTTTACTGAGATCGTAGCCTTCCACACATTTGACTGGTTCTGTTGGTTTTGATGGTTTTGCAGATTCTTCAGCAGGTTTTATTGGTTCTTCTGGTTTGGTTGGCTCTACTGGCTCAACTTTTACAATGCATGAATTATCTTCTCTCTTAACAAATCCTTCATTGCAGGTACATTCATTGAGGCCAATACAGAAACCATTCGTGCAGTCAACTTCAGTACACATAGAATTGCATTGATTCTTGTTCTTACTATCACGAATGTATCCTTTCCAGCAAGTGCAAGAGTCCGGCATAGTACAATCTGCATTAACACATGCTTTACTGCAAGTTGCAGAGCAAAAGTTGGTGTTCTCAACTAGAGTATATCCTCTATCACAAGTACAAGTAGATTTATCGCTTCTTCTAGTAGAACATAGTTTAGTACACTTGTTATCATTATCCGGGTTTGGTGAGAAACCATTGTTGCACTTGCAGATTTCCGGAGAGACACAAAAACCATTCAAGCATCCCTTAGAACAGACGGCATTGCACATGTATTTATTTCGAGAATCTTTGGAATATCCTGCTTTACAGGTGCAAGTATCTGGAGCAGTACAAGAACCATGTATGCACATTCTGGTACAAACTGGAAGGCAGTTATCTCCTGTAGCATTCTGTTTATAGCCTTTGCAACAAATTGACACTTCTTGGATGGTGGCAACGCCATTTAAAGTTATCCTAGGAACAAAATACTTTTGAGATTTTCGCGAATGTTTAGTGGGTATAACTCACTCTTTTTGTTTAGTACATACTCCAACATCATTTGCAGATAACGCAGAAACGCCCAAGAAAAATTCAGCACATAGAGTAATTAATATCAATAAATAGACTTGATACTTCATTGTTAACTTTTGGCACGTTTTGAAACTATGAGAATAATTGCAGTAATCCTCAAATGGACAGCGCTGAAAAACTAGGAATTATCCAGTTGTGTTCCGAGCTTAAATACCTCTTATTTGGTACTAAATTAAACAAGGCTGCCATCATTGACAATCCGATTGGAAGTGATCAATTTTTTAATACGTGCTGCCGATCGTTTCAAATATACATGATAGTGATCATCAATTCCTTATAATATATGTCCCATTTGCTTCTGTTTCCTCACAAGCTTACTGCGACGTCCTACGATATATCGCATTTAAATATTAATGCTCAATGTTTGAACGTGATTATTATAATGACATAGTATTAACCGTCTAATGTTAGAGTATGAGGATATCGATGTTTTAGTATGTCATGTTTATTATAGTGCACATAAAAAGTAACGCATAAAAAATCGCAAATTTTATATAAAGCTGAAGCAGTTAATTAGATTTTGTCTTTGAGTACTTAGACTCAAATAAATTAGAAAGACATGAGTATGAAAAACGTGTCTGGCTTGATAACTGTTACAAATTCATTGAGTTGATTTAATTATGACACACAGCAACCTAAAGAGAATAAATTGAATAAAGAATAAATTAGACTTTATTTATTGATCATAGTTTTGTGATAATTAATATTAGTTTGGGTCAACATGAAATTAAGTACATTCATCATAAACTTAAACCGTTTTATTCATTCTTTTTTTTTTTGTATCGTATTCATTTTTGATATCTGACATTTATCCGTAATGTTCTACTAATTTTGAAATAAATATCAGACACTTTGTGTTCTTATTAAAAAAATAATTAAAATACCTTTTTAGTCTAATTTGATATTTCCACAACAGGGGCTAGTTAGTTAGTTCTTGATTTCTGGTTGACTACATGAACTACTAATAATAAATAATTAAAGAATTTAATGGTGTGAATTTATGTTAACTACATACAAGTTATTAGAGTGTTCACTTAAGTTAGGCTTGAATTAATTAATTTATAAACGAATTTATTTAAATTTAATTCTCAGTTAGTTCATATTAAAACGTCAATTAAAACGGTTCTTCTACTCATTTTTTGATAGCTGCAAGCATTTTTACAACGAGAATTTTAAGTTTACCTCTTATTAAAAATTCATTCCAATTTAATTTTCTAGCCAAAGAAGTAAAACCATTCTAACAAGATTAATTAATTACAAAAAAATGCTTCAATAAAAATTACAAATATGTATCTATTTACATTAAATCATTATTTAAGTATTTATAACAATAATCTTTCTACTTTTCTTAAAATAGTTGAATGAATTCAAAGATGGCTTCTACTTCTAGAACATTAAATTTTCTTCTCTAATAACTAAAATATATTGTGCTCTTCCTCTTTAAAATTAAGACAAAAGTAAAAAATAGTGACACAATCAATAATTAAAACAATCTGCTCTACACGTTTATATTTTGAGAATTAACGCTATTATTACAAAGTTATTGAATAAGAACACATCAATTATTCCATTCAAACAAATTCAAAACTTGGTTTTATTTTCAACACAAATATTAATATATAAAGCATTGTGGTCAATCGCCCTCGTCCAACAAGGAATCTCATCGTACAAATTCTCAGTAATTTCCGACTGGCATTCCACCTCTGGCGCTGGATGTTGAGGTATCAATGAAAACTGATTGTCGACTTTAACAATGCACCCATTATTTACTTGATTACTTGTCGGTAAACAATTATCAAGTTTCCCAACTGCAATCGGAACTGATTCCACAGCCGCCGGAAGAGGTTGCATTGGGGGTGGAGGTTCAGGGACGTTTATGGCCTTGTATGTGCTTTGTGTAGACGGTAGTTGATCGTAGAATGCATCCGAAACTTCTATGAATAGAATTTATTAAATATTGATATCAATTAAGTTGAAATAGTTTATTAACGTTTCGTACCTTCAACTTCACTCAGTTCATCAATATATTCCAGAATTCGAGACGATGTTGTTGTTGGAGTGAATTTTAACCGTGAATTTATTGCTACATTGTTCTCGCCAATGCGTTGATGATATAAAGAGCAAGGTGGTGAATCAAAGAATGGGCTTTGAGGTGGTTCTATAACAGGAAGAGTGAATAAATCATAAAGATTAACTAAAAAGAACTAGTTTTGTATTGTTAGTTGCCTATATTACCAGGCAATGGCGTATGAAAAATACTCGTCGGCTTAAGCTGCGCATTCGCCATAATTCTCAACTTTTCCTTTTCTTTGCGCTTCAGTAATCTCGTCGCGATGAAGAAACCAAATCCGGCCACAACAACGACGCTCAGCAAACCGATGAGCAGAAAATTGAACACTAGGGAATTTGATTCCTTGCTAGTTCCTAGGGTCACGATGGTTGCACCAGTTACAACCAACTCCTCACGAGTTCTCTTATTGCCAGTGACCTCTGACCATGCTTTCCCTTTCAGCCGAATTTCGGATTTCATCACTTTTCGATCCATACTCTTGATATCGACTTCTACGCCCATGTTATGCACGTTGGTTGTACTCTCGGCGCTGATTTCCTCCGCGGATACACTATCGGCATAATTAGCCAGGCTTACCGCCTTTTGGTCGACTCGCTTTGTTGCACTAGTTGATGTAGTAATAAGCACTGGCAGTGGGTTGCCCACGGCGTTGTTTATGCTTGTGATCTTAACATCTGGGTGGAAGGGTGTTAATGAGTATGGCGTCAAACGCGTTTGCACGCTTGAACGTTCCGTTGTTAACAGATACATATCAACCTTTTTGGCAACGTGAGCTTTCGGTGGCAATAAGGATAAAGTTGCATTACTAGAATCGAAAGTGTGGTACTTCTTGAGAACAGCTAGCTTTATTTTGTTGGTGCAGCCACCATCTTGACGATCACAGATTTGGTCAGCGTGGCATTCACAAAGATTTGCACAGTTTAGACCAAATTTATCTGGAGTGCATGGTCGTTCACATCTGGAACAATTAACAGCAAGAATTTGCTGTGATTGAGGATCATATTTTAGCTCATACCTAGAACCAGTCCAGCCAGGAGCACAATGACAATGTCCAAATTCAGCGTTGCATGAACCATGTTGACATTCGCAGTGGTAACGACAATAACGTCCCCAACGATTTGAATCACAAACTAGAAAATACCAGACAAAATCATTCGGAATGAAGCTCTTGATTTTTTGTACCTATGTCGCAATATTCTCCTCGGTAGCCTGGTGCACAGTAACATTTATTCTCCTCGTTACATTTACCATTCGCGCATCGCAAATTGCACGATGGAAGGCATTTCTTGCCGACAATATTTGGTTCATAGCCATCGCAACAAACATTCACCTGTCTGATGCGTTCTTCTTCCTAAAAAACGAGTTGCACAATGCGAAAATTAAAGTTGAATGATATTATAAATCTAGGTAAACTTTTTCAAATGAGAGCTCAAGAAAAGAAAACAAGTTTCGCCAGGAAATACAACCAGTTAGATGTTATTATGATTTGATTAGCAATAATGCTTGTAATGTTATGATTGCATAAAAATATCGTAAGGCGACAGGCGTCTTTTCTTCAAGTGCACACTTTGTTCGCAAGCCTCGACCATTGTGCAACATTTGTTTAATTGCATCAATAACGTCATAATTGCACCGCGTCCGGTTTCTATATTAATGCCACAAGTGGGCGACAACAATGCAGCATGAGATACGCCATTGTCACAAGAGAGAATGCTTGAAAATGTCCATTTTATATTGATTTATGCAATTACCAACTCATTAACTCACACTCTACAGATTGAGTGATTTGTATCCAATGTGAGCCGGTACTTGTAATGGGTTTGCAAGAAAAGACAAAATAAGAATAAATTATAAATCATGTGATAATTAAAATAATTATGAGTACACGCGCAAGAAAAAGTCTTTAGGCAGAAAAATCCTAGCTTTGTTGATTATTACAGAAATCTGAGATGAAAGGGAGCATGGTGTATAGTTTTTCTGGTGTGGTTGTAATTTTAATTGGATCTTGTTTGCCAAGTTGATGCCAAGTACACGCGAAAGAAACTTAAGAACAAAACGCGTGAATAGGGAATAAGATTGAAGGCAATTTCGGTGCTTCCAAATGCGGCACAGCGTATCGAAATGACTTCCTCGTGTTATACATCAGATTGCAGTAGCCAATAATCTACTTTCTTCCTTTCCGTGTTTTCTTCAATGTAAGTCACTCCTTTTCTTGCGTCAGTAGTATGTCATAAAGTCAGAACTAATAACTTATTTGTTTCTTATATCAATTTTTGCAAATAAGTTTAATTAATTTTTTCAATAAGAAATAGTATTCTTTTATGTAGCAATTAAGCAAGATGCGATCCAAAATTCAATTCAATATCCTTAAAAAGAAGAGAATCTTTAGCAGAAGAATGGATTTCACATTTGAAATGTTGGAGGTTTCTAGTGTCAGAATCTGCAAGCATTTCTCTGCTAGATTACGTACTGTGTTATTTATATGTAACAATTGCATGCATTGAAAATAAGCTTACTACGCAGTCGGAAGCATCAAAGAACTGCCTACGTGATCCCAAAAAGAAAGCCAAAATCGCAATTAAAATTCACTGCCTCACACCATTCATTGCCATTCATGCCTGTACTGCTGTATGTAGCAGCCATAAAACACAACGTTTTGATCAGGCTACTCGGTGCTCAGATTGATTTGAGATTTATCTACTGCGCCAAATCGATTTTTTGATCATGTGCATTCACATGACATCACTGTAATTGGAGCAGAACCGCAATCATGTGCACATGTGCACTGTGGAAAAACATTGCTAACTGGCGTTGTTACAGATTATAGGGTCATTAACTAGACGCAAGTACAACTCTATTTCAGTTGATTTCGACTGTTGTATGTCAATACGTTAAGAAATAAAGAAATCGAATGTGCATTATGCTGTCATGAAATACTCACTACTAGCCTGGAATCATTAATTATTCGGTATGAAAAGATTGAACATCTCGGAGGAATTTGCAGGCACCATTGGAATGATCGAATCGTGATGTTTCTTGGAAAGTACTCAGTTACACGGATTGTATACCTAGAGCATAAAAATATCTTCAGAAGTTCTAGGTGAGAACATGACTATGTTTTATGTCAGAAAATGTGACATAATTTTACTGTACTTCCTAGAAGTTAATGTAGAAGTACAACTTGTTATAATCCAGCGCAGTAGACTTGAACTAATACGTGGAGAAATAAATTGTTGACATGCTTACATATGTATGTATGTTGCTTTGTGTTTTACTTAATGTCGCGATCGCGAATAAAACCAGTAATGTACGTTCTTTCCTTCTGCGACCGTTTTTCACTCGACCGCACACTTTTGCTTATTGCGAACGCTGCATTAGATTCTCATTATCGACATATTGTGCATCCACACGTGTATTAGTTGACTGTCGGTTATTTATTGCGTTGGAATTGCTGTCGCCACAAAGAAATTAAACATGGTAAAAAATTAGGTCGTGTATATATTGCATCACTTTTATTATTTATTATTTGGTGTATATCTGGTTGCATTTAACCTATCTATTAATTGTTGCTAATTAACTTAGACATGCATTAGCTTGTTGGTTTGATGTTAACATTTCCAATGATTCGTTGCTCAACAAAGCCTAACAAAGCTCATAAAATGTTTTTGTAATGTGGTAAAAATAAAGAGGTACATCGTATATGGAAGCAATTGTATGCGCAAGTGAAAATTGAATCGAAAGTGAGGTCTGTCGATTGGACCTGAGATAATTAAATTAACTTGATGATACAAATGGTAATAAGCTAATTTATAGCGATGCAGTTTTTTTTTTTTTTATTTAGGTTGCTTGTAGACTGCTATGAATTTTCTTTTGGTGAATATACTCGGATATTAATTAATTAGGTTCTGGGTTAAATGCAGTTTTGAAATTGATAATTTTGATTTGTTTCATTGCATCATAAACATATGAAACAAATAATTTCTATGTTTTTTATTGAAATGCAGATATCGAATGATAATTTCATCTTTATATTAGCTGTTGCTAGTACTAGAATATATTTGTTTTGAAACAACATAATTTACGTTTTTAATTGCATCCATCTGTAATCTTACTAAGCAAGTATCGGGACAGGATTCTGTCGATATATTTTTGCAAGCAAGATTTGCCCAGAATTCTCAGACTATTCTCTTTACTGTAGAGTTTACTGAGTTCATTGATCTAAACATCAAAATAGTTGAAATGTTAAGAGATTAAAAAGAATATCTAGTGTCACTTGTTTGGTTGTGCATTAAAACATTTTGTATCAAAAATATTTGATTGAATCACTTCAGATTGTATATCATTTTGACCAGCCATAGAATCTCATTTGGTGCCACTTCAGTGCACACAAATTATTTCATTTGACATATTTGTAAATCGCAAATGCGTAATTCCGTTATGTGCTCTGATCCCCACATCACTTTTACTTTTACTGACATGTGTTCACAGGTTGAGACGTGCACTTCTTCCGGTTTCTGCATCTTGTATGTATCACAAGCATCACAGATGTCATGCTCAATTTGCATTCTACTCATAATACAGATTAAGTTTGTTGGAATAAATTACCACGCAATAAAAGAGAAAATCCCAATTTTCATGCCTATAATATGTCATCCATTCACAAATTTCACACCAGTTCCAAATGTAATTAAAATCAGCACGTTGTAGATGACAAAATGACCAGATAACCAACCAGTCTGCCCATTTACGCATGCAAATAATGAACTAGGAAACCTGACCTTTCCTGGTGCTGACAAATGTGATCCCCGCTTAATTCGCCTCCGGTCGCAGCTGCAATCAGGACGCAGGCCGCAATCAATGTCCACCATCGACGCAGATTAATTATGCGAGGGCAAGCGATAATTACACGTTTGTTGGCGCTTTCGGTTTCATGTTTAAATCCACCGCGCGCAGAAGGCGCACTGTCGTAGAAATTCATCCCGGTGGAATCGCAATGTTCATATGGCTCACTGAGTGGAAAATCTTTGTTGATGTGGTATTAGATGAGCTTTGCGATGCACGGAGCTTTTGCTACTTGGAGCGTTAGTGGCAATGAAGATAGACGATGCATAATTGCAGAAAACTGTAAAAAATCAAGAAATGCAAATTTAATTTCAATATTTAATTCTGGTTGGGTGGGATCTGTGTAATTAAGAAGTGCATTCAACAATGAGCATTTGGATTTGGTGCATTGGCTTTTATTGTTTTCATTTGTTAAATCTAATCACTCAATTGTGATTCAGTAATCAGTAATCCACAAAGATAATAAGTTTGAATTTGATGGTTTCTTATATTTTTCAGTTTTAAATTAAAAAACAGAGTAAATAGTTGAAAAGTGTTGATTACATCAGTTGCAATTGGTTGTGTGTTGCACAATTACAAACTCCAAATCACTATTAAAAATGTTACAAGACTCCAAATGTCACTCTCGTCAAAGCACCAATAACACTGCTACAGCATTTATTCCAGACAGGTAAATGATCTAACAATAATGACGGAAGTTATGGGACAATATATCAAATACCGAAATGACCGAAATGTGGCCAAACACTAAAATGAAATGAAAAACCCATTTTCGTGGAAAATTTCGATCGGAAATTTGCTTTTCCACAGTGTAATTTATTATTTTCTCCAAATACTCTCGTCTATCAAAACCAAAATTTTTATTAAAACCATCATTTACCTTTCAACATAACATAACTTAATACTGCAACTTTCCACGTTTGAGAAATCAATCCTTACTTCCGATAAACTTATTTCCTGCACTTCTCACCAACACCTCTCACATTTGATTCGATTAAACTCAGCTACAAGTATGCCACAAGATTATCTATCTTATTGTCTAACATATACACAGCATTGTACCATGCTGCAATCCAAGTTAAAACTGAGCATTAAGTACTACTTGTATAAGTATGTACAGGTCTTACTCATGCTTTTCACATTACTGGTACTATGATGACAGCGTTGAAAATTGAAACATCTGCTTACTCTTAATGTCTTTAAGTAATCTAATTAGTTTTGCAGATGTAGATAACTTACCACTTTTATTGTGAACTGTACACTGTCACTTAACAATAAATTACTCTGGGTTTTATAAAATTTAATTTTGAATAATGTTAGCAGTATGATGAGATTGTTGTTTCTGTTAAGGATGGTGACATACAATTGACAAGGCAGATGGACGAAAGCGTGGTTGGCCTGCTTCTTTTTAATTTAATATCATAATCCCGGTGCACATTGGGCGAGATTTAAATGAGATAGCAGGAGTAATGAACTGAATTGATACAGCGGATGTTTTGAGAGCACTCTTGGCAATATGTTGCACTCGAGTGTTGATACAAGTTAACAATGGTAAACAAATAAAAATATAATTATTAGTGACTTGGTAATAAAACATTAAGTCAAATAATAAAAATCACTAAAACTTCCTATATTCTATGTCTAGCAGTTGAATTTCAATTAACGACTTCTATACCTTGATAATTTAAATCATAAAGAGTATAAAGTTAAATGGATATCAATTAGCATTGTTTAGTTTAGCTATAATGTGCTATAGAATATTTTATTAGATTATTGTATTTGCGTTAGTTGAAGAGAGTTGGTACACTTGTTTAGGTTGGTAACGATGACTACCACAGTAACAAAACAAATTTTTCCAATATTCTGAAAATTTCAATGGAAGTGGGAGTGAACCTAGCAGAGGTACTGAGTTAATTTTAGTTACTTATATTTCCAGTCAATTCTACTTGAAAGAAACAAATTTTAATCTTTATATTTAGTACATTCAAGATTTCTGTAAATGTTGTACCTGTAAATATCACATCAATATCTCAAATCGTCATAGCAAACTGTACAACTTTATTGCTTCTTTTATTGATCGTGTCCAATATATCAACCACTCGAATACCACTCAATGTGAGTTTAATCCATTAAGCCGTTGCTTAAACGTTTGTCATGCTCCATTCGGCACGCAGCCATAGGCAAACAAGAGAAACAAATAAATGAAACATCACGAACTGTGCGGAACCACAGCGGACGCGTGAAATTTATTTGATTAAGTGTTGCACAACGCGACGCCGCAATCATTTAATCATTTCATACAGCTAGTTAGCAGATAATGTAGCTAGAGCGCGATGGGAATGCGTAAGATGCTTGAATGCGATAAGGAAATATTAAGACAATGAGTGGAGTGGTTTTCGAAGAAAGCCTTTCGATTCTGCCGATGATTTCAAGATTGAAAGATTAAAGAGTTGCACGTAAATTCCACGCACATGTTGAAACTAAAATCATACCAAAGTATTAAGAATAAAATGATCTCATTGAAATGTCTTAGGGTATTGAGGTGTCTTAAGATGTAAGTTGGTAAATAAATCACTCATTATTTGAAGGAACCCAATTTAAGTATGAGTTTTAACTGAATAATCAATATCTGAATAAAACCGCACCAATTTCTTGCAATCTCTTCGCTTCCTCGTTTGCACCGCGCAAATTTAATAGGCTTCCTCGACTGATTTATGATTTCTTATAATGATTGCGACTCATTGCACAGCATCCATTAACGCACATGCTACTTGCCACTGTCGGGCATCTTCCAGTTCTCAAGCGTTACCGCCGATGGTACTAGTGTTACCACACGAAGGTAGATTGCGTGTTTCTATGATCAATAGTGAGATTAAATTGGATGGTTGTTTACATACTGAATTATTACTTCTCGAGATTATCTTCTCACACTTGTTTTGATGATCAACGAATTTAATGATCAGCGAAACTAATTAAGAATTTCTTTCGCACATGTATGAAATGACTCAATAAATATATAAAACTAACGCCTCTAGACATAGTATGATTTGAGATTTCTTGGTTCTATTTTATTCTTCTTTAATGGTAATTGGATTTTTTTATTCATGTTCTAGATGTAGATTCTTATGTTGTTCTAAAATTGAAATAGAAGTATTCGTTATATAACGCGCCGCCATTTTCTCACTTTCTTGAGGAAATGATCATTATCATTCAGTATACCAGCGAGCGACAAAGAATGCGTGATGCATAACAGGCATTTGAGAATACAACAACAACAACTACAAACTAGCGAAATGTTTTTCAGATAAGATCAAGGTACATTCGGAAGTTATTCTTACCTCTGATAAAGAAATGTGTTCATTGAAATGTCTAGAATGATCATTTATTTACTTAATTTGTGATTCATGTTTTAACATATTTTATATTTTAATATTTAGCGCATTTAGTTAATTTGGCTATTGTTTAGAAGCATTGTTTAATTATTCTCATTTAATTACAGTCGGCAATGTGCTGCGATGAATTTCTACGAAATAATTGTTTGCATAATTTGATCAGTCCCAATTAAAATAAAGCTAGTTTCACACTTATTCTAAATTAGAATTGCGCTACTAAATAGCACAGTAATAGTAATTTATTGAAATACGTATCAACATTACACAATGTTAATATAGTAAATGTAATGCAAGTGAAATTAATTTAAGGAAAACTACTAAGTCATGCTCAATAAATAATAACAGAAGTCTTATTTGTTCAGATATTTTACTCAGATATCAATAAAATTTCAATAGTAATCGATCAATATTGATATTTACAACAAATGTATGAATTATAGTCATGAATTTATAAAAATAGAACTGCTAATACTACTTGTATTAAACTACAAAAAACTTCAATATTAATATTAATGATTGACGCTGGTTGATAAAATATTAATAACATATAGTTTATTAGAAGTTTATACAGTCATAAATGTATAGTAACAAAACTGTAAAAAAGTAGTGATCCTAATTAACAACAAAATTTTCAATCTTAAAACATATACTTCATATCTTACACAAGAAAGCATTTTAATAAAATTTGATAATTTTTATGAAATGTAATTGATCAATTATGATTAAATATTAAACTAATTTATAGAGGAGTACATGTTATTGAGAATATATTTAATTCCTGCAAAACTTGAAAACAAACCTGCTAGAACAAATATTATTAAACTAGGAGTTGCTGGTATGAAACTGTTTTTAGTAAAGTCCACAAAAATCTCAACACCTGCATAAGCTCGACGATGCAACTGTTATGGGAATCTGGGTTTGCGTACTATGCAATAGAAAGTGAACATCGCTTTTTGACTTTTGCTATGTCGTACAAATTTACAAGTGCATTCTAATTCCAATCTATATTTTAAACACATAAAGTCAAAATATACTGCGGAAGATTTAAAATACCTAGAATTCGAAAGCAGAATTCATCATGGATTTCAGTTCAGCGAAAGCAGATTAATATATGGATTTGGTCAAATAAAAAATAACGCTTGCTGTTGAAAGATATTTCTTAATTGCGCTGTCTATTTATGTCTAATTATATAAATCCAAAGCATCCGTTTTTGTTGACGACATAATCACGTTTCTTTCGTACTCGGCATTTAATAAATTTCATCAGTGCTTTAATTGTTATGTAGCAACATTTTAACATGTCAAGTAATTTGTCAATCCGAATTTAAAACTTAATCAATCACTGCACATCAACCAACATTTTTTTGCTGATTCTTTGCTTTGTTTCTTGTAAAGTCCAAACTTAAAAAAATATGTTACTATAATATTATATTTGATATCTGTTGTTGTTTAAAAACAATATTTGTATTAATTGAAGTTGTCACAGTAGTAATTTTTTTTCAAAACCTATTAAACTCGTTAATTTAAGAAAGGTATTCAGAACCACTTGACAGAAGCTGCAAACCGGAAGAATGTTCAAATCGATGAAATTCTACTGCGAACTAATTCATCAGCCAATGAGAGAAAGTAAAGCATTTTGATGTCGAGCAGCGAGAATCTGAGGTTTTTACAGATTAAATTATAATATATTGGACTGGTTTGAAATTTCAAGATAAAATGGTGGGACTTTTGTCTTGCTTCGGGTGTAAGGTGCGACGAGTAAGTTTATAATTGTGGCAATTGTAAGACATAATTGGTACCATCTATTGTATGAAAGTATTTATTTGAAAACTATTTTATAGACCCCACTTGCATTTCGACAATTTTAAATATTTCTTTCATATTTAATTCCCATTTAATATCGAATATTTTCTGCTCTTAACATTTACTAAATACATGCACATGCAATATTAAAATGCTTAAGAAGTCGTGACTCGTTAAAACGGTTCATTCTATGTGCAAATAACGCGTGTAATCGCCATTTGCAGTGTACAATGGCAACAAATCGGATTAACAATGAAACATCGACAATGATTCCAACACGGCCTCAGCGTTTCCATTCCAACCTAAGCAAATACGAGCATCATGCAGCAGCTTCTTCTCTGGTTGCTGCAATGTCCATTCATGCGCAGATACCATATGATCTCCGTGGTCGTGTGTAATCAACAATAATTATCAATAATACGCGCAACCTGTTAGGTAATTGAGTGATCTGATCGCGCTAACTACCACACTATATGCAACACGTCATTACACGTTTCAGCTGATATGAATCACATTCAAATATTGGTACATACTCAATTAAATGCAGCGTAAAATAAAAGTAAAATTAAAATAATTAGCATTCATGTGAAAAATTGGGAATTCAAATTACAGGTAGTCATATGTAAAGGAATAAGTTTTGTAAATACTGTATTAAATTTTATTCTGACTTTGGTGCTGTAAATTATTCTTCTGTGAATCTCTTGGTGAAATTCTGATTCAACTCTGTAGAAAATTTCATTCATTCTGTCTTATTTCTGCCATTCGGCCATAATGACTTATTAAACAAGAACATAATTTTGTCAGTAATTTTATTATTTTTTTTTTTGTAAATAGCACTTTTTAGACGTTAATATATTAAATTGAAGTTAAATATTAACATTAGAACATGAATTTGTTTCCAAAAGTAGGCAACATTAATTGCACGCAATTCTAGCATCATTTTGTTAAAATCATTTCAAAATGTATTCTATTTTTTATTCTATTATTTATTCTATTATTATAGATTCTAACACTCTATTAGCTATTTTATCTGCTTCCAGAGGAGTAAACAAATGCAACACAAGACCAGAATGAAGACAATTCAATGTTACACACTTTCCGTTATATAATGAAGCAATGAAGGATTGGAAGCATTAGTTATTGTCATATTTATTCATCGAAAATCATCGAAATTAGATTAATATGCACTAGACACGACGAAGGTTGCCCAGTGACACACATCAATTTGAGGTGAAAGTAAAGCAGCGATAAAAACACTTTTTGCATTTTCTTTCTTGTCTTGAACTCAATTCAGCAACAACAATGTATTAGTAATCACGACTGGGAATCATTAACTGCAGACAGCAAATAAAACACAATAGAAATACGAATTCTGTTTATCCTTCTAATAGTTCTATTTATAACTTTTCACAGATAATAAGTTGTTTTATTTTTATTTATGGTTTGTTATAAAATCATCATTTCAATATTTTTTACACTTACCTGTTTGCAATTCAGCAATAAAATCCATTCCTTGATTCAAACAAATAATCACTGCTAATGTCATGGATGTAATGTTTATTATATTGATGCATTATTAAACGACTAGTTATGTTGCTAGATATTATTAGTCTCTACTTCAATGATAATTACATTATTATACTAAAATATCTTAATCGATTTAATTATAATTGTTATTTATTTGTATCGTTTATACATTTTATACAAACATTAATTACATAATATTTATAACTAGAATATAAACTCTATATACTCTTACAAGAATTGTCATTAAACCTTCACTTGGTTTTTGTAAACCAATTGAATTGATTTATTTGTTCAACTAGATTATGCACTCACTCAGGCGTTAAGCTTGCCGGTAACTTTGTTAATTCAACCAACAGACTTAACAATGCATGTACGTCTATGTTTTTTCTCCTTAGAGAATACAAATTTCTCGTTTAAATGAATAATATATGTTTATCGATCCACACCAGTAGTTGCTAAACTAGATCAACCTCAATCTCTACCTGTCAAAAAAAAAAAAGAATTTTAACGCGTGAATAAGTTCCTAACTTTTTAACGTTTTAAATGGTAATCATCTACTTCTCACCAATTTATATAAATATATAGCATTTCATCATTCTGTCGACTGTTACAAAGAGGTCTCTCATGTAATCATTAGGAGAAGAAATGTTTGTTGGCCTGCAGAGCGTAATTAAAGAGTTGGTTAAATGTATACCACCGGAATTTAAGTCGTAATCATTCACGACTAGCATCCGCATCAAGTATCTGTTTGCGTAAGTTGCTCAATAAATAGGCGTTGAAACATTTTTAGAAATTTCTTATTAAGTTTGCTCTTGTTATTGAATTGTAGTGTGACGCATTTAGCAAATTTGCACCGCATTTGAATTGCGAGATTGAGATTTAATTAAGGCCAAACAGATGGCCGATGCAAAGTGGAGGAAAAGTGGTAAAAGTAGTTTAAGTGCAAGTATGACAGATACATACTAATTTTGTTACATTTACTCATTGACTAAATAAACTATTGGAAGCTTTGTAACATTAGACAATCGCTAATGACTTTTTTACGTTAGAAATCCCAGAAACGGTTGTGGTTTTTGATAATTATTGCAAGGCGTGGTATATTTTATGGTTTTACCCAACATTGTGCAATGTTATTGCGCGAATTGAAATTATAACATGCGTGACATCGTGCGTTCTTAGAAGAACTATCTCTTTTATATCGAGTCCGTCGCAAGCACGTCGAAAATTGACAAAAACTTTCTCCAAAAAAACCACATATATTCCTCACTTTTTTCAGACTATGCTATATGTATCAAGCAAGAAATAAAACTGTTTATGTTCTACCCAAGCACGAGAAGAGAAAAACCAAGAAAGAGAAGAGATATATTCAGATTACTTAATTCGAAATTAATCTCAAAGAAATCGGTGGCGAGAAGGTAAATGTTGCTTGCCAGCCGAATGCCCAATGCGCAACTAACAGGTCTCCAATTTACAAATTTGACACAAACATTGAATTTAAATTAAACCATAGTATTATTGCAACAGTACATAAAATACCCAACGAATTTGATATAGCTTGTGGAGCTGAATTGTAAAACCCGCCGTAGACTTGTAATCCTGCTGTTTCAATACTCTGCTTGCAATAATCACCATCATACAACCATCCTACATATTCTCCAGTCCTAAGGTTTTCATTGCGTAACCAGTCTTCCAATGGACGGAAGTACTCCCGAAGTGCAGCGCCGCTGAGTCTTGTCTCTCCCGTAGCTTGATACAAGGTATCTGCCCATGGCAACGAAGATCCTTTTTCCATGATCGTACTGCAAATAACAAAATCGTTTTAGTGTGTCAGCATGAAATATATAAGCTTGGTTAACTCTATTGCATTAACTGCTCATCATAGCAATCAGAAATAATGTCACAGGAAAGGATTGAACGAAGGAAGGAATGTCCAAGTTGCAAATAACGTAAATAAGTGCTGGTTCGCTCGAACGCACAAATAACGCGTTGTTAACAACGCGGCGCATTTTCGACATACTAAGACAATTTGGGCCTGTTTGCAATTGCATTGTATGT
Organism: Diploeciton nevermanni; assembly: GCA_027575565.1. Taxonomy (NCBI): domain Eukaryota; kingdom Metazoa; phylum Arthropoda; class Insecta; order Coleoptera; family Staphylinidae; genus Diploeciton; species Diploeciton nevermanni. Next base: position 3,025,125 of record JAODIE010000008.1, read on the forward strand.
ATTCTTGCATTTTTATTATTGCGCCAATGCGCGAGTGTGAGATGTGCATGAGCGTTTACGATTTCAGACTCGCCATTTGTGCTATTGAATAACGCTGCGAAAGAGCTGGGGACAGAAGGTGGGCAAGAGTTACTTTACGCGAGGTGCTCGTATTGAAAGCCGTCGGTGGCGAAAGTGATGTGGAGGTATATAAACCGTCCGGATCTCATCGACATCAAACAGTTCAGTTCTTGAACGCACAGAACAAACATACGAAACAGCTATGAAGCCATTGGTGAGTTACGGGTCTTGAAAATTACAGTTGCCTTTTGTTATCACCGAGTGCGACTTTGTGCAGACTTTCGCTGGGGATTTCACAATATCGGTATAGTAATCTCAAGCATTGTTTTCAGCTGTGCATCGCAATCTTAGTCCTCGCTGCAGTGGCACTTGGTGCCGAGGCCGAGGAGAAGAAAGCAGTTGACGCTGGCGACAAGAAGCAGACCAAGCGTGGATTACTGGATTTGGGCTACGGATATGGCGGCGACTTTGAGAACGGATACCATGTTGGCATTGGTGGCCATCACGGCCATGTAGAACATTTTGATCATCACGATCATCATCATCATCATGCGATCAACCTAGGTCACCATACCGACGTTGAGAAGACCATCACCTACTACAAGGGAATCCCACAACCCTATCCCGTCTATAAGCACGTTCCAGTGCCAGTCACCAAGCACGTGCCTGTGCCAGTTAAAGTACCCGTTCCACAGCCGTACCCAGTTGAAAAACATATCCATGTGCCAGTTAAGGTACCTGTCAAGGTGCCCGTTCCAGTGCCGCAACCCTACCCTGTCGAGAAAGTAGTGCATGTCCCAGTCAAAGTGTTTGTCGACAAGCCATACCCAGTGAAAGTACTGGTTCCTCAACCATACCCAGTTGAGAAGCATATCCCAATACCAGTCAAAGTTCTCGTTCCGCAGCCCTACCCTGTCGAAAAGCACATTCCAGTGCCAGTGAAGGTGCCCGTGCACGTCCCACAGCCGTACCCGGTCTACAAGCAAGTTCCAGTTCCAGTGAAGGTTCCAGTCGACCGCCCATATCCAGTTCATGTTCCACAGCCCTACCCAGTGCATGTTGAGAAGAAGATTCCAGTCCCAGTTGAGAAACCAGTGCCGTATCCAGTTAAGGTTCACGTTGACCGTCCTGTCCCATACCCAGTAGAAAAGCCTTACCCAGTACCAGTCAAAGTTCCAGTACCACAACCATTCCCAGTCTACAAGCAGGTTCCAGTGCCAGTAGAGAAGGCGGTACCCTACCCAGTCAAGGTCCCAGTCGACAGGCCCGTACCCGTTGAGGTGATCAAGCACGTCCCAGTCCATGTTGAGAAACACGTGCCAGTCCCGGTTAAGGTGCCAGTCCCAGTTCATGTCCATCATGAGCCTCACTACGAGCATCATCATGAACACTACGACCACCACGACTACCACGACCATCACTATTGAATAGATAATTTATATTTGTGATCCACACTATGTGTGCGCTGCTTCTTCGGAATGTGTGTTTCCTTCTTTCTTTTTCACACCGAGAAAACTATTTTTGTATCATACTTCTTGACTTTCTTAATAGTTTCATAGCAAAGCTGTTCTGTTAAATCTACAGGTCTATTTGTTTTTGTATCTTTAATTTATATGTTTTATAATAAAAAATATTCTTTATAAGTTGTTATTATTATTGCATCAAAACAACATGTGTTGCTCGAAAATGCCAATTAAAATAAATTTGAGGCCATTGCAAAAACTCATACTTTCACCGCTGCCATTACGAGTCAAAAGAAAATTTAATTAAAGTAACTCGAGATAAATTAATTACCGCTTACTTAGTAATGCGTCGTTTGATTTATATTTCGTGTGCGTAGAGCGACTCTCACAAGTACGTTACGTGATCAGCACATACGAGTGAAGCAAACACATGTGCGCTTCCGGTTTCTTCAGCAATTAAAGGTTGGAAGAAGCGATTTCTTATGCACAACTTGCGTATGTACTAAATTGAAACGAATGCGCAAGAAAACGTAAACTCCGAATGATGTCGAGCAACGTTCACATTGTTGATCTACTTTTCGTTGGCATGGAGAGTGAAATTGCTTCATACAAGCATTAAATTTGTTTTAGATCTTATTTTCAATTTTTTTAATATGTATTTCACTGAAATTAAACGTGTATTGCGTTATATTATATATATTATATATATTATACGTTATATTATATACCAGGAGATTATTCTATCGTAAGATAATATTTAAGATAAACATTAAAATATTGTAACAAACCATTCCTTGAAATGGATGTATTTTATGTATGAATTGCTAAATGTATGTGCAACGATCAGGCTTATACAAATTCGTTTTTTGATGAAAGGAAACTAGCGACATTTTAGACATTTTAACAAAGAAAAACGGATGTAGAGGTATTGCACATGAAGAGCCAGAAAGTTATAAGATTCGATGAAAGAAAGCAAAAAAGTACAGTTCTTGTTGAAGAGTTGAATCAAATTAAGTTGAATGATCATTCTAGTAAAATGAAAATTGTAAGTTAATCCCAATTTTAGTGAATCAAATAATACTGATTTCATGTTTATTTTCAGACATGGTTTATATTTTTTCTGGCATTTTCTAGAAGACAAATTCACGCAAACACAACAAATTCCACTGAAATCACACAAACAAAATTAAACTCAAATAAAACTAATGAAGACAAGGTCCAAAAACGTGGACTGTTTGAGTTATCCAATGACAAATTCCACGAGAGTTACTACCAAAATGATTTCCCTTCAAACCTTCCCATTACAGACCCACCTCCTCAACCAACACCGCCAATAACATTCACTACATTCCCATCTGAACTAATAATAACCACAACACCAGTTCCTTTACTTCAACCTTCCGGAGACCTCATTAATCTAGGACATTCAACACATGTTGAGAAAACAATCACAGTCTACAAAGGAGTGCCTCAACCATACGCAGTCATTAAACATGTCCATGTTCCAGTTAAAGTACCGGTTGCAGTACCAGTCCCAGTTGAGAAAACTGTGCATGTTCCTGTCAAGGTACCTGTACCACAACCATATACGGTTGTAAAGGAAGTACACGTTCCAGTGAAAGTGTTTGTTGATAATCCTTATCCAGTTTATTTGCATCATGAAGGCTTTTATCAATATAATCATGAACATGGACATCAAGGATTTTTTGATAGAGACATACTTAAGCCAATTCCAGTTTCTGGTTTGGAAAAAGAACATATAGATTGGAGCCTAAAACTACCACCTTCTTTTGATTCTTTAGAGAAAGCACCATTAAATTGCTATTATAAGCTTCCCGATGATTTACCGCAATTTCTAACTCAGTCAAATGATCATGAAAAGTTGGTTTCTGCTTCAAACAAAGTGGAAACAAATCTTTCAAAAAAAGGTAATTCAATTGAAAGTAAAACAACCAACAGAAATTCTCAAACAAATCAGTCCAGAGGTAATAAGAGAAGTCATCGTGATCAGAAAGAAAATAATTACGACTATAATAATTACAATTATCACTATAAACCTAGCAATAGAGATCGAAATCAGCGAGGACACCGTCTAATAAATGCAAAAGAAGATGGACAACATAAAGATGAACTATTCCTACATACCAGCTTCTAATTTCTCGCTACATTTATTTATTACGCACTTAAAATTGTCTATTATTTGTAATAAATTATTTGCTAGCAAAAACACGCAATTTTCTTTAGTGAAGTAGGTAAACAAATTAATTCAAGCCCAGGAAGCTTTTTGTCGATAATATAATCAGAAGAAAAGAAAAGAAAAGAAAAGAAACACGGCATGTCTTGTCAGAATTACCACAAGTTTCACTTAAATCACACATTGTATCACGCAGATTCTCATTCGTATAATGTAATGCGCGATTGTTATTGAAAATACAAAGTGGATAATTATTCGATATTTATCGACTACTTATTTACAGCCGAACACAACAAATACAATATTGCCAAAATCCTGCCTTGCACAAATGAATTGCACACACCAATTGAAATCTGATTGGTAAACAAATACTATTTTTTCTTTGCGTTGCTATTAGATTAATCTAATTTTATGCAAGACCGACATTCCATAAGTAATAATAATGGCTGTTTTCAATCCGCGGTATACGCAGGAGTTAATTGCATAATGATTTATGTTGCAGTTAACGATCGTTTGGTGCTCTGCCATTATAAATGGTAGAAAAAGATCAAGAAATGTTGACAGGGCCATAAAATGCAAACAATGTAAAGCATACGGTTAAATTGCGATTAATTTCGAAAGTCGCATGTAAAAGGAAGTTGCATCAGATTATTTGTATTTAGCAATATTTTTGTGTGTTTTTTTTTCTTCGCTAAATTACAAGTCGTTACTTATTAATAATTTATAACTCAGCATAACTGATACTTTTTTCAGTTTAATAACCAAACGTAAGAAATTCCATTAAAAATATTGTTGCTAATTTCTTCTAATTCAATTAAAGCTTGACGATTACTTGAATTCTGGAATATATTATGAAAATACCACTGGCAATTGCAGTGATGACGTTCAGTGTAATGTTTGATTCTACTCCCAACTTGCTGGTCAGTAGCAAAATAGCAGATGAACAGAAGCCTTCAATTGTCTAACAACAATACGTAACACCTCTTATTAAAAGTTTATTAATTTATATACATTTGTGGATTAAATAAATACAAGCTGAGTGAAGAAAAGAACCAATCTTCACTAGGAAGCAATCTTGATTGAATCATAATAAAAAAAACCTTGAAGGTACATAAATGTTTCAATAAAAGAACAATTCGCAGGAGGACAAGTTTAATTGTAGAATATTTTCAAATCCTCAGTATTACAAAGAATGCAAATTAACTAATTCAAAATGGGTGAGTATATCTTTCAAATTATAGAATTTCACAACGATTTATCAATTTACACGCATTAACAACCAAAAATGTTGTGACCGGTGACCTCTAACATAATCAGCGTGGGCCAACTGCGCGTGTTACACATGTGTTTGTACATCAAACAGATAACTGCTTAAAACATCCGCAATAATACTAATAATATTGTAAGCATTATCAAAATCTAACATATATATATATATAACAAATAGTTAGAATGCTAGATTGTGAAGTACCAAATGAATAAAATTTTCAGTTCAATTTAGCTTGCAAGTCGGATATACTTGGGAGTAGTTTCACAGAATTGAAATAGTCGCAATGATACCAATAACACTTCAACTATATTTATGCAGTAACAAATTTTAACATGTTTTTGGCATATTTCTAATCAATCTGTTTAGATATTCCTTTACAAAATTCGAATTGTATTGCTTCCTTTTCCTTATGCTTGTACGTACGCTTTTCATGGCTGACCAAGTCAATTTTTAGACCTACATCATCTTCAAAGAATGAATTCCTGCTTTTGCCATCTTTTAAACAATAACCTAAAATCGATTTGTTTCGTAATCAAATTCGAATTGTATTGCTTCGTTTTCCTTTTGCTTCTAAGTGCGCTTCTTTGTGTCTATCACACGCAATCTTTATTATCCTTTTCTTTATTAATTCTAGATGTTGAATTAGAAAACTACCTAGACCCAAACAACACTGATGATTTAGACAATTACTCCTACGAACCAAGTGCTTGGGAGTATACTATCGATGTCTTTGCAGTGATGTTTACAATCCTAGGAATTGCAGCAAACATGATACTCATCTACGTGATAGCTCGGAATGTACAAATGCGTACAAAGACCAACCTACTTATAATGAACATAGCCATCAATGATCTTTGCTTCCTTCTGGTCAACATGCACTTCCTATCAGCACTTTTCGAGTTGTTAGGTATTTACCACCATTTTCAGATATTCTTCACATGTATGTTCCGAATGATTGATGTTACGTTTCAATTTAACGAGGTTTTATTGATAATAATCCTACTGTCAAATTGGCTGATGAAGAACGTTGGAATAAGACTCATTTGGGTCACTGGTACTGTGTATACTTTTGTAGGGATTAGTTTTGTTTTTTATCAAACAGTATGTCATAATACGGGTATGGCACATCCCTTTCTCTATATTATTAGTGCATTTGCCTTTTTGGTACTTTTCTTAATGGTGTTGTTTAAGGAATTCAACAATTGTTACAAAAAATTCTATAAGAAAGATCCCTTGAGTAAATCAACAAGTTTGAGATTTACTATTGGAAGGATTTTTATTGCCTCTTGGGGATTGACATTTTTCTTTTATGCTCTTGATATGCCAGGAGTGAGGTACATTTCCTGGCTACTGGCTTCACAAAGTCTTATGGCAAGTGCTTATATTCTGCTTTATTTGGTATGTGTTGATAAGCACTTCCAAATTTGTTTCTTGAATATTTTCCAATGTAAAGGGACGAATGGGTATGATGTGGATGCAACCATTACTTTTGCTGATGAAGCAGATGAAGTTGTGGAGGTTAATAATCAAGTTAATATTACTTTTAATAGTGATTTAATACATTATTGAAAGTACGTTTATTTGTTATCAAAACGTACAACTCATTATTAATAATATATTATGATAACCTTTTTATTTCGTATAATCGTTAATTATATCTCTAAAGCATTTTAAAATGTTATTTAATTTTAAATAGCTGATAATTCAGTAGAAACAAAATAAATAAATTACGCATTATTTAAGTGTATACTTGTAAAAACAAGTTTAAGCAATCTAAAGATTCTCAGAAATTTACTGACACATTATTTATATAATTTCATTTATTCATTAAATATTCAGCCAATAACTTTTTCAAATATTACAGAAAATATATTAAGATAAACTTACTTTATATTTTATAAATAGAAAGATTTCGGCTTGTTGCTTGTCGATCTGAATTTAGTTTGTTACGTTAGTGTTCTCTTAGTTATGAATTTGAATTTTTGGATTGAAATGTAAGACTGGAACAACATCAAGTTGTGGTGCTACGTGATTGGTTCATTGCAGTAGACTTCGTTTCCATGGTAACGGTCCATAAGAATACACGGTGGTCGGCCATCATGGATTTTTGACTACATTTCTCACTCTCGCGCAACTTTATTCAGGAGGTAGGGACAAATGTGAACACACTTATACACGGCATTTACAATGCCATGTCGACCGTTATAAAAACGGCAGTTAATGTACAGTGTAATAATAAAATATATAGCTTCTTTATTACTTATTAATTTCCTGAGTTCTGTTTCAAAGTCATATTTCCGATCAATCTTGGATCGATCAGCATGTGTCAACATAAACTTTGCATCATTACAATGCTAGACAGTACTAATTTAAAGAAAGCAGTATTTTGCTTCCCTATGCGATAAAACCAGGTGTTGGTCCCTGACATTGTCAGTACCCAAGTAGTAGTAACAGAGAGAATACACCATTCTCTTCAAACCAAGAACATTTCAAAAGTTCTAAACAAAATCAAAATAAATCTAATAAAAAAGCCTGTTTTTTGTCCATCATTCTTTAATTCTAATCTAAAATTATAAGTTAAAATGGGTACGTATTATTTTAATTGCTTTGTACTTGAAATTAATTATTCGTAAAATCTGTTCCAGATTTTATACAAGATAATTTAAACACAAATAACACATATGAATCAAATACTTTATATTATATCCATAATACAATTGCAAGTGTCTGTACAATCTTTGGAATCATCTCTAATATCTTCATAATCTACATAATCCATCGTAATGTGCAAATGCACACAAAAATCAATTCACTAATCTTACAAATTGCTATTAACGACCTATGCTTTCTAATTTTAAATCTTGGTTTTCTTGCAATTTTAGACTTTTATGCAATTCACATGATTAAACTCGCTTTCCAACTAAATTCCAACTTCTTCATATTCATTCTCCTTTCAAACAAACTAATGAAAACCGACAAAGTACGTTTAATATGGCTTGTTATTGGCGTTTACATTTTGGTTATCATAATCTATATTATTGATGAAATACTTAACAATCTAAATGAAGAGGAATCTTGGTTAATGTTTTCAATTACTGCTTTTATATTTTTATCCACATTTGTTGTTATAATTTTCAAAGAAGTTCATGGATATTATAGAAGATTGTGCAAGAAGGATCCTAAGAGTGAAACACCAAACATACGTTTTAATGTTGCAAAAATTTATGTTGGATCTTGGTTTATTGCAATACTTATATATATAATCTATATAAACATTGAGAAGGAAGTATTATTGATATTCATTCCACAATGTTTAATGACAAGCTTTTATATTTTTATTTATCTAGTTTGGGTTGAGATGGATTTTATAATGGGATTGAGAAGTATCCTTCGAAAAAGAAGGAAGGAAAATAGAACTAAAGTTTGTGTTGATGGAAGTAAAATTGAAGAGAATATCATAGAAAATGATGTTAGTGCAAAGTATTAGAAAAAATTAATTAAACGCAATAAATTAATTTAAACGGTATAATTACTGTTTGTTAACCTCAAATATGATCTATATCAATGTTTGGTTTAAGATAACACTTTTTTGTTTGTTTAATACTGCCACCATAACACCTGCTTAAAAAATGTTTGATATTTAATTAAAGCAAAATAATAGCAATAGTGTTATACATCTTACTCCTCCCTCAATAAAAGTCTGCAATACTAGGTTAAGTATCCGGTACCTACAAAGCCCAGCCATCTTATCTTTAAATAAATAAATACAGAAAATTTCCGAGTTGCAAAGATCTGCAAAAGATGCTTCAAATGCCAAATTTGAACTGAAAATGTTTGACGCTTTAAATACAAAAAAGGAATTGAAAAACCAAATTAAATCCTAAATTGTGTTCACATCCCATTTGCAATTAATTCCAAATTAACTTTCAGGGTCGTGAGTCATAGTTTAGACTTCACGCTTCAGGAAATGTTTTGATCGATATTTCCCAGCATTATTTTCCAAGTTAGAAAGAGAATCATCTCTAATATTACCTCCTTTTAGCACATTGCAAACCCAAGGTTTTGCCGCCCCCTAGAGCCTCGAACTAGTACCATACATCGACCACATTCCATTCAGGCCCCAACAAGGCGCCGGCGTCGGCAGTACAAAAATAGCAGTCAGCAGGCACACAACAACATTCAACGCTGTCTCAATGCTGTTTCTCTATTTCACCATCAAGGATTAAACTATTGTTCGAGCGCGGATAAAGTTTGTCCCTATCTAATAATACAAAAATGGGTAAGCCAACAAATATTTCCGGGGTTTTCAAATAAGGGTGTTTTTTTAATTCCATCATCATTATGACTCTTCCACTTGTTGCAGATGTGATTGGAAATTATATTGATATAAATGGAACACAAACATTGGACACTTTGGAATATGCCCACGATTCTGTTGCTGTCATCTGTACAATCTTGGGACTCATCTCCGACAGCATCCTCATCTACATAATCGCCCGCAATGTGCACATGCGAACGAAAACAAATTTAATCATAATGCATATTGCTATCAACGATTTATGCTTCCTTTGCACCAATATGCATTTTATTTCGTGTCTATTTGAACTACTCAACATCAAACACCACCTGACAATCTTTGCAAATTGTGTATTTCCAATGATAGAAGTCGCTTTTCAATTAAACGAAGTTCTATTCGTTATATGCCTTATATCTAATACAATTATGAAGAATGAGAAATTTTGCTTAAAATGGGTTGCAACTATCATATATGCTTATGTTGCGCTTACTTATATTGTTTATCAAGTACTCTGCCACCAACACAGATCCGAATATACCTTCATGCAAGCAATGTGCGCCGCATTGTTTATTACTGTGTTTTTCGTTGAGCTTATCAAAGAACTTAACAGTTACTACAAATCCTGGTGCAGAAGGAAACCATTGTCTAAAGACTCAAATATTCGTTTTAATGTAGGGAGATTATTTATAGCATCCTGGTTTTTTGCCTTTTTCTGCTACATGCTGTATGAATATCATGGCAGGAATTTTACATGGGTGATGGTCCCCTTTTGTTTAATGACAAGCTTATATATTCTGACGTATATGGTTTATGCAGATGAAGAGTTCAGAAAGGCAGTGTTGAATATATGTCAAAGGGAATATGATAAAGATGCAATAGAAAGTGTTACTTTTGTTAATGATGACAGTAAAAATGAGGGAAGTAATTAAGAAGCTAATTGGTGCCAAGATTAGTGATAATCTTATATTATTATCTTACTGTTCAATAGAGTAATGCTTTAAATCTGAAAGTGCTAATTGTGTTATTTAACTTGCACGCATATTTTTATAAATGTTTTACGAAAAAACTCTATTTATGTGAACATTGTTGATGTACTGTTAATCAAAAATACATCTCATTAAAAATATTATTGTTCCGATTAATTTCTTCCTATCATTTACTATGAACTGTTTCAAGTTTTAATTAGATTTAATTAGAATTTGTATTTAATTAGAATAATAAAATGCATTTTCAACCTCAGAATTATATTTAAATTGAGAATAATAAGAAATCAATAGATCCAAAAAAAGTAGGATGGGTAGATCAAGGAAGAAAAAAAGATAAGACAACGGGTCAAGAATGCGGGTGGTTAGTAAAAAGAGCTCACTGTTACTATATTTTTGAGAAATCTTTCAATAATAAACATGCAATGATTTTGTTATAGTATTATAATAATGACTACATTACTTCCTGATTAAACCAAAATTGTGACTTGCAATTAAAATATTACGGTTATTCTTAACATTGCTGGAGTGTATGCTATCATTGCATGTTGCTCACAAGATGATCTCATCACTCAAAACTGTTTTTCAGCGCTCTGGTAATATAGATGCAGTTTTAGATGCGACAGTTAGTAGTTAAATACCCGTGGGAGACAATTACTATCCAACACTAGACAATCCACAATAAACAGTTAATTTCAGAGTTCACTAAGCAACACTACAAGGAGGTTCTACAAAAGTACGCCAAGAAAATACCACCCAAAACAGTAAGTTAAACTAAACAACAATCTTAAATATATATTGGTTTCTCAAAATGTTTTAGTTTAGTTTCACTGCAAAAAATACCAAACCAAAAGTTTGAAATTGTTTATTCATTATGGGTGAGTATTGCATTTTATCATTATATAACTTAAGTTGTTTATTTATTAATTAATCGAAATGTTATTGGTTTCAGATACGTCAATCGAACATCCCGACCCGGGCAATGGCACCTACGAACCCGAAGGATGGGATTACGTCCATGATGCATTCACAGTGATCTACAACACAGTAGGAATCATCTGCAACATTCTTCTCATCTCCATCATAGTCGGGAACAAACAAATGCGTTCAAAAACCAACCTAATAATATTGAACACTTCTCTTAATAACTTGGCCTTTCTGCTAACAAACATGACGTTCATCTACGCCTTCTTCGAATTAGTTGGGCTCTCGCCAGAAACATGGACTTTCAGCTGTATCTTCAACATTCTAAACGCCAGCTTCCAATTCAACGAGGTTCTCTTTACAATGGTCTTACTCTCCAACAACCTCATGAGGAACATCCAATCGATCCTAAAATGGCTTCTCATCGGGGTGTACACATTTTTCATCGTGAATTACTTTGTGCATCAGGTAATGTGCTCCATGGTTAATAGATCATTCCCGTTTTTGTACTACTTGAGCGGCTTAGTATTCTTCACTGTCGTCCTTATGGTAATTGGCAAAGAGTTCAATAGTTGTTACAAAAAGTGCTATGTAAAAGATCCTTTGAGTGATGAGACACGATTTAGATTTAATATTGGTAGGATCTTTGTTGCGTGTTGGATCTGCAGCTTAATTTTTGAAGTTGTTTATTTCCCTCAGATTCGATACATTGATTGGTTCTTAGCTCCGCAAGGTTTTATCTCCAGCCTTTATACCTTAATTTATGTTACTTGTGTTGATGAGAATTTTAAGCATGGATTGAAGAAGATTTTCAAGTGTAAGAGGGGCGAGAATAATTATGATGCAGCCAATACTTTTGATCCCGAAATGAATGAAAACCAAGATAATAAATAATATTGGAACAATAACAACAAAGCTAAAATATTAGTATAAAGCTTTATATTTTTGTATAATCTTTCCACAATATTTTGCCTTTAACAAAACTGCTACGTATATTTTGTAATGTTTTGAATTGTTCATATAACACACACAAGTTAATCTAGTTCAATAAAAATATCTAACACTATTTCGCATCTATCATTTCCTCATTTTACATCCCACTAATAAAAATGATAATAATTATACAGATGAACACAATACATATATTAAACCGATACCCATACCCGCGCTCTCAGCAAATTTGCAATGGATTTTGCTTAATATTGTTGTGTCGCAGTTCAGAAGTCATAGATGCTAGCGCTGGCCAACAGTAAAACAGATTAAGTAACATTAGACTCATACTAAAAACTGCAACAATTTCCAGTTATTTGTGCAAAGTTAAATAAGATGGGTAATGTGACATCTACAAATATCCATCTTTAAGTGTCATGAAAGTAATTAAACAGAGTTTCCTTGTGTTTTATAAAAATGTGCTATTTATTTGTTTATTCTAGGAAACACTAAACAATTGATGCCTAAATAATTATTGCGTTAGATTCAACCATCAGTGAGTTAAAATGGGTGAGTTTAAAATTGACATTATGTAATAAATTGTAATCTGATTTGTTTATCATTTATTACGACGTTATTTTGATCTCTAAAACATTCAGATCATTGTTTAAATTGTCGAATGAATCTAAAATAGCATGTTTATGTTAATTGCAGATGCCGAGATAGAGGACTTCCTAGATCCTAACAATACAGATGAATTGGATTCATATCTCTACACGCCAACTGGCTGGGATTACGCTCAGGATACATTTATATGTTTGTACACATTGGTAGGATTATTCGCAAACATTATCCTTATCTACATAATAGCCTACAATGTGCAAATGCGCACGAAAACCAACCTAATCCTTCTAAACTGGGCAATCAATGATCTATGCTTCTTATTTGTCAATATGCACTTCCTAACCGCTCTCTATGAATTTCTAAACCTCCACAATCACGCTTCACTCTTCTCAGAATGCATGCTTCACGATTTAGATTCCAACTTTCAATTCAATGAAGCTGTTTTCATTTTGATAATGCTATCAAATACTCTAATGAAGAATGTCAGAGTTAAAATAAACACTCTTCTCATCTCTCTGTACTCTTTCGCAGCTGTAAACTATCTACTGCATCAGATAATCTGCCATAGTGATGAAAGTTGGTTTCCCATAATTTATATTTTATGTTTGTTTGCGCTTCTGCTCATTTTTGGGATTGTGGTACTTAAGGAGTTCAATAGTTGTTATAAGAAGTGTTATAAGAAGGATCCATTGACTAAAGCAACTCAGTTTAGGTTTAATATTGGAAGGATTTATTCGTTGTCGTGGTTTATGACCGTTTTTTTCTATGCTATGCATTTCTTTAGAGAGGTGACTTATTTGTTGGCACCGCATAGTTTGATGACAAGCGCGTATATTTTAGGTTATGTTGTTTATGCGGATAAGAATTTCAAGATTTGTTTCTTGAATATTTTGCATTGTAGAGGGTATGATGTCAATGATACTATTACATTTGCAGAGGATGATAGTGAACGAGAAGATCATAATAATCAAGGAAATGTTTAACTATATTCACAGATCAATTGATGGATTACAAATGATGTATTATTATTTTATAATTGACTAATAAGTATGTAAAATAAGGAAAGAAATTAATGAGAATTATAGTCAATGTAGTATATTTTAAAGTAAATCTTTAGAACTTGTTTACTTTTCTTCTATGCAATGAAATTAAAATTCTTTATAGTTTATCATAGTTCCAAACAACAAATCAAACCCAGTCCAATCGCATTTAAACTCTTATTCATTTACCAAATGGTAAATATTTTGATCAATTGCGTCATTGTTTTACTTGCAAAATGACCTTGATATGCAATAAAAACAACGGAAGTTCTTTCATCGCATTTTATTCATCATTGTCATTTAATGTTTTACGGTTTCAATAGCATTGTTTAGAGATGAAGTAGTAGTTTTGTTGTAACGCCGCTAAGTGAATTGTATATGCTAAATATTTATATACAATAATAATAATAATATATTATATACATATACAATCGCGCCATACAATCATACATATGCAAGGTCATCGACCAACGGTCCTTCAGCCATAGAAAACCAGTTAATGAAATCTTTCCTTGTAAAATAGCAACCAAATAAAATAAAAACAATAATACTATAATAAAAACAATAACTATAATAAAACAATAATAATATGGTTCCCTTCAATCGGGTAGAAGTTTTCGAGTGTGTGAAATTAGCGGTTCTTGAGGAGTTGAGGAAGTGCAGAAATTGGGTGGGATCTTTCTGGAGAACTCTTCGATAGACGTTAAAAGGTTGGGATGATTGGTGAACAGTTTTATTGTTAGCTCATTATGTCTCATTCCAATTGGTAATATTTTGGTTATTGAATACAAGTTGGTGTTTAATTTATATACAATTTATATTCAAATAAATAAATATGATTGTTCAGTACTACGTCGTTCTTCAAATGCTCTTAAGTGTGGATAAGCTAGCCGCGTAAACAAAGTTTCTTACGAATTACTATAGCGTATTAGTATTTTTGTCAAAAAGAGAAATGAGTGCATAATAGAATAATTTTAATTAAAATACTAGAACAAAGAAACATTTAAGACTTAATATTGTTATTATTTAAATATGAGTTAAGTTAATAAAAACATATGTACGTTGCATGTTTATGGAAGTCCATATCTCTCATATCTAATTTATGAAAACAGCTTGTTTAAGAATGACGTGTTTCAGTACTCAAGTACTCAAGTACTCAGACAGCGGTCCACCCAACCGATATTCGCTGCACAAAATTAGATTAAACTGGAAGCATACTTCTAATCTCAATTTGTAAGTAGCAACTCAATTCCACCAAGAATCTTCCTTAATCAAAAATTATTTTCAGAATAATTAATCTTAATCTACTATATTTCTTCAAAAAATGGGTATGGTTTTCTTTAATTTGTACAACCTCTGTTGTTGTAAATTTGAAATTAATTTTAGATGCTGAACTGGATGTTTGGATTGATCCAAATAATATAGATAATCTCTCCATATATAGGTTCCAGCCAAGTTTAATAGATTACCTCCGAGATTCTCTTGCTGGGAATAATCGCTGATATCATTCTTATCTCTATGATGTACCGCAATGTGCAAATGCGTACTAATACCAACTTAATCCTGCTACACATAGCCATCAATAATTTTTGCTTGGACATTGGAGATTTTCGGTGTGATGTGATGTGATGAGAGACATGTCAATATTCTTCAACTGTGTTCTCGGAGCAATTGACACCACATTTCAACTAAACGTGATTATCCTAATACTAATCCTTATGTCAAGCACGCTGATAAAAAATATCAAGTACAAAATTCGAATGCTTCTACATCAGCTATTATGCTATACGACAAATAGGTTTCCAGTTCTGTACATTTTAGCTGGAATTGGTTTATTCTTAGAGTTTACAATCGTAGGGGTGAAGGAGTTTAATAATTATTACAAAAGGTGGTGGAAGAAAGATCCATTGAGTGTGCCTAGCAAGTTCAGGTTAAATATTGGCCGGATGAAGAAATCGCATGATTTCTTGATGCGTAACCTTTTGCCTTGAAGTTTTCTCATTTAGGGCACTTAGAGACATTAGACTTCTACCGTTCTTTATGGCATCACAAAACTTGATGACGAGTTTGTATATTTTAATTTATATTGTGTGTGCGAACAAGCATTTCAAGATTTGTTTTCTAAATATGTTGCATTTAGATTCAAGCGAAGATGAAGAGAACAATATTAGTTTAAACAATAAGGAAGATATTTAGATTTTATTTGTATGATTTCGAATCTATTATTATACTGTTTATTGGGTCTGGTAGTTTGTTCATTTAAGTTGCAACGCAATTTGGTGTTGTAAAATATTTGATGTTTATTATTAGCAAACTGGTGGGTAACAGAGTTGAAATCAAGCACTACAGCAGTGAGAGAGTAACAATGTAAGAATTGTTTTTGTGAGAAAATTATCTAACAGCTACTGAATTATTTTAATCGTAGGCATATTGTTGCTTATATTGCTTTAGACTATTTATTTTGCTGCCGAATAAAATCTACCCATAATATAGGAACGGTAAAATATTATCTGTGAATGTCGATATAGAAATATTGCATTTCTTGTCTTAATTTTACTTGAATTCCAACAACACTAGTACAACTGGGGAAATAGTTATTAATATGCACTGACGTTTCAAGGTTTTATGCAAAGGTTTTGTGGTTGGAGAATGTTGGAGATTCGTTGGTTAGTAGCTCAGTGGCTCAGACGAAGCATGCAGGCCGTAAATGAACCGTCACGATAAAATTGACAGAATTTTACGTAACATTTACCACTTTAAACGCACAACAAGTGACAATTACATCACTACTTAGACTGGCATTAAATTGATTGAATTTATATTAATTGCGCATGAAACAATCATCAATGAAATGGGTAAGTCGTTATTCTATCTTTTTAATCTGTTTATCATGTAATTTTATATAAATAGATGACCTCATGAGAATATTGATCGTATATTAAATAATCAAAACAAACGAATAAAGCAAGCAACTCGTATAATTCTGGAATTTCAGATCAAACAGCGGACTACTCCATAGGCAACAGCAACCATAACCTCAACAATACGGATGGACTAACAACACCTTCCTATGCACTAACAGCTTGGGATCATACTCATTATATATTCATAATCATCTTTACACTTCTCGGCCTTATCGCAGATATACTCTTGATCTACGTAATCGCCCGCAATGCCCAACTACGCAGCAAAACCAACTTAGTTCTAATGAACATTGCAATAGTCAATCTATGTTTTCTACTGGTCAATATGCACCTTCAGGCAGCTGTGCTCCACTTATTTGGTATCAGCAATTATATAATGAAAATTTCAACATGTGCGATTCAACTTATTGATGTATCCTTGGAATTTGCCCAAATTATATTTGTTATAATGTTTATATCAAGTTCAATAATGCAAAGTAGTGAATACAGTACTAATGTATTAGTATTTACTGGCTATTTTTTTGGGGTTGGTCTTTATCTAGTGTTGGAGATACTTTGTTACAAAGGTTTTCGTATATATAGATATATTCATGCTGCAACCTACTACCCTTCAATGTTATTATTCTTTATGATTCTATTCAAACAAATCAGAAATTGTTATAAAAAGTGGTGGCTAAAAGAGTCACTTGATAAAATCGCACAATTTCGCTTAAACATTGCTTGGATTTTTGCTCTTATAAATCTATTTATTCATATTATGTTTAATTACTCGTTTGAGGTAAAATTCAGGGATGTAGTTTATGTGATGGTTGAGATATATTTATTAGAAAGCGTGTTTATTTTGATTTATGTTATTTGCGCGGATACAGAGTTTAAGAAATGTTTTATGAGTGTATTTAAAAAAGGAAGTGACCACTCAGATGATACTGAGGAGAATATTGAATTAGCTAAGTAATTATCTTTCTAAGCTATCATTTATACAACCGATAATTACTAATTGCATCAAAATATTATAACATGCTTCGTAAGTTGCTGCCACGGAATATTATAAGTAATAATCAAGCCAGTGGTTTTCAAAGTAGGAAATATAAAGCATTGTAAAAGGAGGCGTGGAATATTTACCAATTCCAAATATTCACAAATATAAATACTTATATTTATTGGTGCTTATATTGCATGAAATGAAAATGGGAAACTATGCTTAGAGAGGTACAGTCACTTAAAGTTTGGAGACCACTAGTAGATTAATTATGCATTGCGAGTTGAAAAGCAAGGCGATTTTTTACTTCTGAGATTCACATGAGTGAAATTTTAAACGTGCTTCCTTATCCGTTATTGGCAGTCATAAATCTTAGTTGTTTATTCCTGCACTTCACTTTGTACAACTACTTTTCCTCGTGCGTGAGTGCAATAATGTAACGCCATTGAATGCAAATTCGAAAAACTCAGATGCAATGCAACCGTTTATGCTGTATGTAGTTGAAAATAGAGTAATTGTTGTTATTCTACACGATTAAATTGTTTTTTATTGCTTTGGCTTCTATTTGAGGAAATCACTGTAATAGCTTGATAATTATGGATCGATATTAGTATTCAATGTTTTGTTGTAGATTCACTGAATTTAAATCCAATAAACGGATATATTTAAAACTAATTTTGTGAGTAGTCTACGGAGTGGGGATGATTTTGAATTCTCTTCTTAATGCAATTAATTTACTTTACATTCATCAAGATGAATAGTTTGTCAGTAACAAATCTTTTTAGAATGATAAATTACTTCATGCCATCTTTCAATTTTATCCAACTTGGAGAGATTACTGCAATAAAGCGATTTTGATTCTGTCATTTACCGTAAAGAGACTATAATTTTATTCACTTTGCTGTGAATTATTACTAGCAGACTAGACCAAATACGTAAAGCAACTCTAAACTTGTCGAGTGGTTACGCACAGCACTTCAAGCGAAATAATATCAACTCAATCGCAGATTCACTAATTTAATAACCCAAATACGAATCATGAAGAATTCATTTATATCAAAATAACATAATAAATGTAATTGAATTGGACTTTCTTAATCATAATCTATTGCCGTGCCGTTATGCAGCAAATATTTCGCATGCAACAATGGAATGTCGTGGAAGTTGCTTTATACTGTTGCTAGTTTGTCCATTTCTTTGTCGTTTATATGAAAATTGATTGTTTTATCTGAAGGAGTATTTGAAAAAAGTTTTTTCTTTGATGATAAAAGATGTAGAATGAAAATCTGAGGCAAGCAAAATTAAAATCGAAAGTTTAGACTCAACAATCATCTCCTCGTTACTGATGATGTTTACCGACTGTTTACACAGCAGGTAGTATTTCAGTCAATTCAGTAACCAGACCCAGTAAACAACTGGGTCACTATACTGACTCTAAAAATAGTAGTAACTAGCAAATTACCGGATAACTACTAATATTGCAATCTTGTATCAATTGTCATCAATTACTTCACATTGCAACACTGATTTTGAACACAAAATTTGTCACAAAAGATGATTACTATTTGCTACATACTGCTGTTGTTACTTCCATAATATCTCAAACATAAAACATACAAAATTTGCAGTAGTTTGAAGGCCTTGTTGAAAATCCTTACACAACTCCACTAATAAATTTAAATGTAAGGCAATAATTGCGCAAATTTAAACGCAATCCACTCAACAAGTCGCTACTTCTAAAGGTCTTGGAAGTGAAATTAAGTTAATGAACGCACCAATCATGAATAAATTAACTCACTTTGATCTAAATTTAGATTAATATCTAATACTTGAATGGTGAAACCATCATGTTCCGACAATCAGCGCAAACTCACCTCAAAATGCGGCCCGCTTCACGACTCCGGTAAATGTCGCACTTGTGCAATGGCCTTGATAGATCCGCCGGATCATACTGTCCAGCAGCTTGGCACAACGAGCGGTAGATTTGGAATTGCAGAATGGTACTCACGAAATATCTGGAACAAACCATCACCTGTTTACGACCATATAATAAACAATTTCGTATGTGAAAACCCTATTGCATAATATTTTCAGTTGATTTTGTTGACTTCCTTGCTATATTGGTGCTAAACTATCATTACCACCGCAATTGGTGAAGGTATCTACAGGCTTCTGCCCGTTTGCCAACTGACACCCGTCGTACAGCATTATTACGTGACTGATGCGACAGCTTCTACAACTCGTAGACTTTTTACAACCTCGCACGTGGATCAATGTATATTGTGCATTAATTCTCTATTTGTTAGCATCTTGCAAGACTACCCCTTCTATGTCTATGTTTCGATTGTTTTGTGCGATTTTGTACGTTAGCGGCGTCAGGAAAGTAAGTTATTAGAGAGACACAGAATCTCTCTAAGTATAGTTGCGTAATCGTTACCAGATCAGTCTCTTACACATTTCTTGGGTACAAGATGTTCGCGCACATGAAATTGAATTAGCTGACACGAATAAATGTGGGTAAAGCGATGAGAGTAGTTAGTTCTTGGCACAAAAATTACTTTCTCGCTTCTTAACCAGAAACTGTACCATAATAAATGTGAGAAAATAGATCAATACCAATAAGACAAACATGTAACTGGGTAGACATCGAACAAGCAAGATATATCATGTTACGTCATGAAATTTCGATTTTGAGATTCTTGTATTACGATGATGAACTCGATCTATATCCAACGAAACATAGATACAAATGCACTGGTTATTGAAATATGCGCTTGTATAACCGTAGCTAGTGCTACATAAAACCATAGTGAAGGCTACTCAAGTCGCTCAAGACGAAGAGTTTTGCACAATTCCGTGTATGCTGTTTGTGGTGGGCTGCACGCTTCAACACCGCATTTTCAGCGCTAGGCGGACGCAATTTACCATTGAGGACCGAAAGCGAAAGTGAAGTGGTGGCATATATATAAAGTTGCCGCAGCCCCGATGATAACCAACAGTTCGCTCAGCTTGAACTGACAAACACGCAACTGCGAAATGAAGATACTGGTGAGTTTCATACGCTCGCTGATAAAGTGCGAATTAATAACCAAGTGTCTGTTGGATTATCTCATCACTCAGTTGCGATACACTGCTAGAAAGTGAGTCTATAGTTGAATATTAATTCTCCGTCTTGTGTTTCAGTTCACTTTAGGGCTCTTAGTTCTCATTGCTTCCACCGCCTTTGGCGAGGAAGCAAAGGAGAAGAAGGCCGAAGCTGATGATAAGAAACAAACCAAGCGTGGTCTTCTTGGTTTAGGCTATGGCTACGGAGGAGATTTTGATAATGGATACCATCTTGGACAAGGTGGTCATGGCATTATTGGAGGACTAACTCTCGGACATGGTGCTTATGATCCTGGATATCCAAGTTATGAAACAATTCATACCGTCGTAAAAGGTGTACCAGTTCCCTATCCAGTCGAGAAACACATCCCATATCCTGTTGAGAAACATGTACCTTACCCAGTTAAGGTACCGGTACCAGCTCCATACCCAGTTGAGAAGGAAGTGCATATTCCATACAAAGTGGCAGTGAAAGTTCCTGTCCCAGTGCCACAACCCTACCCGGTGGAAAAAGTCGTCCACGTTCCTTACAAGGTCTACGTTGAACGCCCAGTTCCAGTTAAAGTATTTGTACCGCAACCATATCCAGTCGAGAAGCCCGTGCATGTTCCAGTCAAGGTCCCAGTACCAGCACCATATCCAGTGGAGAAGCACATTCACGTCCCATACAAGGTTGCTGTTCATGTGCCCCAGCCATACCCAGTGGTCAAGGAAGTCCCAGTTCCAGTAAAAGTGCCAGTTGATCATCCTGTTCCAGTGCACGTCCCACAACCATACCCAGTGCACGTAGTCAAGCAGGTGCCTGTACCCTATCCAGTGGAGAAACCCTACCCAGTTAAGGTAGCCGTTGACAGGCCAGTGCCCTATCCAGTTGAGAAGCCGTACCCCGTTCCAGTAAAGGTACCGGTACCAGCACCTTATCCTGTCATCAAGGAAGTCGGCGTTCCAGTTGAGAGACCAGTGCCTTACCCAGTTAAGGTACCTTTTGATCGTCCATACCCAGTCACTGTTGAAAAGCACGTGCCCTATCCAGTGGAGACACCTGTTCCCGTGCCTGTTAAAGTACCAGTACCGTATGCTGTCCATGATCACCATGATCATTACGGACATTATTAAGGACTTATTTAGATTAGAGAAGAACCAGTAGTAGTAAACAAGCATTACCAAGAAACGAACGAAATTACGAGTGTATTGTAAACAATGTAAATGATATTTTTGTATAATTTATAACTTAAATAAATGTTAAGATAGAATTTTTCAGAAATTGCTCGATTGTTCCCACATTTGGTATACTAGTGGGCAAGGTGTAAATAATGCTAAGAATACCAGAAACAAAGAAAAGTTGTATAAAAGAACTCTCACAAGAGAAAGAAACTTTTATTCTCAGAATCTCTGCGATCTTTTAAGTTGTTTCAAGACTATTGAGATATTCTCACTGATGATGGTTAACTCTAATTGTTATACAACACAATCGACAAAGGTCTACTTGAGAGAACGTCTGCACGAGCCTTAGACGTGCCACAACTTTACAAATATCAGTTCTAATGAAACAGGAGTAACACGCTTCAGGGTCACATTGAAAATTGGAAGTTTAATCATTATCGATTTGCTTTCCGTTCTTAATAGTGTCATGTGGGTTGCGGTTACGAATTAATGATGAGACAATTTTCCTAGAGTAATTTTAGCAGATTGAAGACAAACCAATTAAAAATTCAGTCGAATATGTATTTAGTTGCAAGAAAAGTGACATTGTGCTGGTAATTTAATTCTTAATTATTTATGCGAGTGTTGATTAATTTGCCGCAATCCCGGTGTGATTAAACTAAATTGAGTCAATTAATGATTATTTAAACACAATTTTATTGATCGATTCACGTTGTATGTTGTACCTATTCTCTATACGGTTTTCTGCTTTTAGAAGATTCTACGAAATAGTTGTAAGCTAAATTGACTGTGATGTGAAAATGACTGTGCATTAAATCACCATTATCTTTTGATGAAATAGCATAATCAACACTTATTAATATCGTGACTCGGCTCGACTTCAAACTAGAAACTTCAGTTATGATGAAAATTACTACGAGTCTTGTAAAGTGGTTAACAAAACTGACTATGATGCATTTAATTCAGTATTAAATCTGATTTTCTCTTTGTAATTGTCATTCTTCTCGATGTTGCAAGCCTAATGGAAGGAAATTTCGTTATAGATTTATATCGCAAAACGCGATATAATTACGTATAAATCGCGCTTGGAAAATGCGCACAAGCAGTACTCGTTTTGTTCGAAATGCTGTGCATTTGCAGCCAGTTCGTTATGGTGCGGCCCATTCGCGTATGTGTGCCGCATTTCATGGGTATTTATGATCGCATTATCTGTTACATAATCTTGTTGTTCTAGTTAAATACTATCCGTATGTCTGCATTGTTTCCAGTCGCTTCCATTCGCTTTGCGCGTTCTGTTTTTTTTTGTGGATAAATATGCGAATAGCTTCGGTCGCATGTTTTTAAAATGCCAGAAACACATAAGGGTGCAAATTGAAAAGATAATTAAGGCAGATATTGTGATATATGTGATGAATGTTATGTCAGTTGTAAGTTGTTTGTAAACATGGAGCATTCATGAACATAGTACTAAATAAAACTATAATGTTTAGGTGAATTAGAGTGAAATTTAATTGTTGTTTTCTGAAATGCTTAAATTGTTGAAAACATTTTTAATAGAAGTAATTGGTTGCACTAATTTTCATAGATTTTGTGTGTCTTCGCTAATTATTTACATTGTGGTTTCAACAATACAGAGTTAATGTGAATTGTTCAAACATATGTTGTTGATTTATATAATCAAATCAGTAAAATAAAGTTAATTTTGCGCGTAATTAAATCTTGTAAATAGATGTAAATAAATAGTAACTGCCTTTATAACAAATGTAAAATATTAATATTATTTTGAAAACCAGTTAGGTCTGAGCTCTCACAGCCTAATTTGAAACTACGATTTAATCATTGTTTAGGTATCGCTCTGAAGAGGGCAGTGCTATGTACATTTTAGAATAAAATTGATTAGAATTTTAAATCAATTAAATAAATTTTGTACCTGAAATCATGTGTGCTATATTAATAAATTTATTGTATAAATTTAATTGTAAAAATAAATAAACAATAATAATTTACTGTTGAAGTAAATTTAGAAAATATGTTTTCGAAATGTAAAAAATTGTGAGCTCTGGCGGATTGTGATGAAACAAATAAATATGTTGTAGCTTAGATTTTAATGCAGTTCTATAGAGGGCAGTTTCAAACCTACTTTTTAAAAGATATAGGAGCTGTATACGATAGTTAAAATATAATACTATAAATTTGTTTAAATACTAATAAGTTAGAGTGAGTTATAATGGCGTGTCTTAAAACTCAACTTGTTTTTAGACGATGTTTTAGTACAGCTCAAGACGAACCAAATGTTGATATCTAATATTAAATTCAACATTTGAAAAGCCGTCAAGTAAGAAAGTTTAAGTTAAACAAGAAAAAATATTGTGAAGTTTTTAATATTATAATATAATGAACTTTTTCATTTAATGCAAAAATTTATATCTCCTGCAATTTAACTCCTGCAACAACTAAATTTCACTTCTTTAACAAATCTTTCTATAAAATGTGTGAATAAATGCAGACAACTCAGATACGTCTAGATTTTACAAACAGACTTGTCGTCTACAAGAAGTTAGCACTCGTTACGAACAGATGTTGACGAAGGAAAAACGCTCGAGTTGTGAAAACGAAAATGCTGTCGTTAGATTCATTTTTATTTTAATAGCAATAATGTTTTACGCAATATGCTCTTTCTGAATGGCATGAACTTGTCATTCAATTGCAATACTACATTTGAGATGGTAAATATTGCTATTACAGTTTGTTAAATGTTTATAATCTTTTGATATTCCAAACCATCTTAGTCCAAAGAAAGTAACGGTCGCACTCTTAGTTGTATTTTCTCGAGGCACAATGGCAATATTAAATTAGTATTGATGCTGCTTAGTAAGTGTAACAAATGCACAAAATGAGAGAAACAAAAAAGTAATAAATTATTAGTTTTTGCATAAAATTAAATTTACTACTAAACATTTGATTGAAGTTAATTTATTTCAGCAGACTAATACAAAATGTGGAGTGAAGAAGTTCACGTAATGTTGTTCATCAAGATTGTCTTCTAATACAAATTTACAAGAATAAAGTAATATTTAATTTGGTACTCCACTTTTTAAATTTTTTTATTTCCGAGTTTTCTCTACTGTTTCGTTATAGAATTGAAGTGTTTTTAGTATAAACAGGGAATGGCAAATTATACAGAGAATAGCTAACAAGATAACTACTACAGTCGAGATGTAAGCAGCTGCATATTGCCAATTGCAACTGGAGTAACTGTAAGTGTGATCAACTTCCGGTGCTTTAATTTCCTATATCGACAGAGAATATATCGCCGACGCTTTTCGTTTTATTTCTAGCGCTATCTCCGTGTTCTGTGAATGAGGAAGAAGCAAAAGTATTGAAAGCAGAAACAAAAACACTTCTCGTATCTGTTGATATCTACTAAGATAAAGCACGACATCAAATCAGTTCAATAACAGTAATCCGCAATATTCTACTTTCCATAATCTACTAAACTTACATTAAATTAATGTAATTTATATTTTATTCTATTATGCCGATACGATAATTATAATCGAACATTTTCTAGTATCCTGTATCGAAATTTAAAAATTATGTAACGATTATACTATTATCTATTTCCATACGAATGTGGTGCTCGCCGTGATTATAATGCAATATGCAACAGATTAGTTTACCGCAAAGTCAGCAAGCGTTATGAATAAACACTTAAAAAAATAAAGGACTACTTTCACATATGTTGATAAACATTGCAAACAGAGCTGCACCTAAGAAATGCGTTTCAATCGGAATTACATTTTAGTTTTGATGATTTCATTAGAGACTTTTCTTTGAAAGTAGAAGACCGAAATTTAACCACTCAGTAGAATTTCAAATAAATATTTTAATTTCAAACAGCATATATCCAAATCTGTGTTGGTACAATTGTTTGGGTTGCCTCTATTAATAACTCAAATTGCTATACCAACCAAAACAAAAACAAAGAAGATATATCTAATTCGGGAAAACTAAGAAAGTTATAGTGGTCCCGATATTAAATCCAAGAGAAACTTTGTAATGTGTTCATGGAACAATAGTCTAAGTTGACATATTTTCTAGAACATAATATTTTAAATTAATTTTAAAATTATTAACCGTAGAAATTATGTTATAATAAAATTACGTTCCAACATTAATGTTGACATGAATATAAAATGTGTAATATTACATTATTCAAAGAATGTCTATAAATTCACTTCTCTAAATTTTCTAACGCAATCACATAAATTAGGAATAAACCCAAACTCTGTAAACCTAAAATGTTTGTAATTAATTGCTTGCTGATTTAGATTGTATGAATATTGCGCAATGTCTTTGATATGCAGCTGACTTTGCTACCTGCAGATCTCATTACTAAACCATTTGTGCTCATTAATTATATGGCGCACTGTATGTTAAAAGAAAATTAAACAAATATCTACCAATTGTTTCAATAATAATGATCATAAAAGTGTCTAAAAGAAACAGTCTAGAACATGCAACCTAACAATTTGTTTTCAATCCAAATGCTTTGCGAGAAATGTTTTCTCCAAGCGGTATGTAAGTTGAGGTAATTTAAGTGCACATTTGATTTTAATTCATTTTAATGCGGAAAGTAAAAGTAAAATGCAGTTGTAAATTAGTGTGAGTTCATTTTCTGTTTATTTTCCAAAACGCTTTACATTTTCTCATTTTACTCGCCTTTCTTTCCATCAAAACACTAACAGTTACAGAAATAAATTCACTGAATCAATGAATTTACTTTTTCGGTTTACGTGCTTAATAAAATAATTCCTTCTAATTATTATGATTAGAAAAAAAAACAACAATTACGTCATCCCAATTTGAACGATTCGATACTTTGATAGCTTCCGAAACTATTATAGATCTAATTGCAGGGCTAATTAGAACTGCACCAATAAATTTCGCTACTTGCCTTCTTTCGCAATCATAATACTTATTACAGGTGTATTACATCTTCACATGCTTCACGTGCATCATCAGGACAATAACTAAATTCCTTTGTGGCCATGTCGTAAAAATCACCGACCACAACAAGAAAGCAACATACAACAAAAAAGCCAGAGATTCCGAACAATCCGCCCGCACCAACAAATTTTACAAACCAATCCTCGCACGTGCTAGACGAGTGCCGAGTTTCCGGTTAAGCACGGGCGTAATTAAGAGCAATTCGCTGAATGATTCGGTGTTGCCTTTGTCAGCAAGACACACTAGAGTAGGAGATTTTTTCGGAATTAAACGGTAAAGAGACGCGTAGGGAAAGTAACAGTCGCATATAAATAGCGCTGAATGCAAGAGCTGATAGTGAGTTGGTTGAGTGATAGTGAACGGTGCTCGTCAGGTGTTTAGAGATTTGCATCGCCATGAGATCCGTAAGTGTAACAAGATTTGGAAATCAGCACTGCTTTCTATCAATTACTTAAAATAAACAATTGTTACATTTTAGGTGCTGATGGTGTTTGGCATCTGCCACCTGCTTCTTGTCGATAGTATCGCAATCGATAGTAAGCATGCAAAGAGAGAACTAGAACACCACCATGAGGAACATCACGGCCATGTTGAAGAGAGCCACGATTTAGGGCACCAGGATGGAGGTGACGAACATCACGCCCCTGCAATTAGCTACCATCATGTTGAACATCTTGGACATCATGAGCATCATGAGATTGATCATCATGAACAATGGAATCCAGTTGAAGAACATCATGAGCAACACGACGAACACCATGCTCCAGAAGAACACGAGATAGAGGAGCATAAAGAAGAAGAACACAAAGATGGGCATCATCACCATCATGAAAAGATTGTCACTGTTATCAAGGAGATTAAAGTACCCTACCCCGTAGAGAAAAAGATACCTGTTCCTGTTGAGAAGGAAGTACCTTACCCAGTTGAAGTCAAGGTACCACATCCTTACCCAGTTGAAAAGAAGGTACCGGTTCCCTACAAGGTCCAGGTTAAAGTACCATACGCCGTGCACAAACCATACCCAGTTGAGAAGATTGTCAAAGTCCCCGTTCACGTGCATGTCGATAAACCCTATCCAGTTGAGGTTAAAGTACCAAAACCGTACCCAGTTGAAAAAAAAATTCCCGTCAAGGTGGAGGTGAAAGTCCCAGTTCCATATCCAGTTGAAAAGAAGGTTTCCTACCCAGTATACGAACATATCAAGGTACCAAAACTATACCCAGTCATTAAGGAAATCCGCATTCCTGTAAAGGTCCACGTTGATCACCCCGTACCAGTCCATGTCATCAAACCATACCCAGTTAAAGTAGAGAAAAAAGTGCACGTTCCATACACTGTAGAAAAACGCTATCCAGTCAAGGTCTACGTCGACAAACCAATACCTTATCACGTGGAAAAGAAAGTGCCTTATCCAGTTGAGGTTAAAGTTCCAGCTCCCTACCCAGTCTACAAGAAGGTCAGTGTACCTGTATACAAAGAAGTGCCATACCCTGTAGAGGTCAAGGTAGAGAAACCAGTTCCCTACGAGGTGATTAAGCACATTCCCTATGAGGTTATTAAGAAGGTACCCAAGATTGTCAAGTACCCAGTGTATGTTCCTGTGCATGAACATCACGAGGAGCACCACGAGCACAAGTGGTAAAATCGCACAACAACATATGGCAAGCACACGGAAGGTAACGAATCAAGAAAACTAGTGATAATGTTCATGGTAGCTTACTTTGCTTATATTGCTCTTGTTATTATATCACAGAAGTAAGGTATAATGCACGGTAGTTTCCAAGTGTTTGTATCCAAGTCGTTAATATTCTAGTAACAAGACGTGTTGTAAATATGGCGGCAAAGGAGGGATATCGATGTGTAGCAATATTAGAACATTGGCAATTATACTAATTTATTCACGCCCATTCTTGGGCTCTTAGGCTGTATAGTATTTGTTGCACAGATTTCTCTGTCTGTTGTACAATATTTAATGTTTACTTTGTTATCTTATTTTGTTAAGTGGTTTCTGTTTGCATTTCATGATTTTATTGCTGTCTTAATTAAAGTAATGAAAATTTATAATAATTAATATTTTTAATTATATTGATCCAGTTTTACTATAATACTAACTCTTTTTATATTGATTTGTATTGATTAAGCAAGTGTTATTTGAGTGAAATTTTATCAACATAATGAATTTTAAATTAAGTTCCGCATTATATTAATTTGTTTCTAGTGTATGTAGTAGTTCGGATTACCATACCTTAGACAAATGACAGTTGACTAGTAAGCAGAACAGGAAGAGTTTCCAAGCAGCATATGTGCAAGAAGCATTAAATCAGATACAGATGTGATTGCCTTCATAGTGTGCGTTCATTTAGTAAAGAGAGTATAAACAAGTATAATAAATTGAGACAATTAAAACATAAGCATTATAAGTGTAGAACAACTGTCAGAGTGAACCTGACGTCATCTTGAAAGTTTCGATAAATAAGAAATTAAGAAATTTGATTAGAAATTTAATGTGTATTCACTGGTTGAGTTTTATGCACAGAGCATGAAAAGTTTTAAAATATTAATAGAAAAAGTGTTGCAATTTTTGATCTAGTTGTATAACGGTTTTTGATTGCTTAATGTAATATGATTAATTTAAGTGCATTGGTAGAAATCATTGTTTCATTATTTAGAGTTTTATTTGAAGTGATAAAAAATGAGTTTCTAATTAATGTATTACGTACGGGTGTAGCAGGCTTGAAAACAATAAATCATTTATGCGCCATAATTTAAGGCAAATAGTTATTGTCGAACCAAACTTGGCCTTTCATATTAATATCTTTTTTACAAAGAAACTCACTCAGATAAGCACTCAAAAAAATTTATTTATTAAAATAAGATTTCGTGAACAAGTAAATCGCAAACTCAGAAATGTTAGATCAACATAAACTTTCCGATCAATTACTATTTGAATAGATGCAATTTGATTTTGGTTCATATTTAGACTAAAACATTCTTTTATATGAATTTGTCTCAAAATTGATTTCATCTTCTCATAATACCATGTCTATTGTGCAATAAATATTCCACTCATAAAGTAAATCAAATCAGAACCATAGCACTAGAAATGTACTAACTAATTGCCGGCACCATTAGCATGTTCGTTCAATATAAAGCATTGCATAAAAAATAATCTCGATGGATCTATGCCGAGCATTGCAAAATGCACGCTATGCAACATGATGCCGATGAGTGCGCGTTAAATAAAATGCAAGGCGCATCTGTGCGTGCAAGAAAAGTAGAAAAAATCTAATATGACAATGCGTTCGACTAACTCACTGGCTTCACGACTAGCTAACTTGATATACAATTCAACTTATATAATTCTACGCTACACCTGAATGTAGGATTTAATTGGGATAATTGTTATTGTCTACTTTCTTCGAATTCAATGTATTCCAGTGATTTAGAAATATGTATTTAGTGAATAAAATGTTAAATGTAATTTGTGTATTTGGTTTTCATTTTGAAAGATGAAACAAATGAAGTATTTATTTATGTAAACTCACTTAGATCAATTTAACTAGAGTTCATTGAGTTTTCATTCAATTTTGACTTAATTGTTGGAAGTTGAATCAGTTTTATTCAAAGTGCACTTAATTACTTACGAGGAAGGGTTTCGCTTCAAGTGATTAAGACGCTTCTTCGCACACGTTGGCGGCGGCGCGGATGAGTTTGAAGCGAAAGTTTTACTTTTTGTTCGGCCACAATGCTATCTTCAATGAGCGGCTGAGCGAGGTACAAAAAGTGGGCAATTTCGTATATAAGAACGCAGTGCAGCGTCCGAAGAATCACACTTCTTCGTCGGCACTTGTTAGTTTTGTTATCGCAATGAAAGTACAAGTAAGTAACCTCAACCAATACCAACTGGTACACATCAGCAATCTATAATATCAAGTGATTTTGAGTGTTTATCAAGTAATTATGTAATCCAATCAATTGAAAGTGAAATCGCGGAAATTAATAGATTGTCACTGATTACCGATGACTACATAACATTTATACTTTTAGGGATACTTGGCGCTTGCTGCGCTTTTGCTGCTAACAACTCTCGTGCTCGGTAAAGAAAATGATCAACAAGAAGCTGCAATATCCACTGACCAAAAGGAAGAACAGTCATCTGCAGAAACAAAACCAGTTGTCGAGACACCCAAAGAAAAACGTGGAATAGACTTCGGTGAACATGAAGAGCATAAAAGTTTTGGAGGTCACGGCGGCGGTTTTGGTGGCGGCGACTATGGAGGTGAACACCATACTAGAACTGTTACGGTTATCAAGAAAGTACCAGTTCCCTATCCAGTCGAGAAAAAAATTCCCTATCCAGTTGAGAAGAAAGTGCCCTACCCAGTGGAAGTAAAAGTACCACATCCGTACCCAGTTGAGAAGAAGATTCCGGTGCCAGTAAAAATTGAAGTTAAAGTACCCGTACCTATTCCAAAACCATATCCAGTTGAAAAGCCAGTGCACTATCCTGTTAAAGTAGCAGTTGATAATCCGTATCCAGTAAAGGTCCTCGTACCACAACCTTATCCTGTAGAGAAGAAGATTCCAGTACCCGTTAAAGTATTCATTCCAGCTCCGTATCCAGTGGAAAAGAAGATACCTGTTCCAGTGAAGATCCCAGTTCATGTACCAAAACCCTATCCAGTTGAGAAAATAATTCCTGTTCCAGTTAAAGTCCCAGTTGATAGACCCTACCCAGTACATGTACCTAAACCCTATCCAGTTCACGTTGTAAAGAAGATTCCTTACCACGTGGAAAAACCAGTACCCTATCCGGTGAAAGTACATGTATCACGTCCTGTACCTTACGAAGTAATTAAACCCTATCCTGTACCTGTTAAAGTACCAATTCCTGCCCCCTACCCAGTTGAAAAAAAAGTACCTTATCCCGTAGAGAAAACAGTTCCATATCCAGTAAAGATACCATATGATAATCCAGTACCATATGAGGTAGTAAAAAAGGTGCCTTATGTGGTGGAAAAAAAAGTACCAATTGAAGTCAAGATACCAGTACATGTTCCAGTTCACGAGGAACCTAAACATCATATTCCCGAACATCATGAAAGTGGTGGGGGACACAATTTTGGAGAACATGATTTGGGTGGAGGTTACGACTTGGGAGGTGGGCACGAAATTAGCAGTGGGCATGATCTAGGAGGTAATAAATTTACGAGTCATGGTGGATTTGAGGCTGAAACTAGTGAACATGACTTTGGAGGTGCTCATGAAGGCGGAGATCATGATTTTGGTGGTGATTACGGCGGTGAGGCACACCACTAGCCGTTGATAGCCAGTACTCAGTCGAAATGTACATAATTTTCCGGTTTTTATGTTTTGATTTATTCAATTGTTCTGTTTGAAGTCGTTTTTAAAAGCTTTACCAAAATAAAGATTATTAAAAAATGACTTACCTTAAGTATGGGATGTTTGCTGGTACGTGGTATTTAGAACCTGCATCAAAGTCCATTTCAGAGCGTAGAACTGGAGGTTTAATTCCTGTATATTGTTCCCTACAAATAAGAGCACAGACATAATGTTAATAAACTTCTTCATTAGTGAAATGATGTGGTAGTACCTTAATCTCCACCATTCACAATTATATCGGTCCTTGTTGATCTCCCCTTTGAAAATCCCATACCTCCATTTATCCATCGAGTAGGCAAAAGGTAGAAAAGCAATTTTATCTAAAGCCATCTGATACAAGTAATTAATATCAACTGCACCATCCTCAACTGAGTTTTGCAAAAGACCCAAAACTTGTAAATGTCTAGGAGTTCCCACTGATAGACCAATTGCTTCCCCAATGGCCTCATGGAAGCCTACAACCAAAAAAGCATTGGTATCTTTTAATTTAATTCCGGTCTTCAAATAGCAAGGAAAGACGTAAATTTTTGCTGTGTGATTTCAGACAATAAATTCTACTTTTCAATGTGGTCAGATTATTGCCATATGCTACACTCCTTACGTTTAGACGTTCACATTATTGATTACTGCAAAGCTTTAATTAAGTTGATAATTTGTATTGAGCCAAACAATATAATTGCATGTAATTTATCCCTGGCATTTGTAATAAATAAAAATAATTTGGATTTACCTGGATTCGCTCCATCGCGAAACACTTTCGGTTGATTTCTATAATTAATAAAGTAGTGTATGTGTGCCATTTCATGATGGGCAGTGATTAAATCTTTCATTGTTATTTTTGTACACATTTTAATTCTAGAACAATAGAAAACAAATTAATCCCTTGTACTTACAGGAAATTATAAATTTTTACCTAAAATCACGACTATTACAAAAGTCCCAGGCACTGGGCTGACAAATAGCCACTCTATCTTGTGGCTCTTCCAAAATAGAACTTGCCCAGAAATCATTTGGCAGTGGAGTCATATTCATTGAAACAAAAAAATCCTCAGCCAGTCGGAATATATCAATTGGTGCATAGCCCTAAAGAGAAAATTTTATTGGTTTTAGTTGTGTGTTTGTGATAAAAACTGTATAATTGTGTGGAAAGTAGACATACCTGTCTAATCATCTCAGGCCCAACATCCAAATAAGTCCTTCCTGGATATGGTTGAGAGATCTCAAAGATATTTGTCCAGGATTGTGCCCACATATTACCCAGAATATGAGCTGGCAAAGGAGCTTGTCGGTTGATCTTCTCTGGTCCATAAAAGTCCCTCAAGCGTCTACGAACATAAGCGTGGAGTAATTCGTACAATGGCTTAACTTCCTCCCAGGCATCTTCCAGGTCCAGATTGAGACTGGGTGATTCAAATGGAAAATTCCAATATTCAGCAGTATCACTAAAATCTAACAAAACTCATTACTTTAACGAATTCGCTCAGAAACTTTAGGTTTAGTAGGGTTTAAGATGAATTACTTACTGTTGAGTCTTGCAGCTTCATTAGATAAATGCACCAATTGCTCGTAACTCTCCTTGACATGATTCCCCGTTTGTCTTCTCCATTCAGTCCAAACGTGTTGCAATTCCTCCCAATTCCTGCTATTAGCCATGATATGTGAGAGGTCAGGTTGAAGACGTAAACCACATCTAAATGGTTCGTTAAGGGCACATATTGATGCCTGATTGTAGACTGATAGCATGTCATTTATCAAACGATTGTACTAAAACAAATCAATTAAATTATTAAACAGAAATGATAAGTAGTAGAAAAAGGCCCACTTGATATTTGACATAAAAAATAGTTCTCTAAAAGTATCAAGAAATGGTGCCTAAACAGAGCAGGAAACAGCTTCGTTCCCAGGAAAGTTTGCGCCGTGTGTAGAGAATTGCATGCAGGGGTTAAAAGTTAATATATTACCCGATCAAGTTGATCCGGAGGTAGCGCAGCCGGCCCCACCACGCTCATAAATCGTATTTGCCGATAGGTTGTGATGTCCGGGATGTTTGCATTGCGCACCCTCGTGAACAACTCCCACACCCCGTGTTGAAAGTCGGAATAAAGTTGTTGAGCGTTCAGCTGAAGAAGAAAAAGAGAAACATTTAGAAAAAACATTTTTTTAAATTGTCAAGTACTTCAATTAATCACATTTTTAATTGTTGGTATTTGGCAACACTTACACGTCCTAATGATAAATATTCATATTAATACCTACATTATAAATGTTCTCACAGTGTAATAATTAATAAACATGTAAACAACTGTTTTCATTGTTATGAAATTATAAATGAATTAACTTCCATTGCTTAGTAAAATTGTCTACAAAAGTTATTCAAATTCATTTTTAGTTGGGTTTTTTCTAGGTCATGAATTAAATTATATGACCAAGGCTAAAGAAAATCAGCTTGTTATGATAATTATTGCTTTAAAATAGGTAACTTTATTATTGCTTATGTACAACTGGCCATCAGTTTGTATGATTTCCTTACAAAGA
>JAODIE010000008.1:3060129-3081118 GCA_027575565.1 Diploeciton nevermanni
TTATTGCTTTAAAATAGGTAACTTTATTATTGCTTATGTACAACTGGCCATCAGTTTGTATGATTTCCTTACAAAGACGATATTTAGATATATACAACTGAAATAGAATGTTGAATTGATTTTTTCAATTTATTGAGAATTAATTCATATGAAAAGTAAATATTTACTTATCTCTCATTTGTCACTTGTAAGTCCTGTTGCTCTTCGATGATTTTATAATATATAATATGAATTTTTGAGACCAATTTATTGATGAAAAACACGCCAGAGAAGAAAACAGCCGTGAAAACAAATGAATGAAAGCTGATTGTTTACGGTCAATTCGGATGAGTTCGTACTATTTCGGTGAGCTTGCCACATTTGCGACAGTACCAATAGCACATTAACATCAGTTATCAGTAATAAGTAATTAAGTTTCTGCAAATTTTCGTTATGATAATCTTTCTAAAGAATAAACTGAGCATTATGGTTTATAAATTAAGTTCTAAGAATACCTGCATTATTCATTTTTTCTTTATTATGATTTAAAAGCAACAAGGTGTGCCAGTCAATAAAACTCATATTCACCAAGAAAACAATAATGTTGTCGCGTCGGTAAGCTTGCAAAGAAAACAAAAACTTATCGCAAGCATTAGTTATGCACGTGCATGACGCATTCCAAGATGCATTACGTTTAACTGCATTGCATAATTCGTGTGATATGTAACATCTATTCGAGTTGAAATGAGGAATGAAAAACACCCGCGTCTCTCCGGCGATACAAAGCAGCGGAATTTGATTAGAACATAAATAAGAATTACATTTTTATTTGCCATCGATTATCGACCGTTTTGTTGAATATCAATGATATGGTAATTCTTGAGATCTTTCCACTTGCTTGTAATGTTCGTAAATTAAACGTGATGCAGTAGATGAATTGTTTTGTCATTTGCAATGTGAAGTAGACATCTTCAAGTGTCCAGCGTATAAACAGTTTAAATCATCACGTATTTCCTATTTGGTTTAATTATAGCGGTTTCCTCAAAGCCATTGTAAAATGACATTTTTAAGTGGACACCATGCTACGTTAAGACACATTTCTGAAGGATTTAGCAATAATCTACGTCTTAAGCAAATAAAAGCATATTTTGTAAACAATCTGGTCTTGTTTGAAGTTGTGAAAACTAACACACTGAGTAATTAAAGACAACTTTGTTTTCCTTCTTTTCAACTTCTTTTCATTGGAAAAAAAGCAAAACAAGTTACTCAGTTAACTTAAGCTACAACACGTTTTCAATACACTAGCATGTAATAATCGGCCACGACCTGCGAGTACAGTCAATGTAATCAGAACTGCAACTAAGTGATAACAACTTGCAATTAGTTTCATACAATTCATACCCAACTTGAAAGTTCAACGCAATTTTTTTATGGATAGCAACGTAGTTAAAAGTGTGTCATAGGTCTTGAAAAATAGTTTTAAATGCAAAACAAATAATAGACAAATTGTCAATGTTACTGTTTTGTTCTGTAATGATCTTCGTGATCAAAATAAGACACACTTAATGTGTCTTGTGAGAAGCTCTATTGTGTTTAGTGACTTGTTTGGAGAGCTTGAAACTATGTAATCAAATTAGAATCGCAATTAAATATGATTAATATATTCATGGTCATTCTCAAATTGTTTTCATGCTAGTAAGAATCTGAATATTGTCACCATACAAGATTAGATCAAAATAGAATTTAAATTAAACTAAAAACAAGAAGGTAAAATCATTAAATTTTAACTTGACTTAATTTATCTCTTCTTAATATTCGCTTCGTACTTTAATCGGTAAGCCTTCTGACTGTAGCAGTGACAGCGAGGTGCATATTCTGAGCCCATCAATATAATATATACTCCCATAGAATTCAGTCCTAACAATTTCTGTTACCCCCATAATAACAAACAACAATTACGTAAACTAAGTGAAAATCTCATCCTCTATTGGTGGCTTAGATTATTCAAATACTTCAATGCTACTAATCCAATTGTTTCACAAGTTTCTTTAGATTAAAATGTCAAATTTTAGTTCTTTATTTCTACATTGTGTAGATTCACTACCTGCATATTCTCAACTTATTGATTCATTTGCTTGCAAACTCAGCACTCTCTCATATTTAGTTTTATTGTTCCAAAAACCTAAAATCAAACTGTCCATAAATGACTTTCCCTTTCTAAATGCTACCAGTATACACTCAGTATCTTTATAACCAAATTATATACCATTCAACAATTTATCTTAATTGGAAGCATTTATACCTCTACATTTGAAACTGCTCTCTGCTTATGCAATTGCCACCTGTGAAAATGCAGACCCTGAACCCACCGTATTGAATAAGACACAAGTCTCTCTATGCCATCATTTTTCCAGTTTTCGTCGTTTGCGAACTGTGTTGATGTGGAAGCAACTTTGTGTCGTCGAAACGCGTTGCATTATTGTTACCGAGTACAAAGAACGAAGCAAACTTGGCCCAGTTCTCCCGGTAGTACAATTAAAAGCATTAAAGGACCAAGAAACAATGCGCAATGTAAAACCATTCAAATATATCGATGATATGGTCTTCATTGGTCTTCAAATAGATTTACTTCAAGCAAAACATATTTAAATGTACTCTTCTTTTTTTCATTTGCAAATGTTGACGAAAATGATTAGATTTAGTCACGTTTGAGTCACTAAAAAAATACTCACACTTAACTAAAATTTGGCATTAAATTCAGTTTTATAACAATAGACAAACATGTTGAAATGAAGAGTTATTTATTTTTTATTATAAGAATTAGTCGAATAAGAATTTATTTAACCAACTAATTCTCTTTAAAAAATTCATGTAAATCCCACAACTGCCTTAGTTTGAACCGAAGCATTAATATTAAGTTGTTGTTTAATTAATTCAATAAACAACACTCATTGGCACTAATTACTTCTTAAAACAGGAAGAAAAACTTATGCAACCCAACTTACATAACTTGCTACTAAGAGGAACTAACATTGATATACCATTCCTCGGGTGATGTATGAAACTTGTAAGGACGAAAACAACAATACCGATTACATGATCAAACCTCGCTATACTTTATGTTTATTTAAATTAGTTCGCAGAAGTAGCAATTATCACTTATGGTATAATTACCGTTTTAAATCAACACAATAAACATTTAAACATTTTGTTACGTGTTGTGATCTTAAATAAAAAAAACAAAAATAAAGAAGAGCAGAGAAATACTTTGAAAAGTGATTTGTTATTGAATAATATAGTTAATTTTATATTTCTCGATGCATTTGATAGTTTTGTAAATAGAAAACAACTTCAACCCAGTAAATTACCAATTAGTTGGTTGCAATTGAAACGCTCAAGTCCAATTACTTGTACTTGAACTAAAAATCTAAATATTCTGTGATAAAATGACAAAATTACTTCGTTTTAAATCAAATTTCATGTGAATAAATTGTTTCTTTTTTTTACCTACTATACTATGAAAGAAATCTCTTTCACATATAATGTTTAAAACAATAACAGATAGTCACTTGTAATTATCTATGAGGCATCAAATTGCTAGTGTTGCTAAACGCACATTTGTCACTGTAGCTAATTTTCAAAACAACGAGAAACACCGTCATAATGCTATGACTAACTTGTTTAAATGTAATTAGTTAACAGTAAGTCTCATCAACTGAACATAGAAATAACATACGTTAAATATCAATTGAAATATGGCAATTTAAGTATAAAACTAATTTATAGATCAAGATATTAAGATATTTAAATCAAGAGTTGAATTATTTTATTAATACTAATAAGCCCAATAATATAAATTGATGATTCTAGCACTTCTCAATGAATAATATTGGTATAGAAATCAATGAACACTAATTTATTCAACTTAAATTGCTCCTAGCTAAAGTTCACTCCATAATTCATTTAATATCGGATTGTTGATTCGATTCTAAATCAAATCATGTTATGAGTAATTTCTTTCTCTACATTATTCATGTTTTGAAGGTGTAATTAAAGTAGACATCATCTTCCAGCTAAACATCAAGGTGTGAATCATTAATAATTTTCTTTTTTTGTAGAATTCAGCATTGTTTTTTATCACAGAGATAACTCATTAGTTGTATGCACCAGTTGTGCATAATAAAGATTAGAAAGAAGAAGAACAATTAAGATTTCACCATTGAAAAGGAAAGTAATTGTGCTACTGGATAGAATGAAGACTCTGTTTTTAGATAATTTTTCAACAAGTTTAACATGGAAATAACGATGAAAAGGAAAACATGACATGATGAGTCACGGAAAAAAAAGCGCAGTGGAAAACGTGGGACACTATCAATTATGCTTTGGTTACCGAGACAATGCATCATGTGAGATGCAATTAGCTGCAGTTGAAAAAATGCATTTATCTGCACTTGGCTAATTAATTATAATCAAATAGAAACATAAATTCGAATTTCATTATTTTAATATCCTGTTTTAGATTAAAATTACAGTCATCTCTTCAATTTGCGAATTTTTCCATGTTTGTTTGTTGTCAAGAAATGATGAAGTTAAAACGTTGAGCTTCGATTAAAAGTCATTGGATTCAGATGCCAGAATGATTATTTTCGCCGTCATTTGTCAAACAATGTTATGGTTGCTGATTAATAATGCGAGAAATTTCAATGATTTAGGACTTACTGCTTCCAGTTGTGTGACTTGATTCACATTGGTCTCGAAATTCCATTGAGCAGCTACATTACTAGTACATTGCTGCGACGATTGCAGGTCAAGCGCCTGTAACAATTGCCGAATATCTCCGCGATAACTACTATCCTGTCGAGGATCATCTAGTCGAAAGTTGGGATGATTGGGATCGTCCGTTCGATGGCGTAGATTGGAGTCGAAATTGGGGTCTTGTCGCTCGTTGTAATTTAAATTGCGATCGAAATTACTATTGCGATCGTATGTATCGCGATCGTAGCTGTCGCTGCGGTCATAGTTGAAGTAGTTGACTTGATTATCATTATGCGGATCATTGCCGTTGCTGGCATACTGGACGCGATTA
The DNA here is from genome assembly GCA_027575565.1 of Diploeciton nevermanni. Classification (NCBI taxonomy): domain Eukaryota; kingdom Metazoa; phylum Arthropoda; class Insecta; order Coleoptera; family Staphylinidae; genus Diploeciton; species Diploeciton nevermanni. The sequence continues at coordinate 3,065,195 of JAODIE010000008.1, forward strand.
TTTTGATCAAAGTCTAATTGCGCTTTGGATGCAACATTGCTGAAAATTGCACTCAGGATGCTCGTGATTAGAATGAACACGGCTGGTTTACGAAAATGGCTTATGTCGCACATTTTCAAAGTTTTTCAAAGTGCCCGAAGTAGAATTCTACTCAAAGTCTTCACAAAGCGGTTCGAGTCTAATTACTGACACTAGAGTTAATGAAACATGTTGTTTGATGAAGCGACGAACATGAACTGATCACCTGAATGTCGCGTATGGGTTTCTATAAGCTCCGCGCATGCAAGGTGCATGGTTGTAATGATATGTCGGCTGAAAAAATTACTGCGTTGGGTGGATAGGTTTGTTGTCGGTAATTGGCGATGCAGGTTGAAGTTGACAGCAGTGGTGGCAAGAAGCGCGTTGTGCTAAGCGTACTCAAGCACGTGAGAAGCGATGATGTTCGCTAAAAGTTGTAATTTATCTATAGGTGGGAGGAAGTTTATAAAATAACCAACAACATGAGTTTTAGAAGTGACTCAAAAGATAAGAATTACACTAGTTCTGCGGTAAATCACGGCAATCGTCCTTAAAGACGTTTCCAAACCTTTTAAAAATACATTAATTTATTTTTTACTAACTGACATAGAAAATCAATTATTTCTCAAAGATTAACAAAGTGCCTAGAGATTTAAACATCTTTAAATATTTCCTGATTTTAAATATATTCAATTTCCGTCAATTAAGTCCAAAAATAAAACCAAGTTGAGCCTTCCCAAAAAATTAAACCTTTAATATTTTTACTAGAAGTAATAGGTTTAACCTACGAGTGAAAATTTGAAATAATTAATTACAATATACCTTTGGTAAAGTACTAATTCTTAAAAATTTTTTCAATTGTTCCAGATTGTGCTTCTGGAAACATACTTTCTTATTTTAACAATAGTATTATTTCGGTAGATTGTTAAATTAGTATAGCAAAATAGAGGCCTTCTAAAATACATTAATTTATGTTTCCTGTTAGTTTAAACATAACATAGTCTACCATTTTTTCCAAACATTAATGCAGTAGTTCGAGAGTAATCTTCAAATATTTCCTTATTTTAAAAATATCGATATTTCTTCAGCAAAAACTAAAATGTCAATCTTGACAAAGTAAAACCCAAATAAACTCTTCTAGAATATTAAAATTGCGGTACTTTAAAATGTATAACACACAAATATTCTCATTGTAAATGTTAGTATGGTCATTACATCTTGAATTATCATTACACAATCACTTAGCATTGTAAAATTGTACTAAGGTTGCATCGGCAATGAATTAGCGAAAACACTGCAATTCCCAAAATACTTGTCTTTGCAACTATGTTCGCTTTGTTACCGCAACATCAACAACCAGTTATGTGATTGTGAAGGATTGTCTAATTGTGCAATATTGTGATATGTCGACGGCAGCGTTTGATCATGCGTGTGCTCACAATAAACAACGAAAAATGGTGCTACTTACACCAGCTTACAAACAATCAGCTTTTCGTAACTTGGGACTTTAATGTTCTTGAACAAATGAACTGAATGGTTGCAATTGGTAGAGAAGTACCAAGTTAAATGTAAGGTTGAAGAGATGATAAGGTCTGCGCAAGGATGAAAGTATTTCCATGTTTTGATGCATCGAACCATTACTGTTTTTTTTTTTATTTTAAATTACCTTTTTTATCTTTCCTGACATGAATACAAATTTAATTAAATGAAGTTGCCTAATTCTGCCTCTAGTAATCGGCAGATTACGCGTCATAGGAGATTAAAACATTGATGTTAAGTGAAAAGTTTATTTCATCTTAATTAGAAAATATAATGAAAAATACAATTTTGATTGTGCTTAATGACAAACTGAAACATACAATAGAAGTTACTCTAATTGTTGATGTGTTAGGTATGATAATTACCTTTTGTACTCTTAATCCAACCAATGGGTATTTTCAAAGTTTCAATTTGCTCTTCTAACCAAACTTGTAGAGGTTTGAAATATTCTAAAATGGCATCAGCATCCATGTATTTCTGTCCGGTCAGGTGATCCAATGCCTCGGCACATGGTTTAGATGATCCTAGACTCATCATTGACCTTTAACAAACAATAATTCGATTACAACAAAGCCAGTCACAATTATCGATAATCACTTCAAATCATTCCCGGCGACGGTATTCGCATAGATATCGCATTTGTACAACTCTTTTCCCTCGATATGTGGAATGTATTGATCTGCTTTGATGCACAATGCTTTGAAAATCTGATACTCCAATATCTTTCCCGCAAAATACTTAACATAAGGCACATGTGTAACCAGATTGAAATCAGTCCCAATGTCAAATTGTCCATTTGGTCGGTCAGTGGGTGCTTCTAGCCCTTGCAAATCCTCTACCAATTTCCACCATCGACAATTGTACTCATTCTCCGTGATGTTTCCATTAAACACGTCCCATCTCCATGTGTCCACCGCAAACGCAAATGTCATCAACGGCAATGTTTGCAATAACAACTAAAACACCGCCATAATAATTGCCATATTTTCAAACGTGCTACTTTACATTGAATGCATTATTCATATGAGACTCGTGAGTTATCTCAGCGTTGGTTAAATTAATTCTCTTCGCGTGTTCCAGTGACATGAAGGACAATGCAATAGAACTGCCCACTGCCTCGCCGAAAGCTTCATTCGCCCAGTTTCGGTATACGTGAGGAAGATTCCCAAACTGGAGGAAATACTCAATACGTCCTAGGTCTTGATGAGCTTGCTTCAGACCTGACATTGTTAGTGTTACGCATGTTTTAATGCGAGGATCGCCTGGTTCAATGTCGTAGGCTTTCTCACTGCAAATCATCTCGCTTCCTTGAGGTTTCTGGAAAACGGAGCGGTTCCAGAATAATTCTGGCATAGGCGTCATATTCATTGATGTGTAGAAATCTTCAGCCAGTTTGAAAATTTCTCTCGAGTTGTAATTCTAGAAAAGTAAACGTTAATATAGGCAATACACATTCCACTGCATTTACTAATTTCGCAATTTCTGCATCTAAATTGGGACTTTCAGTGTGTGGAAAAGGTTTAGTCAATTGATACAAGTTCTCAAATGTTTTTCCGTGTAATTCTCCAGTGAGATGAATAGGAATGGGTCCATTCTTGCTTACAGCATCGCCGTATTTGACCCGCAACTTGTACCGCACGTACGAATGTAACATCGCATACAAGGGTTTAATAGCCATGTAGAGATTTCGTAGGGTCAGCTTAAATTTTGGATCTTCATATCCGGAAAGCCACTCTTCTGCCGCATCACTGAATCCATTCAATTTTGCGGCATCTTTGGCAATTTCCACGTATTCTTTGAAAAGCGGTTTGATTTTCTCCCCCACCAACCTCACGTATTCATTATAGCAGTGTTGCAGCTCATTTGGATTGCTTGATGTTGCCAGGACACGCTTAATATCTAAAATCATGTCTTCCACCTCTACACAAACTTAATTCAAATCAAATCCACTTCATACCTGGCTCTAACGTCATTTCCGATTTGGCAGAGTCCTCAAAAGATGGTATTTTTGTGGTGTTGAGAGTATGTCTCATTTCATTGGTAAGTTTCCTCAGTTTTTTGAACTGACTCTCTGAGAGTGCTTCAATACCCAAATTTGAACGTAGCCAAAATTGACGCTTTACATCTGGGTCTTTGTATGTCCGCCAGTTGAAACTTTTTGTTTCGCGCCACAATTCCTTGGTTCGTTTCATTCCCTCCATAATTGTAGCATACTACGACAGATATAAAATCAGTGTTGCTGTGTATATAAGTAGGAGCAAAATACCATTGCCTTTCTATTGATTTTAGTCATGTTCGTATCATAGGTAAATGTAGCTAGTAAAGTTTTCTTTTTCAATTCTTTGACTTCGGCGTCCATGTAGCGGAGAAAATCGATGGCACGAATTTCCTCCTCTTCTAATTCCGGATCAGCTGAGAAGCTAACGGAAATGAGCAGGAAAATTGCACACAAACATTTAAATAAATGCATTTTAAAGTCCTAGACTGCAAGAGTTGTTAGTTCATAGCAAATCTGCAAAAAAAAAAAACAAATTACTGATAATTCGCGGTAATTGCAAGATTGGTATTGTTTTAAAGTGTCCGTGCAAATCAGGAAATTGTCGCAATTAAGTTAATGACATTATTATTTCACAATTTCAATCTGAAACAATGGATGGTTTAATTGGCCACTCAACTTTGCCAAAAAAATCATCAAATTTGTTTGCTACAAACATACCTGTTTTCTGCGTACAGCCGAACCGGATTTGAACAGCCAAATATATCAAATTCACACTGACATCACCAGCGTCCTGCCAGCAGCTAAAAAATGCTACTGAATCTGCGCGACCTGCGCGTATAAACAAACTTCCTCCTCGCGGCCGCGCGTTGCTTCTGTTTGCCAAACGTGTGAATATTAAAGCTTGTAGTACACTGCGATGACTAACGAATGACTGCTGTTCGAAGCAAGAAACCACCAAATAAATACAGCGCATAAAGTGAGCCACTGAGAATGGTTATTGAATATTCGCCACTTTATCCTGAGCGTAAAATCTAGTCTGCCCACAAGTGAATCAATCGGAGGATTGTGCGTTACTAATAAGTTACTGGTATGAACTTGAAGTAAATATGTATGTAACAATATACTCAGATACTTCTCAACATATTTGATTTCAATGATCATGCTGACCGAGGAAGGAATTATAGTTGCGTGTGATGTTTTTCTGCTGGAGCAACGTGAATGTTCAGGTGTGTTGGTTGTACAAGTTGATTGTTGTTATAAATCACTCTTGAGTCATTTAATTGAATCGAAACTTATATTGATTTGATTTGTTAAACATTGATTGCTTTATTCTGTTTTACAAGGAATATTTTGCTTTGTTAGATTCTCAGGATTAGGGTAAGCTAGGAATATTGGAAAAACTAAGGTCAAGGTTTAAAGTCACAATCGTTAGAATAATTAATTAAATCAGTTTTTTATTCGTGAATTCAAGAAAAAACCATAATTGTATAGGTATAATTTAGAACCAAAGGTCATTTTATTCAAGTATTTATATAATATATTGCTGTATTTGATTTAAAGTGACTATTTATTTGAACAGAGAGTTGGTTTATTTTTCACATCTTTTGTTTTAACTTGTGTGGCCATCTTATGGTATGAATTGAAGGTAAACTGTTTGACTGTCAAAGTTGCAAAATTTAATTATATGGCATTAAATTAAGTCAATTAAACAAAATTTAATGTTTTTAAAATTTATTAATATTATTGATTAAACATTAATTAATTACTATTTTGTATAAAATATTTCTAATTTAATATTAGTTTTAGTAATCTGTTTTTTTTTTTGGTTTACATCATAACTAATTCAAGTTCAACTACTCGCCACTGTGGAATGTGTCGGTAGTGTAGAAATAAATGCCATCAGCAAGTGAAGTCAGCTTCATGGTGGGAGTTGTGTTTGGCTGTGGCGAGCAGTTGGACCTAACCTCTGCGGTGTGACTGTTTATTATTCGCTTGTTGCAATCACCTCAATCGTGTTTTGATCCAGGCGCAAGGTACGCGACCTTAATTACCGACGCCAGTGCAATTCTGTGATAGTGCTTGCAGCATCACCTCCGGCGCGATTCACCCGAACAATTTGCATCCACTTCGCTAACTCGCCGACAGATCATCGCGGCCGGCGAAGCTACCTGAGCGTGCTCGGTGCACACAATGCCTCCGTGTACTTGTTGCTAAACAAAAGTGTCGTCGTCCAAGATAAGTGTGGTGTTGCGCGGCAGCTTCGTTAGACCAAAATGTGTGTGTTTCTATCATGCTGCCTCATGTCTTCAGTGCGAAAATAAGCACAGGTGTCGTAATTGACGCGACGCGGCGCAGGTGAACGCGTTGGATATCGTGGGTGGTGATCGTCTTCGCCGCGCTTGCTTTGGATTTACGTGGCCACGATGAATTCGCGAGGGGTGCATTTGCAGCCTTATCTGAACAATTCGCTTGCTATTCGGCAAGAGATACAGCGCTTCGAGAGTGTACACCCTTCCATCTACGCGATTTATGATTTGATTGAAATGATTCCGGATGGATTAGTTGCACAACAGATTAGGGATCATGTTGTCTGCATTGAAGGTCAGTGAAAATTATGTTTCGCATCGAAGATAGTTGATTTGCTAGTGATTCAAGTGCATGTATTGCATGTTATGTGCTTCTCAGGATTGCACTTGTCGCAACATGTTGGTCATTTCAAGTTCAGTGTTACTATGCCTATAGTAGTACACCTTACCTGCGCTTGTACGTGTGATGTGAACTTGCTAATAACGCAGTCGGTGGCTGGCTAGCACTTTTCTCTTTTTGGCGGTTTCTAGCCAAGGCGAGGAGAAGTATGCCAGTATCTGACCAAACAACTTTTCTTTAGTAGGTTGTTAGATGTTCTTCGAGCTCTACATTTTTCAATCTCTACTCTTGATTGTCTCTGGTGCTAGTATATTAAGGATTGGGTTCAAATTGACATTGGGATAATTAATTTGGATTTTTTCATTGATTTGAAGAAAACAACACCACCAGATAAAAATATCTGCAATTTATAATTTTTCATTTCGTCATTATAATTGTTATTCGCCTTAAACAAAATTTACACGCTTCAAAAGAGTTGTAGAAGGAAACTTTGGAACTTGCTTTCAATTTAAGGACGCTTCCTTCAATATCTGTCTGAAGAACTTTATTCTTCTGTATTCTGGATAATTGCCAATTGCAATGTTTATTTATATTTTTCGAATCTGTGAAACTTGATTGTAACGATTAACACCAATGGTTCAATTAGAACGAACCCTAAAAGGTTACCCATCACTGCGAACCCTCCTCTCTCTGCTTCACATTGTTTTGTTAGGATTGATTCAGATCCTCTACCCAGTAAGGATCGATACACATTGCGAGTGCCACACCAGGATATAACGTAATGTTCATTCCAACTTCGTGTGTCCATCCATCCCATCTGTAGTTCGTCTGTAGTAGGTATTTGTCTGCCAGCTTCTGAGAACAGTCAGGCACAAATTGTGCACCGGCGAACGTGCCCTCACAAGCTTGCGGCGTGATGCGTGGCGACGACGCCGACGTGAGTATTGGCTGCGGCCTGGCTACCTGGTTTTATTGCCTACCCTGCAGGGAAGCGTTGTGCCTTCTGCCGCCGTGCGGTACCTGCCTGTGAATGCTGAATTCTTCCGGCAATGCTGGACTCTGATGAAGCCATGACTGGTGAAAGAGCGCCAATGGGCGTAAATTTACATTCGACTGCTATTCTAGCGAGATGCTGCTTTTGTTGTGTCTAGCTTGAACGGGGCTTTATTTTACAATTGCTCACACTGTTTGCGAACGTCATAAAGTTAGATTTGCATTATAGTATGGTAGCTGGTATTCTGATGGAATATTGTATTTGCGAAATGTGTGGGATTTTGTTACTTCCGGAATGCGTGAGGTAGTAAAAATTGTGTATTGACAAGATGGACAAGAGTTTTCAATTTTCAAGCAATCGGAAATAAACCAATAGAGTGCGGTTGGTACGCTATTATTATTATTATTGCACAAGTGGCTTTGCTCTTAATTTCATTTTCTAGACAATTAAACTAAATTGGTGAACTGATCGCATCATGTGGTTTGGCAATTAGTATTTTACGCATAGCGTGTGAAAACACGCTATCGAGCAGTTTTTCTTCGTCACCAAAACACAAACAAGTTTGTTTTATGTAAATTTACATACTTTTCATTCTAGAGTGAGGTCGAGTTTAAATTATTTTTGGAACTATTTCGCTTAATAGCACTAAATTGACCTCACTGAATATACCACAGCTTACAAACGCATAGACTGTTTCAGCGCATGGTCGTTTTGCGAAAACATTGTTCAAGTCATAATCCTAATTAAAATGCACGCTGGCAGTTGGTCGACATGTAGATAAGTCGCTTTCTAGCTAAACTGAGCGCCTCGCTTGAAACAGTTTAACGAATTTAACAATTGCCGGTTGTGTGATAATTATCAAAGTGTTTAATTCGAGCGCTAATCGTAACTATCTGTTTACGGCTGGTGCGTAATCGCTGAACGGTACGTTGATTGCGCGCAATTCCTGATGATTATTAACCGCCGAGGTATTGCGCGGATTTAGTTTTATTGTTTAATGTATAGTGATGACTTCGTTTTCGTATTAGTGTGTTTGTATGCCATAAATTGCATTACTGGTTATATAAGTTTGGAGGAAACTGACGTATTTATTCATGAAATGTGGAAATGTCTATTTATTGGACTGGAAGCCAGCTGAGTTGGGTGATTTTTTGAATGGATCACGCCAAAGTCAAGTTTACCCTTTCCTGGGTGCAAAATGGAATATTATTGGATGTAATCGGATTTGGCTTGCGCTCAAATTTGTGGACAATTCTTTGAACTCGACGTAATTAGTTGTATACTTGCGGGCTATAAATAAAACACTTTATGCATGTGGAGAATGTAATTGATAAAGTTGAGGCAAACACTGCCTTGATCTTGTGAGCATTGATAACAACATGTTTTTCATTAAAATGTTGTTGCTATAGTAAGTGCAAAATGTGTTACTAAGTACCGTTTATAAATACATTCACTCCTCTTTTATCTTTCTTTCTTTTTGTTTTTGGTCAGGGAGAAAGTACTTTTCTTCTCAATAACCATTGGATAAATTTATAGGTAATTTCGAATTATTACCTTTTGCTCTCCAACGTTTAACGAAGGACTCATTGCAGTAAAGTAACAAATAATTGAAATTCTCTTCTTAAAGAAGACCAATTTCTTGAAGACGTGGCGGAAAAGTTTGATTAGGTTTCACAGGTAACGGGCGATTGCAAAATCCCACAACAATTTCGTGATGTCAAATTATTCGCTGCTAGTACTCACGAAGAAACTATGTTAGGTGCTAGAACTCTATGGTTATGTGAGTGCTCGTCGTCAGAGGACATAATATGCTGGGTGTAAAGTCGGCAAGATCGTAACGTTTTCGAATGGCCTCACTAGAGTGAACTATGAGGCTAGCATGCAGCCGAACCGGGGAAAAATTGCAAACTTGATGACTGCCATTGTCGTTTTGCGACGTGTACAGCATGAGCACAGTCGAAGTCGTGGTTCAAGTTCAGCAGTAAAACATAACGATGCTGCTTTCAGCCAAAAGGTGGACTAAAAGTGTACCTTAAATTATTTATACTGCTCCATTATTATGGAGTCATTGCAGTGTTCAGAAGAGAGTATTTTTTTCTCCACATGGAGTTATCACCTCCGTTGAGTTGAGTTTTGTCAATTAATTTTCCTGGCAATTTCTTATCGGATAAATGAGAAGCATCGTTAATACGTCAATATCCTGTCATCGTAGACGTCATTGAACATGCCAGTACACATCAGGCATTTCGTTGCTATTTGGCGAGGAAAAACGAAGGGTGGAGGTTGAATGCATGGAAAAAGGTGCGCCGTCATGCAACTAACGCATTTGATGATTACTGCTTCTCATTTAGCAATTTGCCGACGGCATCGATTGCCGAATGTCCGCACAGTTGGCGATTGCATCTTGTTCGCATTGCCCATCTTTCGTCTAATATGCGGAAATTGTAACCGGATTTTTATTGAACACCTAACGGATCATTGAGTCAGCGAAAGCGGAAATCATCACTTTAATATCATACTTGTGAAGTGATTGGAAGTTAGCAGCTATTTCAACTATTGCATCTTGATGATAGTTGTTTGATGCGTGATATCGAGTTAATTTCCAATTAATATGTTGAGCAAATGCTGCTGATTCACAGCAATTTATTATTACTTGCTCATGCTTGAGTCTGGGCACGTCTTGAGTATTTGAACGACTCTGAATAATGCAATCGCATTGATCGATCGATATCGGTGGTTATATTGGACGCATTTTTATTCGACTTTCATGTGATGCGACGTACCAACCTCGCTTCTTGTCTTGAGCCGTTTATTCGCGAGCATACGCTCCGCGCGGAAGGAAGTGAAAGCAATGTGAGAATGAAAAGCGCCCAGGCGCTAGTAAGGTAGTGGATGTCCAGTCGGCGAGTCGGCGAGGTGGAGACCATGAAGATGCAAGTAGAAAATATATTTCGACGCTGCGTTCCATGCATATGAAATGAACTTCTTCAAAATTATGCACGGATATGAAATGAACACGTGGAGAGAACGTCAGCTTTCACATATCTTTGTCTACTTGATTTATCAAATTACATACATGCTGGGCAAGTACTTATCCTCAACTTTTACCAAACTGGTAAATACCAGGATACTTTATTTACGAAGTTAGTCAAATTAATACATGCGTTTTTACATGTTGTGTGACATATGTTGCATAAATTTGCATTAAATTGCTAGATACAACGCTAACAAATTCAAGCACTTCTCACGTTTGTTAACGCTTAATAAATTTGATATCTCATTGTTTGGTGGATTTATCTATGCGGCTAACATATCAGAATATATTCATCATAAATGCTGGCCGGCATAAACACGATGTATGCGGACGAGAGGAATGTAATATGAAATCTAGGTCGAGTTCTATGAGCAATCAACGATGTTTTTTCGCGGTTTCGAGTTTTTTGTTTTATGCACAAACGTATGTTAGAGCAATGTTGTTGATTTGGGTGAATTAATTTTCATATGCTCAAGAGGTGTTTTATTAAAGTTGATTAAATTTGATTGACATATTTTCCCAAGGCAAATGGTGCAGATTTACAGCTTGGCAGATGGTATTAATTAGATTGTGAAGTTCTTCCTCGTTGTTCCTGCAGCTGAGAAAACAGAGAGGATTTATAAAGCTTCGTTTACCTATTATTTTAGTATGCAATTCTTAAGTGACAGTGTGAAAAAACGATACGGTTTCTTCTCTTTGCAATTAGAGAGGTGGGATCATCGACCGGTTTTTCAGGTCTGAAGGAAATGCGGGATACGGGTGTGTAGTAGATTGGTTAGATCAAGGATAGGTAAGGATAATCCTTATTTTGCTATGATAGATATATCGAGAAAAATTCGCTTCGGGACAGTCGATGGAGAATTTGAATTTGTCAATTTCTAACAGTTAAATACATTTGATAATAATTGGTTAAGATATTGGTTCTTGATAGTAATCTTCTTAATTTAGTTTTTTGTTCTTGTTGTTTAGCTGTGATATTTATATTGCATTTGTGAAAATTAAGCTTCAAGGTGGACACTCGCCATTTGAAACATGCGGAAAACGTAGCACCCGGAAGTCATTTGCGATTTTAATGTAATTTCATCGTGCCTCTCGTTGGATCTACACATCTACATGTTAAGTTCTTCACCGCTCTATTCTATTTAAATCTTGTGCACTTCCAATGAACGTGTAATTTAGATGCGAATTAATTACGACTTTCTTTCTGGCGCAACATTAATTAGATGTGATGTGTAAGTAAGGATATGCATGTTGCAGCTATCAAGTTATCGGCTATTTCGAAATGCAGCCGTTTAACAGGTGTATAATTAAAAGTTGTCTCAGATAGCTCAGTGTCTACTTGAGATAAACTTGACACCTTGCTGTTTTGCATTATTATAATTAAGTCATTTGGCGTGGTTGATGTCATTTGCAAGTAGACATTTCTAATGTTGAGCACATGTTCGGCATGAATTATTAGCCATGAGGTGATTATAATCAGGTCAAGTACGTTTCCTACTCACGAGTATCGAATTACCAAGATGCAAATTTTTTGTTATCCAGTGAATTATATTTACGATTGGAAATGTGAAATATTCAGAGTACAGAGGTAATTAAATGATAGTAGCATTGCTAGTACTAAATTAAATAACAATAAATTATTACTCTGACGTTAATTGCATTTATTCCATTTATTTTAATAAATTGCATTGCTAATAATCAATATTTAGTATTGTTGTGCTAATGCATAACTATAATTTATTTGGCTTATAGTCGATGTGGTGTTCACGTTGTGTCTGAATTATTGATTCATCAATCGTACTGGATCAGTCCATTCCTTGGTGTGTCTATACAACCATGGCAATACCATGTACAGAATTTATACGTGCGTCGATTTTATAACAATTTTTAGTATGCAGAAATTCAATGTATTTATTCATAAAATACGATTTAATTTTTTTAAACTTTCTGTTGGATAAAAAAAAAAACCAGCACCTAATAGAACAAGATGGTGGCAATTAGGTTACGTTTAACTTAAATAAGATGTGCTTGTAGCGTTGTAATGATACCCAAATGACCCGAGGGTGTTCTTAATCTCCTAAATATGAGCCATGGACATTTATGTTAAAACTACATTTACGCATGTATTCTGCAGGTTCTACACCAATATATAGACGCATATCCAATTTTTCTGAACCTGCAGGAATTGGCATGAACTGTGATATATCCGCGAACGCATTTTCCATTACAAAATCTGGCAGTGCCATTCCACGTTTTGACATTTTCTAATCAATGAATTAGTTTTGATTAGTTTAATGAATTTGTTTGAGTTTTATAGTATTAATTTATTCCATCTAATAATTTATTAAAGAAATCTATTTTATGCACTTCGGAAATAAAGTGTTTGTTTCCATAAATTTCTGCCTGGGAAGCTCGCATTTTTTTTTCTGCACGGCTCCTAAGTGCTTTTCGGTGTTTACTTTCAATATTTTATGATTCAGTAAGCTTGCTCACGCATATTAATTGAAGCGATTCTTGTACTTTTCTGTGGCTAGCACGTAATTCTTCTTTTTCTATTGAGTTTTATGCATAAAAATTGTTTTTCCACCCAATCCCGAAAATGGTGACATTTAATGGCTGTTTTTACTTCATGTGTTTACTTCAGGATCACTAAGATTTTAATCTTGGAATAAATAAGTTGCTGAATCATTAGTAAGAAAGTCTACATTGAATCTAAAAAGTAACATTTCTATGTCATGTCGTTTTAGTATTTAAAGCGACATTGTCGACATTTACCAAGTCTCCTAGCTGATTTCGCCATGTCATGACGAGAGAAATGCCCGGTTTGCATCCGTTAGTTTTCGACATTTGCGTGAGCACGATTTCGACGCGGCTGGCTACGATTGATGGGCATTGCGCGATGCTCAGGAATAAGGTTGGGTGTGCTCTTTTGAGCATTTGAAGTACTTTATCAACGCCGGCGAAATGCTTCGATTTGCAGCCTCTATTTAAATCGAAATGAATGGAGAATCAAGCAGACTCGAGCCTTTATGCTTCAACATGATAGTTGTAGAACATTGTGGTCATCGTTAATACTCTAGCTGTCCCATTAAAGGGGAGAATGGCTACATTTTTCCTAGAAGGGGTTTTCAACGCAAGTTTGAAAGTTGTGATTGCTTGTAGTGTCAACAATATTGCTCTTGGAGGGAGGTGGGATGTGTCGCTGATTGAATAAGTTGTGAAGAACTTGGGAGAAATTGTGCAAGTAACTGTTGAAGGACTATTCGCATCTTGTAGTGGCTCTAGTATTACATACGAATTGTACAAGGCTTGCGATGCTGGAAACTGCATCTCTTACCTGTTAATTTAATTAAAGTCTAAATAATTTTACTCTTTAAAAAATATACGCTTGACTAGTTTTGGACTGTAATGGCTTCTATAAATTGCTGTAAGTCTTCTAGAAACTTTCGAAGCGTTGATAAAACTAAAGTTTGAATGGTATTAATTCGCAAACTTGTATAATTTATATTTATGATGTCTCTGCGAAATCGTGCCAGGAAATTGATGTCTGTTGTTGAACTAGCAAACAGTACTCTATTCTTTAGATCAAATACCGAATTTTTTCTTATAAATTATCGACGATCAACTTGAAAACAGATTTGTAATATTTTTTGTCAACTGCAGGAAAATCGATGGTATTTGAACAGTACTCAAATATTTAGCTGAATCACTGTGCACTTTGCACTTTCGGAGTTTCCTCCTCGAAGTTTGCCTTTAGGCAAGCAGGAATAGGATATGTTACAAGTTATACTAGGTTTATTTAAGCCTCAGCTGAAGCGAACTCGGAGTTGTAGTGTCCAATGCAGTCGAAAATTGTGGTATACAGTATAAGCTTTGTCCAAACGTGAGCGTAATTAAATTTAATTAACTCTATTTTCTAATGAACTATGTCATTTGCAGTACTTACAGTGTTTGTGTCTTGCATGATATGCTGTTGTTAATTAGACCCATGACAATCAGAGTGTAGCTAAGTTTTAATTGCAAACCTGACAATGCTTCGTGCCGTAATTTACGCTTTATGGCACTTGCTTTGTTATTTTTATCAAATCAATTTTTTAGGTTTCGTTGTTTTAACAGCCAGGCAGATAATGCATTGAGTAGAATCATGTTTTGTATCGAGTAATTGATAGCGCTCAGAGTGTAGTCTGAATGCGTTTGCTAGCTCATTTTACTATTCGCACGAAAATAGAAAATTGTGATGAAAATGAATGTGGGGCTTTTTATGGCAACAACGTATTAGGTCATACGAGGTTGGTGTAAAAATGACCTTAATTATTATTTATTGTGTTTACATCGTAGTCACACAGGACTTGAAATATATTCTCATATTTATTCTCTCTCTTTTGGTTCTGTCGGGTATAGTTTGTCATCATTAGAACATTTTTGGTCTGCATTCTAGTTCATGTTATCGGACGTAAATTATACGAATAATGTAGGTCTGTTAGTGAGTAATCTACGAATTATTGTAGCTAGTATAACATTAATACAAGTTTCAGAATCGAAACCATTTATTATTTTTGAAACTATAATTTTAATAATCTATGAGTATGTTTTGCACTGAGTATGTCAGGATTGTATAACTTGAACTCATGCCGTTCAATTTCTATTTTGTTGGCGCAGTCGACGAAATAGGCGTTACATTGATGTGTATGATGTTTCGTCGCTTTCATTTTATCGACGTCGCTTCCGGTAGGCGTCTTTCAGCAAGCATCTCGCCGGCGCGCCTAATTTCCTTTTTGCATTCATTTTTCATGAATGTCTCGCTGCAGACGGCGACGAGACGCAATGCGATCGAAGAATATCTCAGAAGTTTACAGCTATTCAGTTGCGTTACACATGGTGATGATAATAATATGGGAGTTGTTTCAGTTTCATGGAAATAGTATCTATTTTGGGATCAAATTCATCGTGAATCGTACGCACGCAGTAGGTAATTTACGGCTGATTTGATTTGTTTATATTAATCTAGTGCTATTAAGCTTAAGAGTGCTTTGCGTTATTTCGCGAAATATATACGTCCGAATCATCTTCACCACGAGTGGGAAATCGTTGCAAGCGCAATCATTAGCCCATGACCTTATTCCATCTAACGGTAGTCGTGCATCGCGTATGTAACAAGTAACAACGAATCTGAATATTCTACGAATTACCAACGAGCCTCCAAGTTTCAAACCTACTTGGAACTGAAAAGACAAAGAGCTACAGCTGTAAAGATCTCTTGGAAGTCTATAAACATTCACAATGCAATTACATTAAACTGAAAGCCATTGTTTATGTAAATAGCGTCAATTTACTTGAAAATACAAACAAATTTGCTTCACCCTTCTTAAATACTTTCATAATTCACACCTTGATGCATGGCATCGATTAATTTTGATTTTTTGCGTAGCTTTCGTTCCAGTTGTATCATTGCATTACTTATTCTATAATATCGGAGTTTTGGAATATTTGGCAATGTTTATAGTATATAGTGTTGATTAAAAGTGTCTAGTCGTTCTAGTCGCTTGGTCACTAACAATGAGGTTGTAGCTCAACCTTGTTTCGTGCCATTGGATTACATCGGATGCGCTAACTGGCGATCGGGTAATCAGTATTCACATCCTGCAGACGAATTCGGTTCAGTGAATCGCGATGGCTATCCCTTTTGACCCGATT
>JAODIE010000008.1:3081218-3125722 GCA_027575565.1 Diploeciton nevermanni
ATCGGGTAATCAGTATTCACATCCTGCAGACGAATTCGGTTCAGTGAATCGCGATGGCTATCCCTTTTGACCCGATTGATGGGATGGACGTTTGAGTCTAGTCAGAGCAGCGTAAACTTTAGTTGAATGCCTGTAGACGATAGACGATAATTTCGCTTTGATTGTGGGAGAACACAAAACCGATTGGAAATTGCTTAATTTTTGGTGACCTGGATTTTTAGCTATCTATCTTTTAGATGGATTCTAATGGAAATATCAGTTCTGTTCTGTAGTTCTGTAGAATAATGCAGTGTATTTGATTGTGAAATCTGTAATTACTTCTTGCTTACGAATGAAATCGAATCTATTGTAGATTGGCCTAAGAATGTACACGGTTCATATTGTCACCTCCTGCGCATTGCACTCAGCGACTATTTAAGTAACACCAATTTGTTTCTTTGTTTTTGCTAGACATGTAATAATAGAATTACAATAGTGAGACGAGACGCCGTCTGCACAATTGTCATCAGTATTGTCATTGTTGCGCATCAGCTCTTCAGATGGAGCCGTTCTTCATACCGTCACTTCAGCCGTCACATTCATATGCTGTAAATTGATGTAAATCGTGCGCATCTAACTTTTCGGAATGGCAATTTGCAAGTTCGCAGGCATGCATTCAGCAAGTTTACAATCACAAATGAGTTTTGATGGTGCTATAGCTGAAGTTGGTTGTTCGCATAACACATCTATGTTTAGCTATGCTAGAACTGTATTTGTGCTACGTTGGCATCTAGCGAATGTTATTAACCATAAATATGATATACGACAACGCGAGTGCGAATCTATTTGCAGAGTTTGTCAGCGTGCCAATTAAGTACATTCCTGGCTTCCAGATCGAGCGGAATCTATTATTTATCTAGACTAGAACATTCCAGAGTCAAGATCACGGCTGCTGCAAAGGAATAAGAGCGAAAGAGGGAAGGACAGTCAATATGAAGTTGCTTTTATTGTAGTATCAATTTATAATGAGGATTGCGAAAGTACGGGAATTGCAAAGTAAAGTATTACTTAATTCAATTTTTCTTCTTAGCATTGTTTTCTTTAAAGATGAGAAAGTATTTCACTTGATTCACAATGATTCCAAGCTAAAGTCTGGTCTTCTATTGTCTCTTATAGTAGATTGTATCATTTAAAGAAATGTTTAATGGGCTGTTGTAATTCTTTATGCAGTTTTTTTTTTGTTGACGAGTAAAATTGTGCATTATTAGACTGAATTAATAGGCAATAATTCATACTTAAACATTCTTCGATTCCTACAATGAATTGAAATGATGCACAGTTATCTCATTTCCGTTTCTTGAACCTTTCCAAGAAGCACAACATAATATTGCATGTAAGTTACAAAGTTAGCGCGTCGTAACACGCAAGCAAGGTCGAATAAAACATGTGATTATATTTTAAAGACCTTGCATTGTTTGAATTGTTCAGTAGACAACTTCACCAGCGGTAAAATAATGTAAATATTTTGTTTTTAGAGGTGTTGTGCTATAATTTACATATCGTTTATTTGTTGTGTGTAGCTAGGTACTTATGCAAGACTCCCACTCAATATTTCGCGTGGGTGAATCATGCGCATTATTGTTTGCAGATTGAGCCAATAAAAATGGCACATTTATTCTAGGAAGGTACCTTTGTTTTGGTTCAAATGAAATTACTGCGTATCAGTAATTACTAGTCCTAATACTCGGAAAGGAAAGAACTTTATTTCATAATTGCATTACCCCTCTTACGATCCTCCTATCCGTCCTGTCGATGTTTAATTTACCTACGTGCCGGAGGAGATGCAAGAACTCATTTCTCATTTTCATCTGCAACACGTAGCAATTTTTTTCCAGATGATTCGTTATTTCTTCTATCCTTGGAGCTGCCAATCTTTTCCTCCTTTCTATCTATTCACCGGAACGTTGCAAGTGTGCAATTGGGTGTAACTGAACTCGTTCATGTACATAAGTGCATTTGATAAACATATCACACAGTGAATAATTGATTTATTGTTTGCTATTACAAACTTTTTATTGGGTTTAATTGATTAGGGTTTCTATATAAAAAGAGCGTTAATGACGTTTTGGGAAATGGTCAAATGGATTTTTATTAAGGATACGGGAATATACCGTGTGATGAAGCATTTCTCAACTTATTTTCCTATTCCTTGTCTTATTTTATTTCTATTCTGACTGAGTTTTTCCATTTTCTGGTAGGTAATGGTTTTCTCAACTTGTATCATGCTGTCTTGCGTGAATTTAACATTCGCTTTGCTCCCGTATTCCGATTGTTGTACAATGTTGACTCTGAAAGCAGCGAAATAAAATATCAAAAGATCTGCACTTGTTACACTCCCCACAGTAAATAAAATGGTGGGAGTAATCCGAAGCAGGAGCTATTTATATTGTTTTCCGTTCCGTTCACTTTAACCCTGCAATACTCTGGCAATGCAATTTAAGGCGCAAGTTTTAGCGTGTCCGACTTTTGTTGTGTTTCACTCTATGAGAACATGACGAGGTGCGCAGCCACAGAAACGCGCTGGGAGAAAACATTTTGCGGAAACATGAAAACGATGCCCTGCCACCAGGTCTAGGCTCTTGGGGGCTTTTCGTTCGAATGAGCTAAACGGGTCCGAAATACGTAAATCCCCAAGCACGTTCTAGGCTAAATGTTTTTCGCAAAGCGAATACTGTTTGTATTTTTGGAAGAAAGTTGTGCTGTAGCATAAGCCTGGATCAGTGATTTCTTTGTCTATTCATCTTTAAAAATAAATAAAAATCAAATATTTGATTTGTATCTTGGATTGGGGTAAATTAGTTTTGGTGATGCAAGGAGTGATTCGTGGTTATCCTAAATGAAGGTGCTCTTTCGAAAAGCAGCCAACCTGCCTTGTGTAAACATCAATAAAAACTTTCCATATATTCAAGGCGGGCGGATATGAAAATACGAAAACACAAATTCATTTCCTGCTTGCCTCGCGTCCCTGCTTGCTTTCATAACTTCCCTTTCGATTCAGGGGTTTTCCTGTACGCGCACGTAGATGCTCCATTTGTGAGCAATATTTTCGGATGCCGCAGGAAGGTTACGCAGGCGAAAACATAAGACGCTCTCCCCTTGTTGTCGAAGCTCCAAAGAGATATCGTCTCTAGTCTGGGACATGGAAGGTAATGTAAGGAGGGTGGGCAAAAGTTGGTAAATAGTTAAAATTGAACACGTGAGGTGTGTGCCCGCAGGCGATGTGGCTGATCTGTGTATGCGTTTGGAAAGAAAATAATTGGTTGCAATAAATATATTTGTCAAACTGTCGCAATATCTGGAGCAAAGATCAAATATTCCGAGGATTAGTTGGACTAGTTGATAAAGATCAGGTGGATTAAGTAGCATACCTTTTCTATTTTTTTTTGTTAGTTTTAAAACACTAAATATGCGATCTACAGACGGAGAATTTACTTTGGAACACATCATTTTCTATCATTTGGAATCAATAATTTCCCATTCTTTTCCACAAAATCGTAAATTACGAATTTAATTCACGCTTTGACATTTCAAGCACTTTCCAACATGGCACGAAGTAAATTGTATTTTAATTCAATATAGTGTCCAACTGAGTGTTTTAGTACAATGAGCAGTTCCTTCTTAACAAGCGCTAATTGAGTTATACGATAAACGATCAATTAAACAGAAATGAAGGTGATTAGTTCGTTTAAGTGTTAATCTGATGGATGCCCAACGCCCTCAAACGCGATGAACGCGTTTTAACTCAAAACACTCACGTTCAGCTAACTGTGGCAGTTATTTACTAGAAATCTATTGCATTTACTAAGCAGTGTTTTTTTTTTGTTTCAGGTATGTCTATTTGCTCACAGCATGGATTTATTTGGCGAAAATGTTGCTGTACATTTGACAAATTAACGGTAGGTTCCCCTATCTCCTTTTAATTGCTATCTATGCGAATGGAACTAATTATTTTTTAATTAAATATAAAATTGCATTTCTGCTGTCTGTCCATCGGGCTTAGTGCACGGGCGAGGGTGCAGAACAATTCGCCAGCAGTAGGAAATGAAATAGCAATTTGCAACCGTTTCTGGAAATACTTTAATTAAATTCACGCGAATAGAGCGAAAATTAAATATTTCCTTGTACGGCTCCAGTGTTGAAATGAGTTTTATTTCAAACGTCAGTTGCAGTATGTAGGTTTGACAGCTTCAAACTGTTCGATTGACTTGGTTTCTCATTCGAAGATGGTCTCGATTTTTGTTTTATTTTTTGGCGTCTTCGAGAAAAGATTCGTGATTATTGTCTCTCCGACGCTCGGGGAAATTGAACTTGCCGACGGCTGCGACGGGGCCAGGAGTGCAACGATGCGGTAAATTTGAATCCTTCCTCGCAAATAAGGGTGATAATATTAATTAGTTCGTGGTGTAAAAATGATATGCATTGCCATGGAAAAATGCTTTAAGATGCTTTTCTACTATGGAAAGAAAAATGTTTTTCCTTCATTACAGTAAACTTCTTAAGGTTGAATACTTGATGCATTTTAATGGCAGAATTAATTGTTTTTATGGATCAAATGTAAATTTCAACATTTACTAACTAATAGCAAGAGAATGTGGTCACTGCTAACGGTGTTTACAGTTTGAAATCTGTGGAATTTATAAACAATACGCAGGTTATCGATGCCTAATTGATTCATAAAATGCTTGTAGTAATATTTTCTCGGTTTATGTGCGTGTTTACCGGCAAAACTCACTGACACACTGCGGTTATTTGCAAAGATTGTAAGGCTGTGGATGCGTCATATAAATGAAAATTATCACAACGTCACCGTGGGTGGCTCACCAAGAGGGTGCTGGAAAAAATAAGCAAGTGCAGAAAGCTTGGGGGTTAAACACTTTGCAACCCCTCGTGCAAAGTGTCGCTCTTCTCTAACGCAACGACCTGCATTCGGAATTGAGCCCCTAAAGTCGAAATCGGTTGCACTCTGTGGAAAACTTTCCGACGTGGATACATGCTGCAGGATGATGGCTTCAAACTGAATGTGCCCGAAACGAACACGGGAACGCAAACATTTCGTTTACATGAGGAGCCTTGGCGTTCGGAAGCGTGGAGGAGTGTTCTTAACACGAAGCACACAGCGTGTGGCATACGTGCGTCTTTTTTCCTGACGTAGCATTACGCGCATAGCTCTCGGTGGTGTCCTTTATCAGACACTCTTTGTTTTTCATTCTCTGCCAGTTTAACACGCGCGGGCATTTTTCATTCACCAGCCTACATTCCGGGGCCATTTATTAGGCATTCTTCATTAATAATGAAGGCGCGAGGGTGTGCGGAGACAAATTATTATGCAAAACCAATTAAAATGAAACCGCGTAGTTAATGTTCCAAGTTGTGTTTGATGAATGGCAGCTGGAAGTCGATAGTTTTCTTTGTAAAGTCGAAATTTCATAAATTGTATATACTGGGTATTAATGTGAATTTATTCAGTATTGAACGTAAACATCGCTCATTTTCATTAGCGGATCTAGCTATCGAATTACACACGTGTCGTTGAGCAATCAGCTAATTAATCATCAGCGCGCGTTTTGTGTGCAGATAGATAGGGCACCTATCGTGTTTATTTGAATGCGATGAATTGCGGCTGCCCACCGCGACGGGTGTATAAAATAAGCAGTTCGAAACCTAACTCGGCGCATTAAGTTGAGTAAATATTTACCGTTACGTATTGTTAATTTGATTGAGCACACAGTACTATTGTGATCGTAAAATTTATTTGAGAATTTATTTGCACTTCTACTCGTAATATTTAAATTGTTTAGCTATTCAGTACTGAAATTATTACACTAAACAGGTAGATATTACGTAAAATTTTGAAACTAAAGATTGTGCGCCATCTGCAGTGCGACTTTAAGAAACAAACATCGCGCTCTAAGTGATTTAGTAGCGGGGTTGATTGTACTTGTGCCATGGGGCAACAGATGGCACTTTAAGCAATAAAACATTGAAGAATTTTTAAGTATAAATTGTACCTTAGTCTCAATGTTGAGACCGCTTTGTGTTGTCTCTATGTTTTTTTTTAAGATTAGAATGTTTTCAAATAATATTGCATTTATAGCAGATGTTGCAGGTCGAATTACAATGCTAAATGCATTAAAATGACTGGATGACCATTTCACTTCAACGCTTTCGCACAATGTATCTGCATATTACTTGCGGATCACTGCTTTACGCCATTATATGCATGTAAATCCAATTCTATGCTGACACGTCCAATGTCGACATTCTTTTGTCATTGGCTCGGACACTTTTTGCACGTACGTCATCGCTGTCAGTCTAACTCATTTTTCTATTTGTTAAGCCACTGCACTTGCTGTAACTAACAAATCTGACGTATGCAGTAGTGCATTAAGCTTGCATTTATTTTATTCCACCTCACTCCACGTAGACATTTGTTTACCATTTGGTATGTTGATCATGATGTCGTATCACACTACATTTGCATGTTAGAACCACTATGAATATTGAATACGCACACGCTGAATGTGGTGTACTCGAGTGTACTTATTTTAATATCGTCATAATTTCGCGCGTGTAGCTCCACATCACGTTGCCTTGCGTTATATTTTATGATGTGTGTATTAATCGTGTGTAATCGAGTAAAAGTAAATCGCATTCGGCAACTGTAAACGCAATGAATGTATGAAATATTTTTATGCGTAGTCTTTGAGCGTTTTATGCAAATCATTCATCGCGCATTTGAACGTGCATTGTTTGTTCGATTTGGAGTGGCAGCGACGTGCCCGCCGCAATCAATTGTCAACGTTAAATTGGCAAGAAAAGCTGTGCGTTTCGCGAGCGAATGGGTTTTCAAATGAACTGATCTGCGTTTTTGTTTCCGTACGTTACGTCTCTCATTAAAATTGAAATCATGCAAATTCCAAAAAAGTAGCATATGTTTTAATACGTTTCAGGTATGAAACCGCGGAAACGGTTTCATTGGAAGGTTCGTTTAATTCAACTGACTATTGCATGAAAACTATTAACTTTCAGCATCGATTCTACACGGAGTTTGATGGTTGGATCAACGGTTTGTGATTTCATTTATTACGTGAGTCGGCTTCATCTCTGTATTATCAACGATGGGTGGGTACTATTGCTAAATGTTAGAGAGATATTGGAGTTCATTGTGGAACATATTTAGAACATGCGGATTGTCTGTAATGTAGGTTGATGGTGTATTGTAAAATAAAAAATGCTGCTGAAGATTGCCGTTGCAAAATGACTAACCATTAAGAACACTATTGACAATCGATTTATTACATCTGCAACATTCGTCGCACAGTCAAAATGACGGTGTGGCGACAACTAATGATGGAAGTTGGTGGGGCATATTGCGGTTGATTGATTATGAAGGGGGTGAAAGTTTATTTTTTAGTTTTAATGATATTTCTACAGTTATTAGATGCATATGTCACGTTGAGGACGATTATACCATAATTAAAACATAATTATTTTTCGGTTATAAAAGTAATTTTAAAATTATTATGTCTATTAATAATAACCACTTAAAATTAACGGAACGCAGAATTAATTGCTTTTGTGATTTTTAACTTGAAACAAAGTTTCTTTCCTTTGTGATTTTGCCTAAATTATAATTTGATTAAAAACTAATTAGTTCCTTAAAAAATGGATAATTTAATTGGACATCTAAATTACTGCATCTACAGCAATTGGAATCACAATAGTTTCCTTAATTACAACCAATTGCATAAAGTCCAATTAGACTTTCATAATAAGGAACCCTTATAACACACACAATATCTATACTTGATTCTACAATTTATAGTACAACTTCTATGTTATTACCTTTATTCTATTTTGGAAATCTTAAGTTATAGGCACAATAACTCCTTCCGCAATGAATTCATTGTGTTTTGGTGATGTCATCTATGTTTTATAACAAACTTCGAATTACATTATTTTCAAATAAATTAACTGTACTTTTGGGTTTAATTGGGGTGCGTTTTTTATTAGACATGTGCTGTTTGCCAATGCAACGCCTTCGTTTTTATGCATTCTTCCTGTCTGCATTCCAACCAACTAATAAATGTGATTACTATATGCCCTTGTCGATAATCGCGTGTTTCGTAAATCTTGAGCCTTGGGTTGTAGCACAGGTATGCGCGAAAAGGCATTAATTAAGTAAACGATAAGGAGTAAATGTAAACAATAAAATTACATACGTCAGTAGGAGGGGTGAAACGAATTGAACAGCAGTCGTGCCTTCAGTCTTATACTTGCTTCTTGCTTTTCCCTTGTGTGCAAATAAATTTCTCAATTTTGCATTCTTATTGCCAGCCTAATTCACCCTTTGCACATATTTGTTTGTTTTCTTGCTGACAGGAACAAAAGATTGCCCCGATGAAAAGCAAAGGATTTCAATACGGTTAAAGTGAAATAAATTCCAAACAATGATATGGATGTAAAGATGGAATTTTTTATTATGTTTTAATAAGCATTCCTCGCACGTGCAGAACGCGGGCACTGCAATTATGCACTGGTCCTCGTGTGCTAATGTGAAATG
Source organism: Diploeciton nevermanni (assembly GCA_027575565.1). Classification (NCBI taxonomy): domain Eukaryota; kingdom Metazoa; phylum Arthropoda; class Insecta; order Coleoptera; family Staphylinidae; genus Diploeciton; species Diploeciton nevermanni. The sequence goes on from JAODIE010000008.1 coordinate 3,089,821, forward strand.
TGATTTTGGCATACAGTGCATGCCGTAATCGAATTATGACGATTGTTGAATTATATAAGGAAAGAAAACAAACGTCTGGAAATATAATGCAATAAAGACAAGTGCAGACACTAAGGTTTAAAATGCGCCAGCTGCGCCAGATAAATGCTAATAATTTGGAATCAATTAGCATGCTTTACTTTAGTTAACAATAATTTCTGAACATGGCTACGCTAGCGTGGAATTGTTATTTATCGGAGTCATTACCCCTGCGCAGCATCCTAGTGTGATATGATTTAAATTAAGTATTTAATGCCAAGTTCTTGAGCATTCTCGATTACGCTCACACCTGGATGTTAAGTTCTTTATGGCAGGCCCGCGCTGGGGGGTGCCCGCCGTTGCGTAACTTACCAGCGCTCACCCTTTTGCCTAGCACATATATTTTTCGATTACGATTTGGCAATGTACCTTCGCGCGCTCGAACAGCCAGCGTCTCGATTACAATACGTCTCGCCGAGCATGTAATAATGATGTCTTGCGCCAGAGGCGGAACGTCGAATCAAAGTTTTTGGCTTGCAGCATGAAAAGGCAAGGGACACGGAAAAAATAGGGAAAGGAATTTCTGGATCGTGATCGTATGACTTACGATATTGATTGCAAGGGACGCTGTTTTTTGTGAGTTTTTGGTTTTCGATTCGCACTTTGGCATTGTACCTCAATCGGTAAGTGAATCGTGCGTGTAGAATAAGCAGCTATCCGTTTCAAATTATCATTTATAATGGATAGTTTTTTTTTATATTGTGGTTGTGATAGATAATTTTTATTACGACAAAAAGTTCATTGACTATTTCAGCTGTTTTTCTTCATTCGATTTTCTTTCATCGAGTAGAATTTCAAAAAAAAGTTACTATCTCAGGCTTGTGACTGAAATGTCGTCGTCATGAATGTAGATAGAGCAATTGCAACTAGTTTATATATTTCGTCAACAACTTCATCACTGTCTGGCTATTCGCCGCTTCAACGTGGTGTACATTGTATTGATTTGCCTCGTGCATAGGAAGCAACTCCTGCATAGCCAGCTTCACACACATTCACGCAATGAAAAGTGCATAGAGAATGGGGGGTAGCCTGTCTGCAGTAAATTAAAAGTTGAACTCAAATCACTCTGTGTACTAGCTGTGCATTATGCAACTGCTGACAGCACGAGGGTGGCGATTGCGTTCATCGTGCATTGTTTTAATATGCATACCTCAGACCTCTTTTAGCATACAAAACATTTTTATTTATATTGGTAGTTGCAATATTTATTTTTATATGGACGTTTGACAGTTTGTTTGCTTGTCACGATGTCGCAATATTTTCATAATTGCAAAATGCAAATTGGTGTACACTAAAGTGAATTATAGCACAATTTACGATGAACAAAAGTGCGATGCTTTTATTGCATTTGGTATTATTTGGTAGATGGTAATCGATAGAGGATTCTACTGGTTTCATCAGCCCACAAGTCCTTGTACAATTGTACATGCTCTTGCACATTGAATGTGAAATCAACGTAATTATACAAGGCAGCTAATGCGCTCTGGGATGATGGTAGCTAAGGGTATATAACATCCCCTGAGGGTGGTGATGACTCAACACTTTTGACGCACCCTCGCTATCGACGCGTGCGTTCGTCAATGTGAAAAGCTTCCAACTACGTTGCTAGGAGTGTTCGAAATCTTTTCGCTATTATCGTAGAATCGTGATAAGGCGCAATTGAAATGGTTCTAATGTTTTGCAGATCGATTCCAGACTGTTTGCACTTGGGATTAGGCTGATATCCTCTAAGAACTGCTCCAAAAGCAATTCAATCTTGAATAACAGGAAGCACGTTAGTAAAATTGCCTTTTCTAGAAAAAAAAAACGGGAATATATTATGATATCAGATGGTTCGTCTACATTAGATTATGGTAGGCCAGCGGAGTGTGGTGTACATTTTATTTGTTATCCGCATCGTAGAATTTTTAATGGCTACTAAAGTCTAATGCATGTTTTATTCAGATGTGCGAAGTGTATGCAGGCGCGTGGTCTGCCTAATCATAAAATGCATTATCTCTATGTGGCTTAATAAAATATCTCGAAACTTTACGTTTAATTAGTAAGATATAAACGGTGGCGCGCGTGTCTGAATATTTATAGGTTTTTGAGAGACTTTGAGGAGCAGGTGGTGGAAACAACAGGATGAGCTTTATATTTATGCGTTAAGTTACTAAATATAGGCTTAATTATATTGGATTTAATGTGTTTTAATTATATATTGACCTGTCATATTAGATTAGGCATTAGATTTTTTTTGAAACAAATTTGGTAACTTTTAAAGAAATATTTTAGTATATGTTACAAGTTTCTCACACCACAGCAGATTGCAAACCCTCTGCAATATAAATATTTTGTCTTCTTTGCTGCATGCATCTGTAACTCCTTCCATATCTTATGATTCATATGCGTCTGATTATTTAATGCCTTGAAAGATTTACCACATTCGAGTACACACTCGCCCTTGTCATAATAAATATTCAACTTGTTACACACTACTACCGAATCAACAAGCATGCATTGCTGCATTAATCCACCCCGTGCATGAACTGAATTGACAATTTATACGCGTTTCTATATATATTTGAAATTCATGCTCTTGAAATTACGCGTTACCGGTCGAGCCACGTCGCATCGCTTTGCTCTAATCTTTGAATGAAAAGAGTACGCCGCGACCGATTGTGGCACAACACAATGCGCTGATGTATTTATGAGTCCTGTACCACATTGTTGCGGTGTGGTCACAAAAATGGGTAACGCGTCCCATCCATGCGTATCTTAAGCGCATACGCGCATCAGCCCGGCGCTACCGTCCTCCCGAACACCTCTTTTGTCTAGCACTGATTTATAGTGTCCGATGGTCGTATTCGAATCTGGATTACGATAATTACCCCAGCGGTATGACGGTTTTTCGGTTTTTCGCCTTTTGCTCTGCTGAAACGTGTTTCACAATCGCACCGTTCCGCTGCATTTTCACTGCTTTGCTTCTGCTCAATGTAAAGGGTCACGCATTTTTGGCTTTATTCATAAATGTTGTAATTTATGAACGGCCGATAGGGAAGCGATATTGTTTTTGATTCTCTGCGGATTCGCGCATATTGCGATTCACTTTAAATTGAAGCTGTTGGAAGTGTGGACAGTCGAGGTGGTCAGCTCCAATCTGCTCCACTTTGTACATGGCTGGATGTCTTCGTGAAGGAAAGTTGTTCTCCTGCAATTCATAAATGGATATCTTGCGGGCACTTATTCACCTTAACCGCCGACGTCGACAATGCTGCTACAACCGCGACTAATTGCCTTCAGTTTGTTATTCAAGTTCGAGTTGCAGCTTTACTTCCAGTCTAGTCCAGTTCAATATCTATTGACTCAAGGTATTAAGATGTCTCTCGTCGGACGGACAATTTTATGTTCCTTTTAGCATATAAGCAAAAGAAATAACAGCTTGCCTGTACACACAAGGCACAATTAGTGTTCTTTCTTGCTATTTTATTGCGTTGTTCAGATGACGTTTACGATTTTCTGTTATCAGAGAAATACAACAGTTGGGACTTTATTAAGAGCATCGAGATTGAATTTTTCGCACATGATTGGACCACCCTTGAATGGAGGGTGCGCTATGAAATTGTATTGCTGCATGAAATGATGATTACATGTCGAATCAATGAGTCATCATTCATCGTATCGACATTTGCCTCATATTTACGCATATTTTAATACAGCCTCTGTGCACACAAAGAAAATGAGCAATATATATTCAAATCTACTTGATTAACATTTAATTGAACACTGAGCCTTAAACATGATCTGAAGATTTGATCTTGATGTACAGTTTGTGGTACACCGCAATTGCATACCTATTCAGATGGGTATTTGAAGAGCATCTAGAGTAATGTTGCATTCAACGAATACATTGATGGCAATCACAAGTGGCTCATGGCCCTGAGCACACGCTTTAAACGTAAATATGTTTAATATGTTGCGGCGGTTGTGGAATCAAATAAAAAATGGTTAAATGCCATTTGCGTGCGTTGTAAAATGGGCCGACCGGTACGTCCACTTGACATGCCATTGATGCGCGTTGTTGCAGTGAAGACGCTCCAGCTTGGGCTCAGCCCAAATGGGGTAGGTAGAAAGGGGTTGGTTTACAGATTGCAAGCAAACGAAACCAGCGCAAATGAAAAACGCGCATAAAGGTGTCTCAAGTGCAGGTCTTTAAAGGAACTGTAACAGTTATTATAGCAATAAGTATCTCATAAAAATTAAATTAAACTATGCTTAAATCAGTAACAAAAACTGGGATCACTTATTCTCATACCTCGGTGTAATATATATATATATATATATGAAGCTTCAATAATTTCCATTTATGTTAATCTGTAGCTAACAGAACGTTAATGGTAGGCATAGTCTTGTAACGTATTCGTATGCAATTTAGGGATGCGAAAATCTGATGCACAATAGACAAAGCTAATTTCAAAAGCTTACCGCATCTAGCACTCTGAAGAAAACGCTTTTTTGTTATTCAATGTTGAACAACATTAATGCCAGTACAATCCATCATTTCTTAGTTTCCTGATGCAAGTGTAACCCTCAGACGGAGAAAAATTGCACTGGGTGAGAGAATTTAATGTGCACTGCGTTTGATGAATTATCATAACTACATATTCATTAGAACGGCTGGAAAACAGTACTCTGGTTACAATGCAATACGAGTGCAATAGATCACTTGCGCTGGGATAATTTAACCAATCAATTTGCAGAGGGCTTTGTGTGGCAGATTTTACACGTGGGTTTCTTACGATATAAATGAAACTATTTTCAAGTTTTACGATATGTTGTGGTTTCATATAACAAATGTCTAGGTAATGAGCATGGTGAAATTTATTTGCTATTTTCTATGAGTGTTGGTCAATGGTTGGGAAGGGTTGTGATTGTTATGAATGGTCATTTAGTTTAAATTTGATTACAATCTCGTTTTTTGTTTGGGGTTAGTTTGGGCTGGCGTTTCTTGAGGGGTTGCGATGACCACCATCGAAGAAGTTCAGTGGACAAGCACATTATTTTCTAGGATTTGCGTTATTTGCATAAGACCTTAACAACCTCAAGCCCTGCTGTCTAGTTGACGGCTCGCCAGTCGATACGTAATATCATAGTCGCATCTCGTTTGCGTCACTGCGTTAAACCCTCGTTTGATGGCTAGCAAATGCGCAGACTACAACTAAGTTGACGTTCCAACAAAATGAATCTGCAAGTCGTTCATTGTAAAGATTTAAACTTCAAACGCAGCATTAGTAGTATTTTTTTTTTATAGCTCAACTAGATGCGACCCGTATTTATATTGGTTGGTCATTTGGGAGGAAATATTATTCAATTCTCATTTTTTGTTTGTTGTTTGATGGGATGTGGGGTGTTTAGTGCATGGACTATACGCGGGTAATGCCCGCAGCATTACCGAATGGATGTGTAAACAATAGAAAACAGCAGGTGAATGATACTTTTAACAACTAGGAAGCTATCATTTACGGCCAGATAGGTGGAACGAAATGGGTGTACGTTGTTTAGAAAGTTGTGGAGTTTTAATGTCCATAACACTTGAAATGAATTTATTGTGTTGCTACTACTGTGGTTAGGAATATAACTACAAATTTTATTATAAGTTATATAAATTATGTTACAAGTTTTGTTCTAGGCATGTTCCCACAATTTGGCTTTATCCTGACGGTGCACTTTTCATGTGCTAAGATTAATGAACCTCGGCAAATTCTTTCAATTAGAGACCATTCTTGGATTCTCCCGCATATAGGGCAAGGGTAGATGCAGCATCTTTATTATTCGGTCATTTGTTTAGGTGACTAAATCTTCTCGAACCATAACAAATACTTTAATGCCGTGATTATTTAATACCCATAGTCGTAGTTGGGTATCATAGAAGTCAATTGTTGCACCTCTTGAAAAGGGTTCACTTTCTGTACATGCTGGGCGAATTGTAACAAATACTCTTATGTTGCGCTACCAAGGTGGAAAACAAGACTTCATCAAGCGGGTGAATTGGAACAGACGAAACCGACCAGTGACCCTTGACGTATGTCAAGTAAGCGCTCCGAAATCCTAGACAGTGCGCACAATGTCCATCAAATTTTCATTTCGACCACACGAACGCGTCGCGCGCTTGCTTTCCGGGCCCTTGGATTGCTGTGGTCGTGCCTTTTCATTTGTGTCTATTACGGTGGTACTGCCTTGGTGACAGCTGCCTACCCGACGTATGTACGTACGCGCCTCGCGTATATACCTCTAACGTAAGACGATGTTTCTACAAACGTTACAAATACGTCATTGTACCTGACGCATTGTTCTTTTACGCGACTTACGTTCCAACGCCGGTGAAGTTGCCGGCGGACTTCAGGTTCTTACTTGCTCTGCAACAGGCTGTTGATCAGCTAGTTTTTTCAAGTCAGCCGCCTTTGGGAGGCCCTCGCTTCACTAAGCCTTGCGCATAGAAAGTCTACAAAATAGTTATAACTCGGCATCGAGTAGAAGTTTGACGGACTGTCAAGCTCGATTATTGTCAGGTTTCTCACGTGCTCAGCCCTATGCAGCTAGAAAATTCAACAACGCGGAATTGCTCGTAGGACCACTCGGAGCCTAGCACTACCGAATTGTGTTTTGGTTCCGTTGGCGTTTGAGATGCGGAACTAGGTGATGACTTGACAGACGGTTTTAGATGAGGGTAACGCAGGTATCATACGATGGATTAAATGCGAATTTATTGAGGGAAATCCTTTTTCGAAATTATCTAATTGGCATGTAATAGTCAATTGCTAGTAATGCAAAAATTGTTTATCAGTAATGTGATTGATGCATCAATTTTTTTCAATACTACTTTGACCTAATTCTCATGGCGAACAATTTGTTGAATGGCTAGTTGGGCTGGCTCTAGGTACTTAGGGGGTTTTTAAAATAGGAGTGGTAATAATCGCGTTTACTGCGATGTGTTTGCGTTTGCGATTAAATTATAATTTGATTGACTGTAACGCCAGGATTCACCACAAAGGACACTGAAAGGTGCATTTAATACACGTTAGGCACTCGGCGTGGTTTTAAGCGGATTATAAATTTCTGCCAATCCAATACCACAGTGATTGTTATGCAATAATATGACAGTGTGCTTATGATTTGCATCTCCAGGACTGATTGATTATATGCACTTTGTCAATGGCGGAAATGTGAGCGGCAACTTCTACCTTTGGCTACATCTGATTAAACGAGTATTAAGATGCATTTACAATAATTATTTGCAAGTTTTTAGCAAAGGTTTTTTAACGTATTTTGTTTCTTGTCAAAAAGAGGTCATGCAACTTTTTCTTTAAACTAAAACTAGATTAGATGTTTCAGACATCATTCTTGGTACTTTTTATAATTCATTTTTGTTTAGTCAGACCTTGAATCAGCGAGTTGTTCTCGCTGCTATAGAACCATTGCATGAAATCATTGATGTGTGTCTAACCTTTGGTCCCTTTTCTTCTCATCGCTTCCTCTTCCGGATGGCGTCTATTCAGTTTGAATCTCGCCCGTTTTTTTTTTTATCTCGTCGGATCGCACCAACTTCTTCATTGCCTCGCGCATTTAGATAATGCACATCGGTTGGTGCGCATCGGACAGAGGGCCTAATCTAAACTGGGTCTGTTGTACTCGGTGGAGGATTCCCCTTCGCTGCATTGCTGCGTTACATTGTATACTTCTTTGCCGTGTTTAGACCTTAGACAAGGCTGGCGTCTCTCTCACGCAAACTGGCAGAGCCCAACGTGTGGTCCATCACAATATGCAGAATTCACTTATTAGATTAGGGAGCGAGTCTCGTTTGGTAATATCTGAGGTGCGTACGCTGACACTGTGCGTGCCCCCAATGTTAAGCATAGTTTATCGTTCATGGAGAAGAAGAAAAAAACTTGTTACAAACTGCGTGCACTACATGTCTATCATATGTAACACCTTGCTGACTGGTCCTGCTCGGGTGTGTGATGCTTGACGTACCGTGCGAACCGCCCAATTTTCGGACGTATTTATGCGATTTCCGCAATCACATTTATTTGGGGGAACTGATTTCGCTTATTGCATTTACAGTGAAAGTATATGTGGCACTTCATGCGGAAGTAATTGACCCATTATTGGGTTACTGTCGTGTATTTTGAATGAACTATAATTGCTTTCAGCATCTCAACAAATAATCATTGGAGAAGTAAAACAGTAACTCCCAGCTTGTGCGTGCAAATATTGACGTGGTGCAATCATAGATAAAACTTAAATTAATTTGTTCAACATAATTTTTAGTCTCGATTGGATGAAAAGCACGTTTACGCTCAAAAAACTGTATCCAATGTCAGATTAAGTGCAAAATAATCAATTAATCTAAATCTGATGGCAGTTGGGTAACTATGGAAAATTTACGCAATTTAAAAAAATGTCAAGGGGGTCAGGATACGAAAGCTGTTTTTAGGTATTTTTGATACATTTTTAACTATACTAGGTAAATAGTCTCCGCCATTGAGGACCAAACAATAATGTCTGACAAGCTTAGACGGATTACAAATTACTGGTAAATCCCAACAATCCCACTTTATATTAGAAATAAAAATATCATTTGGCAAAACCGTTAGTCGTATTTTCGGAAATATGTGTTTTTTAATATTGACATTGCATGAAATATATGGGACGTTTATAAAAATTCTTGTGAGTGTATGTCCTGCGTAAATAGTTTAGATGCTCAAGTGTGGTGAACCTTCTCTTTGTAATCGATTGTACGATTGATCAATGAGTTGCAATAAAATAGAAATTTTAGTCAGTCGCAAAAATTTTTTATTTTGATACTATTATCTTCTTTAGACACGCGCGATAAATATTGGGCCAACAATATCTAATCTTAAATCCTCGCAGTTGCAACTTGATGAAGTTGAAAATATAAGATTAAATATTGAACTGTCGTAAAATTTAACGAAAGCCCGACGAAATCAAGCGTATAGTGAGTTAGAAGGAACCAAATCCTTTGTCCATTAATCTCTCTCTATCGGATGATGCAGGGAAATCTTTTTGATGAATATTGGAAATGCGCGTTTCATACACTCTCGGATAAGTTATAACTGAGGGATTACAAGGCGCCCTGCGGTGATTGTCATACATGCTCGTCTTCTGCGGATCCTTTTTGCTGTGTTATTGCGTATGATGCGTTCCCTATGGATGACTTGCCTGGTTTGGAGTAGAGGTAAGAGTGAATGGTGTCCCGCCACGTTATTGTCTGAGCTGTCACAATGACATTGCAGATATAGACACATAGAATGCATGATGGCTGTCCCAAAGGCGTTGCTTTTTATGACGTTTCTTTTAGTCATTTGAGAGAAATCTTTTCTGATCGTAAATAAATTTACAGATTTCTTTGTATCGAGGTCTACTTGAAGAGATTAGTTGTCAACGTCTCAGCGGGGTGTTTAATTAATGATTTGGAAAGTAAAAATATGTTTTTATTTCGACATATCGCCCAAGTTCAACGATTTTTTGAGACAGATTGTAAAAGCAAGTCTATGCAAAATATGCACTTTTGTATTTTACAAATATCATTGTTTATTTTGCCAAGAAATGCATTAGCATATAATGGATGGCCTTGAATGTCGCGTATAAAGTTTTGCAAAGAATTTGAGACACTCTTTGATATTTATCAGAAATTAATTAACATATCTGTATCAAGTGTGTTCGTTGAGATCATAGAAAATTGCTGCCGCGACTTTGAATGCATTTTCTAAACGAATTTTGCATTTGAAAGCAGAAATAAGTAAACTGTTTCTATGCATTTGCATTCAAGAAACGGTTGAAAATAAGTCACTATAGTGACTTATTCTTCTTTGGCCGCGATTTGTGCTCGTATGTACAGTATTCCTTGAAACTGTCGAAATTAACATAATTTAGCATGGCGCACACGGCACACCGTTGCTCCCAACATTTACGTCCCTCGTTTGCGTTGTTTGCACAATGTCACAATGCAATGCGTCGGCCATGCGTAGAAATTCTCTCAAGTACCTCCATTTAGCACCATAATCTGAAGGCATCTTGCTTCGGGTCAAAAGTGCAAACACCTTCAAAAACGATCCATTTTCAATGGCGGTTCGTTTGGTATTGAATCAATTAATCATTGCATTGGCCATCCGAGCATAAAGCACCTTCATCCATCTTCAAGCTTCTTCAACAAAGGTATGCATGCTCCAGTATGCATGCTGGACAACCGCGATTTTTTTCCAGAACAAAGTCGCGCAGCTTTCTGGGTCTGTGCATGCACTAACTGAACTCCGGCCGAATTCAGGCTGAAATCAATAACTCCTGCGTTTAACAATTGGAATATGTGTATATTCAAATGAAATTTGGGCATTTCAATGTCCGTGAATAATTAGTTGGATTCATAGCAGACTTCTGAGATTTGCGGATTTGTTGGGAACGATGGGAAGGAAACTTGTTTGCAAATTGCGACTGCGATATTGGAAATCTAGTTGACAAAAGTCGGATAATTATTGCGTTACGTTTTAGTTTTGGTATGAGGCTCATTATTTAGAGCCTACGATAAACAATCGGAAATGTGGGGAATTTGTGTTCGTCGTCATTTATTAACTTGCATTTTAATACGATGTAAAAAAAACATTCCACGAATGTAGTGATAACGGGAATATATATTTTTCAGTTTAGTGCAGGCCTCATATTTGGCCAAGTAGCATCATTAGAAGAGATCATAATGACAAAGTGGGGTGTAATTGATTTGTTTTTACATGACTATTCAGGTATCAATAAACTTTTTATCATTACGTTGTAATAACTCAACTTGGCTTATTTCCAGACAAAAGATTACACGATTATCCGATGATGCAAAATTGCATACCCTTAATCACTATAATATCATGCTACTTAATATTTGTGTTCAAGTTGGGTCCCAAATTGATGCAGAATCGCAAAGCATTTAATTTACGTATTGTGTTACTCGGATTTAACGGAATACAAATACTGTTGTGTGCATACATCGCAATTATGGTATGCAAAGTAAAGAATGAAATGAAAGAAAATCTCACGGATGTTCTTGTTTTAGTTGCTGAAATACGTGGATTTCAATGTATTTAAATGCACTACCAATCAAACAACTAGCACGGAAGATATGTTTGTTTTAAAGGTTGCTTACTTGTACTGGATTGTCAAGCTTGTTGATTTATTAGACACAGTAAGTCTTCAAACTACGACTAATTTTATACAAAAAAGCCTCCTTACCGTTGGCGATTTCTAGGTATTTTTTATTTTAAGAAAGAAATTCAATCAAGTATCCTCTTTGCATGTTTACCATCATACTTTAATGGCTATAGTTGGATGGATTTTTAACAAGTATTATCCTGCTGGTGAATTAGTCTGGCTAGGACTGTTTAATTCAATCGTACATGTTTTCATGTATTTTTACTACTTTTCTACTGCATTCTACGATGGTAAAATTAACATTTGGTGGAAAAAATACATCACTCAGGGACAAATCGTGAATATTTTTATACCACTAATTAATTCTTCAGGATAAATTAATTGCGATTGTATTCTAGGTTCAATTTATTGCCTTATTAGGCATTTATATTAAGAAACTATTTGATACATCTTGTGATTATCCAAAAATCCTTCTGCTGTTCCACGTGACACAGGGATCTCTGATGCTCTACATGTTCGGAAACTTCTATTATCGCACCTATTTGGCAACTCAAATGAAATCGCGCGGGAGAGATCTTAAACAGGATTAAATCTTTACTGCCACACTTGTCTGTTGTACTCTTTTCATATTATAATCGTATTGTATGAATCAGCAAATGCGTTTATTCTAATATATTCCCAATTGACTTCACACTAGTGCTCACTAGTTTTTGCATGGCAATATTGTTGATATGTTACAGGTGATTTGATTGACTTTGCGTTAATTTCGAAATCAATAATCAGTGATTATAAAGTCAGGCAAATATATTCTATTATATTCAGTGCATTTCTCTATGGAACTGGTTTTGAATTATTCTCTTACGAAAGTACAATTCATGCACGAACACATATGACATGTTTGCGGATAAATTTCGATATAAAAGCTTTTTAAATCGATGAGTTGTTTCAGTGATTCTTGTCGTGGTGGCGTGCACATTGGTGTCATATTTTTAGCCATGGGTTTATATGAGCTGTATGACAAATACGTGTATCAATATGCAGGTAACAGCTTGAAATTAATAAGTGCCATTTAGTGCCAACCATTTTTACATACTGCTTGCAGATCAAAGAGCTATTGCATATCCCTTACTGGGATCACCACTGCCTATTATTATTATCATGGCAGGATATTTTTTACTAATAAAGAATGGCGCTAAATGGATGGAAAACAGGCCTGCGTTTAATATTACAATTTATGTTCAGACCTACAATATTATTCAAATTATTTCATGTGCAACTCTAGGAATAGCAGTGAGTAAATTCAATTAATGCAATGCATTGGATTTAATGTTGTAATGTTGAAAAATTCTAGGGAACTATCTTATTATTAAAAAAGGACTTGATATGTATTACCCATCATACTAATTCGGATTACGATCTTACTGCTGTATTTCTCACATGGTTGTATTTTATAATTAAAATAGTTGATCTTATGGACACCGTCTTCTTTGTCATGCGTAAGAAATTTGCATTAGTGAATACCTTACATATATATCATCATTCAATGATGGCAATTGGTGCATATATATTTTCACGCTACTTGCCTGCTGGAGAACTGGCAATCATGGGATGTTTGAATTGCATTGTGCATTCTGTGATGTATTTTTATTACTTTTGCTGCCTGCACACGAAGAATAGGCAGTATATTTGGTGGAAAAAGCATATTACACAGATGCAATTGGTAAAGTTGATATATTCACATTTTTTGGGGAGATCATCGAATAATGCTTGTTTCAGGCTCAGTTTAGTTTCCTCTTCGCGACGTACACGTATAAGTTGTTGTTTGTAAGAGGATGTGATTATCTTAAAATTGGGTTGGCCTTTGCATTGATTCAAGATGGGACAATGATGATTATGTTTGGAAATTACTACTTTAAAGCCTATATTCAACCAAATAAATTCAAGAGTGAAGATAAGGCTAATAATAATAAGATGGCAAAGAAAATTAAATAAGGCTTACAAATATTGATATTTAATTGTGTTTATCATTAAAATATGTAATATATTTATAATTGTAACTGTTTGCGGTTCTAATTCTAATAGAAATTTAATAAAGCCGAAGGGGTTGCAGCTAGAAATTAACAAATATACTATAATAAAATTGGGCGTGCATATTATGATTCTATAATGGGGTGGATTGCTTGTTTGGCTGTAACTTTACAAGCACCTCGCATGTATTGTATATATTTGCGTCGGTCAGTCATGCCAGCTGTCAAACATCATTAGAGTCGCTAAATGGCAACTTGTGCAATGCTAGCAAAGTTGGCCCCAAAAACATGTAACAGTTACCACCCCTTCGCCTGCACTCCGATGCGGAGCCGAATGCATGCAGCGCGGTGTCGCTGGCGTATCATGGCATTATCGGGCGCATTCTTACCGAAAACCCCCTGGGTCGGCGGTCAGCGCGTGTCCGCGCGCGTGTATGCTAATTAGAGGGTGCAGAATGGCGAGAGCACATTCTTGTGCGTTTGCCACCTCGTATACGTGCACAACGCGACGCGGCACTGATTATCAACCGAATTACATTACAATAGTGGACACGCAACGGGGTGCGCGAAAAGCCAGCGACATCATTGCACGCCTACCTTGATTTTTTTGATCCCGCCAAACCTCCAAGGCATTGTTTGTACAATGAAGAATGGCAAGAGTAGCAAGCAGGACTAGTTCAACTGCATCACGTGTCAGCTGCATGCATTAATGCATTAATTTGCACTGACCGTACCTACTCGCGTAGATTGTTTGGAATTGAATTGCATACGCACGATAAAAATATAAACGGTCATAAGAAACGCGCAATTGGCACACCATGCGGTGTTGTCACCGGAGGTAACGCGGTACAATGTTTTAGCGCAGTCAGTACTGTGATGTAAATGCATGTTACCGTTGTGGCATCTGCAATGGTGATAAACATCGTGGTTTAATTAATATTAATAACAATTGTCGCGAGTCCCTCAAGTGCTCACTTTAGGCGAGCACTAATTTGAATACGCTTGTTGTATGCTATTTTATTGGCGCCTTGTGGCGCCCAGGAGGTTAAAAGAAGTCTAGATAAGGAAGGACGTTAACATTGGCACGATTTGACGTTGGTCAATATGGTGAATGGATTGTTTCGATGCTTGTGCATGTTGTCTCTAATCTCGTCGGAATTATCTATGCTGGTATTGTATGTCGATGAATATATTAGACTGACAATAAATTTACAATGTGTTTAAACATGAGTTAAAGTAACACTTTGTGGTTAATGAAGTTAAGTAAACATATTTAACGGCAAGAGTAAGAACGAAAATTCAAGGAAATTAAGTAATCTTGGTCCTATTATTTTGTTCATATTTTGTTGGCTTATTGAGCACAACATTGTCTAAATTCACTGATGCGCTCCGAAGTGATGCATAATTTATTCACCAACAATAACAACGATGTAATCTAATAATGTATTCATAACTTTGGAATGGTTTCGCTCGGCGTCCGTTCGAAAACGATAATAACTATGTACGCATCTATTATTTTCGCCTGCTTTCATTCAATATCGTAATAGCCCAAAATATTAACCGAACATATGCAAATCAATGACATCATTTTCATCGTTTCGTATTCAACACGCCTAAAGAAAGCATTTAATTTCAATTTGTCAAACCTAATTTATTAAATTAAAGCGTGCTGCCACCCTGCCAGGGCTATTGTTACTTCGGGAGCAATGATACAATATACTTATTATCAATGCTGCTGCAGTGATGCTGTGCCGTATTGCAATGAATATAAAATGTGTAACAATGTAGGTAATGCGGCGCTCCACGTGGCCGAATCATCGGCACGTTGGTAATTGCTCGCGACAACTACCCCTTTTGCCGATAGATGAGTACGTGAAACTGAAGCAACATATGTTCGCGAATACGGCATGAATATTAACGTGTTAACTTATCAACGTCCGAGCATGGTGCGTGGCACGCGGCACACGAACAATGCCAACGGCAATAATAGGTCCTTAATCTATTTAATCGTTATCTATAATAACGATTCACCTTTCAAACAGGCGGCATCATTATGATGTGCTTATTAGTTTCCAATTGGTACATGATTAATTACAGTTGCACTAGGTTATTGTATGGACGATGAGTGCTTACTTCAAATGTTGAATTAAGGGTACCAAAAGTGGGGGAGTTTAATAATAAATAGGTTGCTAGCATAATGTTTTATGTGTCTATATTTTAAAGTAGAAATGGTATACAATATATTTAGATGTGGAGGCTATTTGGTAAACAATTGAAGAATTGTTAATAAAGAAAATATTAGGTAATTCTACTTATCCACCGGTACAAAAATTCTCAATTAAGAGGAGAAAAATGATAGGAAATCGGTGATTACAAGAAATGATAAATTAGGTCATTAAGGAAAACGCAAAAGTGAAGAAACAATAATACTACCCACATTCGGTAGTTCTCTATTTTTGTATATATTATATACAATATATTTGAGTGGGTAAGGCGTTTGACTATATCAGCAACAGCATGTATATTCGGAGAACACGGCTTCGATTCCGGTTGGAAGTGTATTCAATAATATATATTCTCAATGAATCCAGTTCCAATAACTGCTAACAAGCCTTGTGGTGGATGAGTACGGTGTTTCCGGCATGGGAAACAAACAGTATGCTCTACTAAATTCTACATGTAGAACATGTTTTATGAGGTTACAATAAGCACTCAATTAAAAAAAGGAACGCAAACAAAACTATGAAAAAGTACTAATTTAGGATACCAAAGAAAGTGATAAATTGAAACATTGATATTTATGCCTTGCAATTAATTTCTTTTTCTGCTTTTATGCTTATAAATTGAGATTTATAGGGTTTTCTAATTAATTAGGGCTTTTTTGTTTTATTCATTTCAAACATATTTTCTTCTTTAATGAAATATCATCTCTCAACTCATCTAAAAATTAGAATTACATTTCCAACTTGTTAGTTACATTGTTAAAGTATTAAATTACGAGCTTTTCCTTGTAAACTGCTTTTTCTTGCACTATCTATCATCTAATCTTAAATTTATTCAGTATTAGATGAACGGGTTCATCTACGTTTACACGGAGTGATACATATAAAGCATCATGCTGATCACAATCACATTGCAACAATAAATATTGAACTTTATTGGTATGACGACGATACATGCAATGATTTGATGTGCACCTATAATTGCCTGCGTATCTTAACCCAGTCAGTCTCTTTCATTTGTAATGCCCTATTGCAACCCCTTGCGCGCACTAAAATGAAACCGCAGGTACTCCGGATACCTACATATCGATATATCCGAAATTTATTGATGCAGAAGAGGCACTGAATAAATTATGACCTTTATTTGGGAACCAGCCTTCGCATTACTGCCGCTACCGTCGAGTTTGTTCCACCCGATCGAGTTTAGTTTTACAATCGATGCCCAACCTGAAGACGAAGGCTGGATTGGCTACCGGTTACTTATCTTCACCGCGAACCGACAAGGCCTATGACAAATTAGAGTGAGTTATGGATTCAGTTTTTCCTCATAACTCGATATAGCAGACATTCGCATGCTTTATCATGTATTATTTTATATGGCATTGTGTATTCTTGGCTTGCGTCTTGTAAAGTTGGCAAATTTTTGAGTTATGGCTATTGTAAGTGCATTGCATCTATTACGCTTATTGATTTTGCAAAGATGTTATTAAATTTATTGGTGGTACTCGTTTTAAGTTGTGTATTTATTAGTTGGTGCAGATTTTTCTCTCTGAAAAGTATTGTCTGGAAACCACAAGTAACACCAAAGGATTCTGACTGTTCGAAAAAATAAATAAATAACGGATTTATAACAATAACGAATTTTTTTTCTATTATCTTTTTCTTTTAATATCATTTTAATTGCTGTTTCGTGCTGTATGACACTCTAGCTAAACGGACGTTTAGTCTTTAACTAATTCTAACAACTAATTCTAACGATAAATGTTTAACGGCAATATCAATCACAAATGCAGAATACAAACATCAATATAATGACACTAAAAAAGGGCAATATTTGGTTTCGCCGAAGGAGCGAATTAAACAAATTTGAACTTAGTTATTGTAATCTGAAGTGCTTGGAATATGGAATTATTTACATGCGTGGCTTTATTTTGACAATGTTGTTTAATTGTAGTTTTATAGCTTCGTTCAGATAGCGCAGCGTAAAAAATAAGACACCAGGTGATACACAACATCACATGCTTATATGTGACACGCACGATAATAAAATTATAAATTCATGTAAAGCATTGCTTTTTTGGATGTCTAGCTTACACATTGCGAGGAATAGAAGAAAGATAAAGTCAAAGTAAATGAAGAAGTCATTAGTTAATTGGATGGTTGATACTGCTCTTTAGTATGTAGTTTTTCTTGAATGTTTCTTCACTGGAAAACATCTGTTTAAGTTTGATTAGTGTGATTAATATCGATCTATCTTTGGTAGGTTGCATCTATTAGATATTTGATACTTTGTGTGGTCTTTAAGAGATTTGCAATTGGAGAGTCTACTGATCACTTCTGATCAAACCTTCTGATAAAATTTATTCATTGAATGAATGCACAGTGCAATTTGAAACGATCTTTAAGCGTATGTAAATTTTCCTATTGTTACGTCCATATCTGATAATGATATTCTCGTTTGGAACATTGACCTATCCAACTCGCTATTGACATTCAATACATTCCAGATGATTTTAATTTTGTTATTGAGTGCATTTCAATGTTTTATCCACAACATTTCAAGGGATTGCTTGAATTTAGAACGTAACGTATGCGCTATATGCATACACCCTTGGCAACGTTGTCGGGTTGAACTTTTTTATTTGTTGCAGTTTGCGCCCGTTGGCAGAAAATATCAGTCTGTCTGGTCACTGATTTGTCACTTCATTTACAATGCTAATGCAACGCATTGCGCCCCGGGGCTAAAACAGTGGAGAACGTGATTTACAAAATGAACTCGCCACTAAATACAAAATGCGACCAACAACGCCCGTGGTGGACATACTCTACCAAGGGCACAACCATGAACTGGTCGCCAAAAGGATTTCGAAGCCAGGCCATGTTGACACAGCATTTCCTGACGATTCGACCGCCGAATTCTATTTTCTCCGCGGTACACATGTTGGGCCTGCCGGTGTTTTCATGTCACGACATTTTTATTTGGAGGTTTTACGCAGGGCACAATGTGCATGCAACTGGCGTATGGTCGGGCTAGTCGAAAATCTGGTGCAGGGCAGGTGGTGATTTACATCAGGCAATAAAAACCGAAACCGGCGCGTTGTTGGACCTGATGATGGCGAGATTAATCAGTTGAGCTTGATGGATGGTCATAATTTGCTTTCAAATGATTTCAATTGAGTGAAGCTAATATATATCTAGTTTATTTATCAGCACATTCTCACATTGACATCATTATATATGAACTTTCTCTATGAATATTGTTTGGTTGGTTCGAATGAATGTTTGCGCTCTTACCGCCTAGGTCTGTCTGCAGGTGGATACTTGACGGTTAGTAATTTTAGAAAGTTGGAATTCATGTTAATATTGTACATTTATTGCACTTTCCTAGTTTAAGGAGCATCATAGTTGCATTCATTTGCACGAGGAAGGTCTGAAAGATCAGTGGTTGCGAAGTAAGAGCTACCACAACATCATTAAAACTTTTCAGCTCCTTTGCCACAGTAATCCCTTTTGACGTTATTCATGCGCATTGTACTGTGCTCAGATACTTCTTGTAGTAAATTTTAGAAAAGCAGCGATTTTCAGTTTTAATGGTCTCTCCGTTTCTGAGATCTTAATTATGACAGCTTTGCAAACATACCCTTTTCTTTAAAAGCTTGCACCCGTTTGTTCGTTTTTTTTTTTTTTAATTTTACAACAGGACAATAGCTTTAGGACTACAACTAGCCACTAGGTGTTTGTGCTATTGACGCGCTGTAATCCGTTCGTAATAGCATGTATGTCTTCCTATTCGCATCTTAATCGAAAAAAAAAAAAACGAGTCAAGGTGTTGTAAATCATAATTGGCCATGGTCGGACGCACAGCACCGGCGGCATAGACTTGTGTTTTTACATGTTTGCATGTTGTTTGACGTTTATTCCAGTTTCTTACGTTTTCTTGTATTATCTAATAATAATGCCATATAGTGAAAATAAAGCCAAGGCTTAAGAAGTAGAACATTGCTTAAAAATTCTAGTAGATACATAAATACACAATGTTTGAATGTTCTTATCTGTTTTAGCCGATTGTATTGGAGGTAAATATTCTATTAGAAATTAGAATAAATACACTTTTGTTCGAATAGAATTCATGCGAACCGTTTTTAACGGATAAAAACTCGGCCCATATTATCAGGGCGATCCGGGTGATTAGTCATTGAGGCGACTATTTTAGCATATTGGCACGCTTGCACCACCACGCAGGTACACGCATTGTAATCGTTTGTATTCATGGAGGAGCGAAACTGCAATAAATTGCAATTTGCGCGATTACATAGCATGCACAAGTTGAGTGTGTGAAAGAAGAGGAATTATGCAGTATTAATGCAGAAATTGTGGCGCGTGCCACCACCCTGGACGCGTTACACTCATCAAATTAACTTTATGCTGGTCGTTGCATATTTTTATGAAGGATTTTAATTAATTCCGACAATGTGTATAGTAACTAATAGAATTTGATTCTATACTTTTGAACCGGGTTTAAATTTAAGCGAAATTTATTGTATTTTAGAAGCGTATGATTTAAGAATAATTTATTTTAAGTTATAATAGTTCTAAATTCACATGAAAATTGACACACATTTTTTATTAATTTATTTTTAACCATTGTTGACATCATTTCTATTTGCCTAGTGCTTTTAATTATTTTACCTATACTTATTGCTTTATGAAAACAACAACATCGTGTGCTAATGTCTAGGCTTTCATTGCGTTTTTAAGAACTTCATGTTTTAATTGCAAAACTGTTGGGAAATATTAGCATAAAAGCGTTGCGCTAACACTTCAATGAAGAACGATAGATAGAATAGATAGGTAGAAGAACGCGTTTAATCTTAATTGAGTTTGTTTTGGTGCTATTCTTTAATTCTATTTCGTAATTGTATTTATCTTTTTAAGTGGTAAATGTTTACTTTGAAAATGAAAGCTGAAGAAGTCCAAGAGTCAAGAGGAAAATATTCCGCATACACAAGCCAAGGCACTTGTGACGAAAAGAATAAGCTTTTAATATGATTTTTACGACTTGTGAATTGTTCCATTCCGATCGTGAAGGGGACGAATTATAGGAGTCAGCAAAAGCACGGGAAGATCGTAAAATCTTAATATGTTGATTTTTATTGTCCTTCTTTATGTGGTGTAAATTGATGTTGGGTGATGGTTGATTATCCTGCTGATCAGTGTTATAGGAAGATCTAGGCTATGTAGATATGATAGGTCATTAAGATATGAGTTATTGGTAGTTAAATTGAACTTAAGATACCTTCTAGCATTGAAGGAAAATCTCTCTTACCTTTTGATTTGATTGAGTTTTAGATTTGTTGAGAAACAATGAGAAATTAATTTCAATAATTTATACTTACTTTATGTTTTTTTATGTTTCAACAACAATATATTCTATTTGGTCATCAACAAAATTGCTAACATATACTGCCCGAGTGTTTAATGAGGATACATTAAAGCTCTATAAGGTAACATATCAAAATTTTATTATCATTTGCGAGAATTACATCTCCAGGTTCTCATGTTCTAATGTTCTAGTAATTGAAGTTGACTTTAATATTAAAGAAAATTGTTCCATCATTTTTTTTAAATAAAGATGTAAGATTTAAAGTGGTAAAAATTTGCACAAGTTACAAGTGTAGGGACTACTTAATGACACTTACCAGTGCATCTAAATAAAGGACTACTATTCTAATGTGATTTTTACGACTTGTAAATTGTTTCTTCCGTAACTACAGCGAGAACGGAAGAACGGAAAAATCGTAAAATACCAATTGTTTGCAACTTTACGAGTGATTTTGACGCTGTGTAAACCATGATTTCGATCGATGGTGGTGATAATCTCGCCCAAAAAATCAATGATAATGTCTAGATTTATGATGACTCATAAACACACCAATTATAATTGGTATTGGCTGCAGTGGGGTGAGCTGAATTTATTCTGTTTCTATGAGTATTTTAGTTTTGTGTGTATATTTTTATCGTTCCAACTTTTCTATGGGATATTTATGCATTTACTATTTGGGCGCAATTGAATTGGAGAGGTTTTCAGTGCACGGTCGTCTATGTAATACCTTGCGATCATTGAAACGCGCGCATAGGTGGGGAAGATTTTCGACCGGCGCCGTTCTTCGAACCCTCACCCAACTTTCATTCGGCGTCCGCGTCTCGACGGTGACGCACTCGTGGCACGTACGTATGTGCCACTGGTTGTACGCGTATCTTCATGTCATTACGGTGCGCACTTCCGAGTTCCGCGCAATCAAAGTAAACGCGAGCAAAAATGCGGACAAAACTGACAAAAAGTGCAAACCTCATTGATCAAGGATTTGGATCTATCTACAAAAACAAATGTGCCTCTAACAGTATTGTGACAACAGAACTGCCATTGGATTTATCGCTACTGATGACATATACTGGGCAGAACGTTGAGTGATTTTGCGGACATTTGCGAAGAGAATATTGTTTATCATGGTGGATTTAAAGAACGAGCCGGCCGCGACGCCGAAGAAGAGCAAACATCAATTGCTTTCGATAAACACGATGAAAAGCTGGTTCATGTCGGAGAAGAAAAGTCACGCCGACACTCCTTTCAGGCAAAGAGTGCCTGAGTCCTTTTTGCGCTCATTTCGACGTCGGTCACTGCGGGTCAAGAGGGCGAAAAGTTTAGTTTTGCCAGAGAAACGCAAGTCAGGTGAGCTAGAAACTAAAACTAATGCATAAAAAGCTCGCACTTGACTGCGTCTAATATATTTTATTTACCATCAGTTTTCTATCAGTGATAAGAAACGTTGAGTGCATTAGAAATGCTAGTCTAAAGAGTTGAAATATTTAATGTGTGAAAGCGGAAATGCATCTCCACGCTTCTTACATGCACAAACAAATATCCGGTATGAATATTTTAACATCATTATCAACCTCCAGTTTTATGTCCATTACCACCAATACTCAGAACTTTACTGCTGCACATCTTTTATATTTACTGCTATTCGATGAGTTTTAGTAGTTTATGATTCGTCTAGAATCATTGCAAACTGACGAATAGCTTTAATTACAAATCATATTCCGAATGTCATTAACAGTTCTTGCGTAAAATTCTTTTTATAGCCTTTATGTTTTACGGCTGAAGTTTTTATTGCTGACCTAGGACGTGAATTCGCATGTACTTATTTTCAACGATTTTTCGTAGCATATTCTACACTGCTGTCTTGTTAATATGAGCACATAATAAATTATGTAAAAACATGATAGCCAAACCAGCAGGTAGGCGAATTTGAAATTATACTCAACAAGCACCCGTATCAAGACTGCGTTTGACTTGCGCAACTTTACTTTATGGCGAAGGAATAAAGTTACGCGAAATACGTAGCACATATCAAATAACGGAACAGCGGAAGCGATGTTCAGGTACATTAAACTAGTAACATCATCGCTTCATAATTGATTTATGGACTCACTTGTCCTTACTGAAAATTTGATGCTCATTGCTTCAATGAGAACGCGTTGGTTTGCAGTGTTGGCGGCACCCACGTAGCGATCGCATTGTACACTTACAATTCTAATGTAGTGTCACGGTTGTGATCTCGAACTTTGAGGGCTGCCTTGAAGACGAAATTGAAGTAATAATTGTTTTAGACTTGTGTAACGCTTGAAGGGAGTGTTTGATTCGGTTGAGGTGCCGTTGAATAAACGAAGTATATAATTAGCTATGATTCCTTTACATTTAAATTGGATGGCCTTTGTAATAATGTGGAAAATTGTTTTTCTGGTAACTTGCGTCTGTAATAACAGTGTAAGGTGAAGCAATCTCACTAGAAACTAATTTATATGGATTTCTTAAGCGTAGAACGTGATCCTTTAGTGGTGAAAGCTGCCACTTGTATTACAATTTGTAATTAATACGATTTCAATTTCTACATTGCTGATGTTTTGTGATGCCGGTTGTAGCTTTCGGTTTGAATACCTTGCATAAGTTTGAAATCAGCGGGTGTTTGTTGACGCTCGCTCGTAAAAAGTGCTTTCTCGATGCGCGCCATTGACATCAAAGATGAATATCGAGGAGATCTTATCCTCCCCTCAGACAATCACATTGTGACTTGAAAGATCCTCAAAGGAACATTGTCAAGTTTTTAAGAATTGCTTCGTTTCCAGCTGAAGAAACCTGTCTTGGCAGTTGGGCCGACACCTGAGAGACACGTGCCGGTCTCCATCAACGTAAATCTAATACTTTGATAGCTTTTCTACCTTTTGCTGCTTTTTTTTGGTCATTTTCTGACGTGAGATGTAGCGCTTGAGATATCATAATCGAGGCCAACATATTTGAAGTGTCCATCCATCATATACTACTTGCACATAATATTCAAAGTGCATAACAAGTTGGACAGTTTCCACAGCAAAAGTGAAATTGACTAATGCGGATATAAAAATACCATTTGAAGGACAATCCGCATGGGACATCTGCCTGTGTGCATAGACACAGGCCTACCGCACTTTGGGCTTAGTTAAATACAACTAAAGACAACTAATCCACCGGGCTGTGAAATTCAACAATGCGTGGCTGCGTCAATATTTATAAAATTGGAACGCGATTATCTAAAAAGCGCGTCGTGCCCTAGAAAATCCTGAAAATCAACAGATATAAATGGAAGCCGACGTCGGCATCATTTTTCACTACCTTACGTGTCACGCGGGATGCGTATTTGCAAAACATGGCAACGGTCGCGAAGAAAACTCATTCATTGAAGGGATTGTAATCCGCAAACAATCAATATCAATTTGTGTCCTAGTAACAGAAAATCAAACAGTGGCACACAATTTAATCGGTTTTCTAAACATCTGTCACTATGCCGCAATCGGGGTATCAATGACCTGCTTGGAAATAAAACCCAGATTAAATTTTGCCTACTTTTATCACAATGTTGATTAAAATTTATTAGATTTCTCGCATAGTTAAGCACAGATTATTATGCCATTTTTAATCATGGTTTAGAGTAATTTTTATGAACGACTCCTGATTATATCGACAGTAGTGGAAGCAATAACATCCAGGAGCGGGACGCAGAACATTAAACCCGATTATTATATTTGTTATAATACCACGCACATTAACAAACTAGATGTAAGCTCGTTTTTATTCATACGGTTGAATCAAAAATAACATAATCTTGATATAGGGGTATCATTGATTTGGGACTGATATCACTCGGCACGACTCTTTAATCCTAATCTCGGTGGTATATTTTTTGTATCGTGCTATATTTGTTTACGTTGTAATAATTATCGATTGTGCAATTGCGCGCTGGCTCAAAGCACTCCTGTGGTTTGCTTAATTGCAAACAATGCGAGATGTGACCTCGTGCGTTTTGTTAACTTTGTCAGGGCTAAATTGGGGTGTAGTATACTGGGCTTGAATAAAAACAAATTTCCTATGTTTTTAAATCTTGTATCATCCATCTAGTTAGGATCTTAGTTTATTATATTACGAACGTATTGCACTTGATGTAGATAAGGTACAATAACATTAAAGTAAATTGCCTTCAATAGGCTCACTAACAAGTTGCCGCAGCATCCTAAACATCTCATAAACCGGGCAAATTGTATTCCTCTTCGCATCACGCAGTGAGCTCGTTATCTGCTACTCTCAACCAGACTTCGAGCCTTAATTTACTATGAGATTTACGTGATGTCAAAAGGTCTTCACATGATTTTCTTCATACTCACCACTAATCACCTATTTACTAGGTTAAGTCTTATTGAATTTATGATGGCATTCACTCTTTGTTAATACAAACTGTTCCTCATTTTACGACTTCTCGGCTTCTATTATTGCATTTCTATTCCGCATCTCACCAGTGATGTCACATAAATATTATCCTCGTTTTGTTCCTCCTGGAGGAGATGCCTGTCCAGCCTCTACGGGTGCCAAAGATATTGCCAAATTGTGACGTTTGCTACAATTCAGAGCAATGCGGAGGAAAGTAGTCAATAGAAATTGAATTAGACCTTACTTACTTTCATGCCAGGCGGCGATTCTTTCGTGTTTTCATTTGAAATGAAGAAAGGAAAAGGGGGACCATTGGCAAGTTTGCGGAAAACTTCCGGGTCACGTCTCGCTCGAACGGCAGAGCTGTTCTCTCGGTATAACATAGGTATAATGTTCTCTTCGGTGGAGATACAAGAAAGGGAATTTGTTGTGGCAATGGCATCGCGGAATCGTCCTCTGAGGACCACGGATCGACCCGTAAATAAGAAATAATTCCGTCGGGGGACGTTTGGAGGATGCGCTCTCAAATAAAATCGAAAATTTATTGCGTCTTATTGTGGAATGCTTTCATGCAGCATGCATGGATGGCTTTACAGCGTCTTCCACTTTATTGCTTCATGTTAGGATACGTGGGAGATTTTTTGCTACAATAACTTCCTTGTGTTTACGGTGTCGTCTTTACCTAGTGACCGTTAACTGTTTTAACCCTGTGGTTTCCTGTTTGCTGTGTTGGGAAAAATAGTGACAAATTTTTATATCCTTTATTTTTTTACTTAATTTCTAGTCGATGGTATGTTTTTCTTGTTTGTGAGAGGTGTGGTTCAATGATTGATGATTTTTGTGGTAATTGACATTAGTGAGCAGTTTAAATTTCTGATGATTACAGGTCATGCTATTTTGGAAATTTGGAATTGTGTAGGGTAATAGAAAGATCATTATGTCTACCAGTGTGTGGTAACTGGTAATTTGATTTTTTATTGGTTTCACACTTTGGTACGAATCAGGCATGATTAGTACGATTGAAGGGCAGCAGCTTGCTTTATTTACCGCTGTCAGTGCAATGTCATTACTCCCAACAGTTTTCATATTTAGATATGTATTTTGTTTGGCTTTAATTGTAATAACAATAAGATATTCTCGCAATAGTGAGTTAAAAAGCAGGCCTTCATTAAGCATTGATTGCGGTTGAAAGTTCCCCTTGATTATTCACACTTTGATAAATTTTAAAGTCTACGTCGGAGCAAAGTCGAAACCACTTATCGGTAATGAACGCCGACCACGTAGTTAACGCCACGCGCTAGCAAGGTAGCTGCTTTCTGGAGAGGCAGGTGCTTGCGCGTGACGCGCGTTGTGTACATCCAGCTGGTGCCCGGAAACCGCACTCCGGTTTCCGGACGCATTACCAAATCCTTTACCGATCCGCGCTTACCACGCAATCGCCATGCATAAAAGGCAAAAGAAAACCGCATGAGCGGCTACTTAATACGTCGGCGTCTTCTTATTCTTCATATTAGGCATCTAATAGTGTGCGGCGTGCCGCTTCTCGTGTTGCTCCACGCCCCGCTGTTTGTTCGCTATTGTTGCTCGCGGAAAGTGGGCACATGTGCCGAGCCAAATTATTACATGCACCCAAGGACTAGAATTGCGGTATGTGGTCGTTTTTTTTTTGTTTTTTTTTTTCTGAAAGAACTATACCGAGATTTTTTTGAACATTGCGGCATGTTGGGGAATATGCTAATTTCTTTTACTAGTTGAGTTTAGCAAGAGAATGCTGTGCCGTTGTATCTGCAAATAAAATAAAAAGGCAAATGTGCTTAAACATTGCATAATCTATTGTTCTTGTCAAGATTTTAGTGATTAACCCTTTTTTATATTACTTCCATAAGATTGGGAATTCTTACCGTGCTATCTGCAGCATGATAATTCAGTTACTTTTTTGCTACCTTCGTTAGAACTGTCTGCCGGCGTCGACTTGGTAATTCAATTCCGGTCTTTTAAGTGTAATTGAATTGCATGCGCCCATGCAAAATAGTCCTAGTAAATGTATCCAGGTAGACGCTGCATGTTGCTTTAAATACGGGCAAGGAATTTGATTAAAGTATATACCTTAGAATAACAGACGAGAAAGGGGTACGGAACCTGAAAGATATATTACATCGAAAAGTTCTATGATGAATTACCCCAGTTTTTTTTTATTAAGGAGAATACTTTGTGGATTCGCTTTGCTTTCGAAGAGTGCACCTAGAGCGTGAACAGCTGCTTCAGTGGAGTGCATCATATGATGGAATTCCATTTGGGATTTAACTAGTGTCATGTAGGCTTTTCTGTTCACACTTGGCTTCATTCGTTTTTTGCTTGTGTATGGCGTTGGTGCAGTTCTTATGGGACTAGAATTCATATATCGGAAAATTTCTGACAGCTTGCGATGAGGTTGATATGAAAAATATGATTTATGAGTTTTTTATTCTTCTACATCTAATTTCACGTGGTGGTTACGCCGCGGACTCCGACTGTCGAGGCTAATCTGTAACTGGTATACCTATAAATATCGTCAATATTTGTCGAACAAAAGATGGCAAACAATACAATGGAATCCGTCCCGGGACGCAAAAAATACAACAGCTTGAAGTTTTCGGATTGGATGTTCTTTCAAGAAATTGCATGGTCCAATGGCGAACTTGCCGTCAGCAGATGTTATCTTGCAAGTGGAGCATAACTGAGCAACAAACCGATTGATTATTGAGCTAGTCTATTGTACTGATTGTCCTTTGGTTGTAAAACTATCTTTCGACGTAATAAGAGTATCTACGATAGAATCGGAGTACTTGTACAGCTGCTATTTTCGGATGGCTAGAAGTAAGATAGAAGGTATCAATGATTACAAAACATATTAACTCCGTCACAACTCGTAGTTCAAGAGAATCATGGTGATTCAATTTGTGCAATTCCGCTATATTTTGAGCGAGGCACGAAAATAATGAGCATGTTCATCAAAAGTGGGTGAATGGAGGTCAGAAATACCTAAGCACAATAAATACGCTTACTACACAACCCAGCGAAATAATAGTATTTGTACCGTTACTCAATTTGATGTTTTGTAACACATAACGATTTGTTTCTAAATATTGATTTTTTACCTTGAATTATTACTTCGTGATCACGTCGTGCAAAATAATTATTTATTATCTAGTTCAACTTTATTATCTCCAAGGTTTTTGTTTCGTTTCATCATTAATATTTAGAACAAATTTGTTGTGCTTGTACCCAGTTGCAAATGCCAATTAATTATTCTCCGCTCATTGCCCGTAACAAATTTCAACACGTATTCTAAAAATTATCCGAAACAATACTGTTCGATCTATGCCGCATCGAATTTAACGCTGTGTGCATCTTTGATGATGACACTTTAATTTCAAGACGCGTGCCGTTTTCTAGCAAATTCCGAACTGCCTTTCGCACATCTTTGAACGACAATTAATTCACCCTTAAGACATGCGCCTTTATTAACCGCTTTTTCTTGAGATATGTCCTTAAGATATGGCAATAGCCGTTTCTTCCACTTCTTGAGGTACAACGCAATGTGTTGATTGTACAAATAGTTACAAAGATGTTCTAGTTGATAATTACCAACGTTTAATTGCAATTACGTAATTTATGTAATTAATTTCAGTTGACACTATATTATGATAGCAATTTCTCACAAAGAGAAAATGTCCATTGCAATTTGTTAATCCGTTTGAGGTTTTTCTAGTGTGTATGAAATAACCTAATTTAAATCTTTCCGTTCTAGATTCATTTGTGAACAGCCAAGAATGGACGTTATCACGTACGGTTCCGGATCTCCGGCTGGGTATTGTCGGTTCACTCTCATCCGGAAAATCCGCTCTGGTGCATCGTTATCTAACCGGGAGCTATATGCAGGAAGAGTCCCCCGAAGGCGGCCGCTTCAAGAAGGAGATCCTTGTGGACAATCAGAGTTACCTCTTGCACATTCGCGATGAAGGTGGCCCCCCAGAACTGCAGGTAAACATTAAACCACCTTTTGTTCTGGATTTGCGTGTGTAACGCTATTATGGATAACAAACGGCATCGCGTGAGTGTCAAAGGTGGCGCCGAGACGCTTTGGAGCCACTACAGTCGCAGCCAACGCAATATGCGATCAGTACGTTTTGCTTTAATTTTACTCTAATCGCGTTTATTGCGCCATTGTTGCATTGTTGTTGGCATTCAATCAATTTGTAATGCGGGAGCTAATAAAATTTCTTTCTACAAATTTGCAATTACTGGTGTCTGATTCGATTATCGCACACTTGGTGTCCACTCGGAGGTGGAGACAAATAAAGTGAAGGAGATACCTGGAAAACTTGATTATCCCATCTCAATACCGCCGCCATTCGCAGATTGGATTAATTTGCCATTGCAAACTGCGCTTTCGTATTGATTATTATGTTATGTTATTTCGTATCACATTGCAATGGCCCTTTGTACACGTTTTCGCATAAAAGGGGCGAACGCCGCGTGGCTGCCGGCAGTCGATAGAGCGCGAGATAAGAAGGGACGACGTCGCGGCGCTTTCGACGCTCTTTCTCTATCACTACGAGGCTTTCGTTCTTTCCTGGTGGCCGTGTGACTCAACGTTCCCGAGCCAGTGCATTTCCCGCCGTCGGAAAGGATTGCAGGCCCGCGGGAGTATTAAAGGTTCAAGTTATTTAACAAGTCGTGATTTTCGTACCTGGATTGAGTGAGTTTTTCAATGGGAATATTTTGATACCTGAGTTGACAACCGTTAATGTTTTTTTTTTTTTAATTTAACCAGGTGACCTGCAATAATTTAATACTTGTTTTAGGAACACCCTTGGCGTTCATTAAAAACTTGTTATTGTGAGGATTCTAAAGTAATTGCATGTTTTAATTTTATGTTGCAGTTTACCGCTTGGGTCGATGCTGTCATCTTTGTATTTAGTCTGGAAAACGAATCATCTTTCAATGCAATTTATAATTATTATACCAAGATGGCACAGTTCCGGAACGCCGCCGAAATTCCACTTATTTTAGTTGGCACTCAAGGTAAGTTTGCCTTTATTCATTTAATATTATGAATTGTCTTAAGTGTATGGGTTGTGAAACTCCACAGTCTGTTATAATTATGACTGAACTATGTATTGATTCCGCACGTTTTGAATTATTAAATTACCTGATACGTTGAAGGAAACATTGATTCTCCATTTTATTACCAGTTTAAATTACACCGCATACATCACATTTTTTCAGATTCTATCAGCGAAAATAATCCCAGGGTCATCGATGATTCGCGAGCACGCAAATTGGCCAATGACCTGAAGAGGTGTACTTATTACGAAACGTGCGCCACATACGGTTTGAACGTGGAGCGAGTGTTCCAAGACGGTGAGTCATTACAATTGAAATTTTCATCATCCTCTTGGTTAACTTCATAGCTTATGTCATTTCCTATTTGAGTATAAAAGCGTCATGCAAATTACAACTTGTCTGGGCACATCACATCTTATAAGTTCTTGAACTTAAGAAAATGTTGTTCATTCACTTGCAAGATGTTGACTAGTTAGTCTATCATTCTATAAGTAAATATTTGATTTTTCTTATCATTGTCATCTCCGACATTTTTGCGCTGGACGTAAAATTTATGAAACTATTGTTGTCAGCTTGTCAGAAAATTATTCAGCAGCGTTTGACCACATCGGCGACCTGTCTAACGCCGACAAACTCGCGGCCCTCGACGCCTAACAATCATTTCCACACGGCCGTTGGGCCACTGGCAACTGCACCTCGGTATCATCTATCCAGCAATAATGGGTTTGGAAATGTAGGACAGTCTCCAGCCTCTAATCACATGTCCCCTAGTCACAATCATACTCTATCTCATAAGGTTTGTGATCGGTCGATTGCAAAAATGTGAATTATTGTTAATAAACTTTTTTATGTTTAGGAATCTGGTGGATTTTCGCAGTTGGGCGGCAGGCAGGTACATACGTTATCAGCATCAAGTCACCATTTGCATCGCCAGACAGAAAAGCACGACGGACTTTTTAGAAACTCCGACGAGAAGTGGAATTCTTCCTCGTCTACACTGGGTAGCCACGGGTCATCTCAAGCGCTTGTCATTCAAGCAATTCCGACGGAAAATAACAACATTGCAAAGTTTACGGCTCCACATCCCTTAGATAATAATCAGACGCCGATCGTCAAGGATAAGGACATGCCGACTCCTAGCTCCACTCCGACAACGTCGCGCAAAAGCCGACGGCGCTCAAACCTCTTCACACCCTCGAAAAAAGCTGATGACAAGCTGAAGAATGGCGGCGATATTGGCGTGGGTCGTGCTATACCATTAAAGCAAGGATATCTTTACAAAAAGAGTAGCAAACCCTTGAACAAGGAATGGAAGAAAAAGTACGTCACACTTTGCAATGATGGCATTCTCACGTACCACCCTAGTCTGCACGATTACATGGATGATGTACATGGTAAGGAGATTCCACTACAGTACGTAACTGTAAAAGTGCCGGGACAAAAACCTCGTGGTTCGAAGAGCATAATAACTGTCGCTGGGACGAATGGAAGTACAATTAATGAAAGTCTTGGTGGACTCTCAATAGGTACGTTGTATTATTATTTGTTTTTATTTGCGCTTCTGTTTTATGTATACGTTACTTTCTTGCTTTATATTAGGCTTACGAGACAAGAGATTCACTGAAAACGTACTTCTCACAGGGTATGATACCGTCAAAGAGCCAGGAAAATATACCCAAGCAAGTGGGGATGAAGGCTTTAACAGTAATACATACATGAATGGCGAAAACTTAAAATCGGAAACGCCAAATGTGAAGAAGCGACATCGTCGTATGAAGAGCAGTGGTGTGAAGAACTCGGAATATGATGATGCCGATGGATATGAATTCTGCATTGTCTCTTTGGACAATAAACAGTGGAATTTCGAAGCATCAAGCTGCGAAGAGCGCGATCAATGGGTAACTGCAATAGAGGAACAGATTCTCAAGTCTTTACAGCTGAATGAGTCGTCAAAGACCAAGAAACAAAATCCAATGGAGGCTGCGAATATACAAAATATTCGTTTGAGGGTACCAGGCAATGAGATATGCGTCGACTGTGATGCGCCAAGTAAGCGTTTATCAAGGCTTTATGCAGTTGAACACTGGCTTATTTCTAATTTCACTTTCAGATCCTGATTGGGCTAGTCTAAACTTGGGCATTCTGATGTGCATTGAATGTTCTGGAATTCATCGAAATATGGGTTCCCATATATCTAAAGTTCGATCGTTAAATCTCGACGAGTGGCCGTAAGTTCATAAACTCATAAACATAATGCAGCTATCAGCCGTTCTTTTTAAATATTTTACAGTCCAGGTCATTTGAGTGTTATGTTGGCAATTGGTAATGCTCTGGCGAATTCGATATTTGAAGCACGAACGCATGGCCACTCTAAACCTTCACCCAATACCAATCGAGAAGAAAAAGAACAATGGATTCGGCTCAAATATGAAGCGAAAGAATTTCTGCCTCCAACTTGCAACATGATGCCTCTCGATAAACAACTCATAGATGCTGTTTGTGCGTCAAATATCAAAAGTATCCTTCAAGTACTTGCACAGGCAAACTCAGAGCACGTGAATTCAACAGTAGGACCCAATGATCTCCGAAGTCCTCTTCACCTTGCCTGTGCAATGGGCAACATGGCTGTGTCGCAACTTTTAATCTGGGCATGTATCATGACAAAATCTGTCTGCTCTCATTTAATTCAAAAGTAGTAGACTCTAATTGAGTTGTATTTTCTTACAGCACAATGCTAACGTAAAAGCAACTGATGAAGATGGTCGCACATGTCTCACCTATGCCCGGGCGGCTTTGAGCATAGCATCAGCAAAGCAGCAGAAGACCGGAAGTATGGCGATAAGCGATTGTCAAGTGGTCGCTTGTAACAATTTAATTGACCTGTTGGTATCGTGTGGATGTCAAGATGTGGCTGTCGT
The DNA here is from genome assembly GCA_027575565.1 of Diploeciton nevermanni. Lineage (NCBI taxonomy): Eukaryota > Metazoa > Arthropoda > Insecta > Coleoptera > Staphylinidae > Diploeciton > Diploeciton nevermanni. Next base: position 3,123,164 of record JAODIE010000008.1, read on the forward strand.
GCCCGGCAGTGGTACGTTGCCCCGACGGCGAGGTAGTCAGGCATTACCACCTCTAGAAAAAGTGACATCGAGTGTCATTTAAATTGACCCAATCTGCAATATATCCCTCAATGAAACTATTTACCTAATTATAATTTATTTATTACCAGGATCGCTGTTTGATGACGGATTTTTAGTACAAGTCGTTGATACGCAAGTGTCGTTACAATCCTTAGTGCAAATTAATGACGATCATCACAAATGTTCGTTTGCGAATATTCCCTGATGATAGCATAATTCAATGTTTAGTTGCATCCGAGATTGTGTAGATTTCATAATCTTTGGTTGAATATAACTTAGCTGGACCGATGACAATTGAACTCTTAATGCAGCAGCACATGTACTTAGTACTTAGGACAACAAGAATTTATGTAATTGAATATATCTAGTATCGTATGCCCACGTAACCGCGATGTCAATTCTTGCACTGATGTTCGTACAGTTAGTTCTATTTGAAAACTGACCACAATGAGTATTAACTAAATCTTAAGTAAATAATCAATACTTAACTATACACTGTCTTAACAAAACATGTCTATGTCGTTTTGTAATTTTTGTACCACTGAAGTGATTGATATGTTTCGCTCATCAACCATGCCACTGTCCTTAGTTTGAAGTTGTTTTATTTCTGGCCTTTTAATTGTTTTCTATGTATCAAGCTCTGGCATATGATTGATGTTATATCATTGGTATTGTACACAACTGTTATGTTTTATTTGTATATAATTTAATAATTTTGCCAAAGAATGTTTTTATATGTTTATGCTATCTAATGTACAGAAATTATATATGTTGTTCCACCTCAACTTGTGATAATTTATTGCTGTTTAAGTATGATAATAGGGGTACTGTTTGTAGTGTATGGTGTAACAAGGTATGTACAATACAGATTTAATACTTTGTCACAAAGCTATTTTGAGAGAAAACTATATATTCAATTAGTTATTAAAACAATCACTATATTATTTACTGCTGAATTTTATAATAACAATCGCCATATAATAATAACAATATCGCCCGATTAATTATAGTCACCTAACATTTGATTACTATTTTACTGTGACGCTTTCTTGTTTTGTTTTTGCCTAGTTGCGGCTAAGAGTTATTATTATTCAAACTTCTTGAAACTTGAATATGTTCTTATTGGACCACAGTTTCTCCTTCCATTTGTTAATAATCAGCTGTATCGTGCACCATACCAGTTCCTTGTTGCCAAGAATATTGTGCGTATCGCTCTGATTATTTTTATGTTTTTTTTAGAGTTTCTAGTGGTTTTATATTGTTCATAGTACGAACTAAACAATGCCTTCAAGTTCTGAATATTTTGTTCGCGAGTTTGATATTAATTTAAGTGAGAGTAAACAATGTACATTAAAATTGCATCAAAAATCTCTTGGTGATGTGAACTCTATTGTATGGGATGCCGCCATGGTTTTAGCTAAATATTTGGAAATTCAAAATCATAAACACCCAAATTGTTATATAAATAGGAATGTTTTGGAATTAGGTGCAGGTGTTGGATGTGTTGGGTTGACTGCTGCTTTACTTGGGTATGAATTAATTATTATTTTATATCATCTGAGATATCTTTTTAACTATATTATTTCAGTGCAAATGTGATATTGACAGATTTACCTGAGGCCCTAAATATTATGGAAGATAATATTGCATTCAACAAGGATTTAATAAGTGCCTCACAAGGATCTGCTACTGCCAAAGTTCTAACTTGGGGCCATAAAACAGAACTTGGTCTAAATAATTATGAGTTTGTTCTTTTCTCAGACTGTATTTATTATTTAGAGGTATTTGAAATTACTTGATTTGGCATCTAATATTATTTGTGAATTATTTATTGTAGTCTATTGATGCTCTTATAAATACTCTGGTGGAAATATGTGGAACAAATACTACAATCATCCAATGTCAAGAAATGCGAGATACTGAAAAACAATATCAAATCTGGAACACTTATTTAAACAAATTGCAGGCAGTCTTTGACATTCAATTTATTTCAAAGGATGAACAACATTCTGAATTTACTTGTGATGATATAAAGCTGCTAAAGCTGACTTCATTAAAATAAATATTTTGAGATGCAGTTCTGCAACTGATGTTCATCAGTTTTCCAAGTGATTTTACATGATTAGTCTTTAAGTATAATTAATAATATCATAAGTGATACCACACATATGCCATCTGAATTTTTTGACAATTTTTTTAAATAATGGCCAAACAGCAATTTCTTCATTTTAAGTTATGCAGTTTAAAATTGCGAAACACAATTTGGCTAATAACTTTAAACTACTGCACCTATTGGGATACTTCTTACATATCCTGTTAGAGGACAATGTGCCCTACATATTTCTTGTTAAATGACAGCTGTAGCCCTAATATTTTAGAAATAAGGGCTAAAAAGCAGGTTGCCTATATTAAGTTTTGCGGATTATTAATGTAAAAAACTATTTGGCTAATAACTTCTAAACTACTGTACTTATTGAAATGCCTTTTACATACCCTGTT
>JAODIE010000009.1:0-14445 GCA_027575565.1 Diploeciton nevermanni
ATAGCTTATTTCACCTTTCTATTTCATTTTACAACTCAATATTTAGCTTAACAATGGAACGGGCTATTCCAACACATCGTAAATTATTAAGTAGGGATTTTAAATTAAAATTTCTAGAAATATGTCTAATTATATTTAACTGAAAATATAAATTTTTAAATTTTGTGGGTATCGGAGAAGTCGGTCTTGAGTGAAATATTTTTAAAATATTTCGTGGAGATTTGAACTAAAATTTTTAAAGTTTATGGGAGGGAAATTGCGTTTTTATATTAGTTATATGGGTTGGCTAATTTAAAAATTTAATTTTTATTTGAATAATTGAATTACATAGGGGTTACATACAAATTTCCATTAAATGTTAAATTTTAAATTTAATATCTTACTTAGTAGTATTGAGATTTGGGAGATTTAAAGAAATTTAGAGTCAGACATTGTAAAAATATTAACTAAATATGTGCCAGCAGTTGCGGTTAAACATTTAATATAATTGATTATTATTAATATATAATTAAAATGAGGGTAGTTTAATATAAATAATAATTTATAAGGTGAAATTTTAAATTATAAATAATTAAATTAGGATTTTTGAAGTTATTAAATTTAAAATAAACTAGGATTAGATACCCTATTATTGAAGTGTAAATTGAATAATTAGATTATTAATAGGTATAATCTAAAAAATTAAAAAATTTGGCGGTATTTTAATCTATTTAGAGGAACCTGTTTAATAAGTGATAGTCCACGATTAGAGTTACTTATTTTAAAAGTTTGTATATCGTTGTAGTTAAATATATTAATAAATTGAAAATATTTAAAATTTTTAATAAAAAAATAAATCAAATCAAGGTGCAGCTTATAAGTAAGATGTAATGGGTTACAATATTAATAAAATTTGAATTTAATATTTAAAATATTGATGAAATTGGATTTAAAAGTAATTTTATTGATTTTATTATAGTGATTAAGTTTTAAAATATGTACATATTGCCCGTCGCTCTCATATAAATTGAGATAAGTCGTAACAAAGTAAATGTACTGGAAAGTGTATTTAGATTCAAATTATAGCTTAAAAAGTATTTTATTTACATTAAAAAGATAGTTAATTATATTGACTTAATTTGATGTTTAGTAAATTATTAATAAATCATAAAAAAAAATTTTTTTAGTTTTATTATATTATAAGGAAAAATTTTAATAATTATAGTAAATTAGTAAAGTGACTGAAGCTTATTAAGTTTAAAAAAGAATAATTAATTTTTTGTACCTTGTGTATCAGGGTTTATAAAATATATTTATTATAAATTATTTTATTATCTCGAATTTAAAGGGGCAAATTATTAATCAATTTTATTGTAAAATAAATATTTAAAATTAGTAATTAGTAATGAAACATTATACGTCTTTAAATATATCTAGTTTTTAAAGAAAAAAATTTAATTTTATTAATAAAATATAATAAATTTATTTAAAAATTAATTATTTATATTGATTAAATTATTAGGGATAAGCTTAGTAATTGATAATTAAAAAATATTATTTAAAATTATAAATAATAGGGGTGGAAATTTTCATTAATTAATTTGTTATAATTAATTATAAAAAAATAAAAATTTAAATAATTTTTAATTATATATTTAAATGTTAGATTTAATTATAATTTTTAAGAAATAATGATAAAATTAGTATAATATAATTATATGTATTTATAATTTAACTTTGTAAGGTTAAAATAAGGAATTAGGCAAAAAAAATTTTTCGCCTGTTTAATAAAAACATGTCTTTTTGGATTAATTTAAGGTCTGGCCTGCCCAATGAAATTTATTTAATGGCCGCAGTATTTTGACTGTGCAAAGGTAGCATAATCATTAGTTTCTTAATTAGTAACTGGAATGAAAGGTTAGACGAAAAAATTACTGTCTTATTTTAATTATAATAGAATTTTATTTTTAAGTAAAAAAGCTTAAATGAATTTAAAAGACGAGAAGACCCTATAGAGTTTTATATAAATAAATTATAATAAATAAGAATTTTTAATAGTGATTTTTATATTTGATTGGGGTGATTAAAAAATTTAAAGAACTTATTTAAAATATAAACAAAAATTTTTGAGCAAATGATCCACGTAAATTCGTGAATATTAGATTAAATTACCTTAGGGATAACAGCGTAATTTTTTTAGAGAGTTCAAATCGATAAAAAAGATTGCGACCTCGATGTTGGATTAAAATAAATTTTTGGTGAAGAATTTAAAAGTGTTGGTCTGTTCGACCATTAAAATTTTACATGATCTGAGTTTAAACCGGTGTAAGCCAGGTTGGTTTCTATCTTTAAATAAAAATTATATTTTAGTACGAAAGGACCAAATATTTTAAATAATTTATGAGAAATGATAAATATTAATAATTATTTTGGCAGATTAGTGCATTAAATTTAGAATTTAATAATATGATTATCATAAATAATATTGTGAATATTAAAAAATTTTATTATAAATATAATTGTTGGGTTAATTTTATTAGTCGGAGTTTTTATCGGGGTTGCGTTTTTAACATTAATAGAGCGTAAAGTATTAAGGTACATTCAAATTCGTAAAGGCCCTAATAAAGTTGGGATTATAGGGGTTATGCAACCTTTTAGAGATGGTTTGAAATTATTTTTTAAGGAAAATTTGATACTTTATATATCAAATTATATTTTATATTTTTTAAGGCCAATAATAAATTTATTTTTTTCTTTAATATTATGATTAATTATGCCTATAATAAGAGGGTTTTTATATTTTAATTATAATATTTTATATTTTTTATGTGTGTTGAGAATCAGAGTTTATCCTATTATATTATTGGGCTGGTCTTCTAATTCAAATTATTCTTTATTAGGAGGGGTTCGAAGAATTGCTCAAACTATTTCTTATGAGGTAAGGATGTCTTTAATTTTATTGTCTTTTTTATTAATAATTATAAGATTAAATTTTATTGAATTAATAAAGTATCAGAATTATGTTTGATTTATTTTTTTATTTTTACCATTAAGTGTAATTTGATTAATTTCTGGATTAGCAGAAACAAATCGTACTCCTTTTGATTTAACTGAGGGGGAGTCAGAGCTTGTGTCTGGTTTTAATGTTGAATATGGTAGTAGTGGTTTTGTAATAATTTTTTTATCCGAGTATTCAAATATTTTATTTATAAGGATATTTTGTGTGATATTATTTATGGGGGCAGATTTTTATTCAATAAAATTTTATGTTAAATTAGTATTTTTATCTTTTGTGTGAATTTGGGTTCGAGGCACCTTGCCTCGGATACGGTATGATAAGTTAATATATATGGCTTGGAAACAATTTTTAAGAATTTCTTTAAATTATATAGTATTTTATTTGGGGTTGAAAATTTTAATTTTTAGAATTGTACATTAAACTGCTTGAATTTTATCTTTGAAATATGGGTGTCCTTAGACTCAATCTTTTATACTTAATTTTATTTAATTAGTTAATTATTTTTATTAATACGTATCTATATATATATATATGTGTGTGTATGTGTATGTTAAAATTTATTGAAATTAGGTACTTTATTTAGTTTCATTTTAATTGGTTAATTATTTTTAGTAATATAAATTTAAAGTAAACTTAAATGAAATTAGATATTTTGTATTTAATTTCATTTTAATTAGTTAATTATTTTTAGTAATATAAATTTAAAGTAAAATTAAATGAGGTTAGATATTTTGTATTTAATTTCATTTTAATTGGTTAATTATTTTTAGTAATATAAATTTAAAGTAAAATTTAATGAAATTAGATACTTTATATTTTATATTTAGTTCCACTTTATCGGTTAATTAATTATTAATTTATTTTTAATTTATTTTAATTTATTTTAATTTATTTTAATTTATTTTAATTTATTTTAATTTGAAAAAATAAATTGCAAGTTTTAAAATTAATAGAAATTATTATTCTTTCTTATATTTTCAAAATATATACTTAAATTCAAGTTCATTAATTACTTAAATATAATAAAATCTCATAATAATGATGAGATAGGGGCGGTAATAAAGTAACTAAAATATATGGCGGTAAATATTTGTCTAGTAAGAATAAATGGAGGCTCTACTGGGCATGAGCCAATTCAAGTTAATAAGTAAAAAATAGTAATAAATACAAAAAATATAAATTTTTCAATAGGATAAAAAGATATTGGTTGAATTTTTTTATTATTAATTCAAGGCAATAAAAATAAAATTATAATAGAAGAAACTAAAGCTAATACTCCTCCTAATTTGTTGGGGATTGATCGTAAAATTGCGTAAGCAAAAAGAAAGTATCACTCAGGTTGAATATGGGTTGGAGTAACCAGGGGATTTGCTGGTGAAAAGTTATCTGGGTCGCATAATATGTAGGGGTTAGTTAATGTTAAAATTAATAATATTATTAATAAAATTAGCAATCTTAATAGGTCTTTAAAAATAAAATATGGGTAAAATGGGATTTTATCGATGTTTATTCTAATTCCTAAGGGGTTGTTTGATCCTGTCTGGTGGAGAAAAAATAAATGAATTATTACAAAAGCAGAAATAATAAAAGGTAGTATGAAATGAAATGAAAAAAATCGATTTAAAGTTGCATTATCAATGGCGAATCCTCCTCATAATCATTGAACTAAGTTGTTCCCAATGTAAGGAATAGTAGATAATAAGTTGGTAATTACAGTGGCTCCTCAAAAAGATATTTGTCCTCAAGGCAATACATACCCTAGGAATGCAGTTGCTATAATTATGAATAATATGATAATACCAATAATTCATGTACTAATATGTTTGAAAGAATTGTAATAAATTCCTCGTCCAATATGAATGTATAGGCAAATAAAAAATAAAGAGGCTCCATTAGCGTGCAAGGTGCGCAGTAATCACCCATAATTTACATTGCGACAAATGTGAGATATCCTATTAAAAGCTATAATAGTGTTAGGAGTATAGTGTATAGAAAGGAAAATACCAGTAATAATTTGAATTATTAAACAAATGCCTAATAATGAGCCAAAATTTCATCATAGTGAGATATTTGATGGGGTTGGTAAATCAATTAGTATATTGTTTATAATTTTTAGTAAAGGAGTTTTAATTCGGATAGGTGTTTTCATTGTAATATAAGTGTAATAAATTAAGAGAATTGTCGCATAGGTCCTTGATTAATTTTCGTGATTTTTACTGTAGCAATTAATGTAATTAATAAAAAAATTATAATTAATCTTAATAAGTATAATATTGGGGGGTTAAAAAATTTAATTAAAAATAATTGATTATTAATTAATGAAATATTTTTTATGTGAAAATAATGGGTTTCATAAAGAAATATAAAATTTTGAATAAGTTTTATTAAAAAATATAAAATACATCTGGATAGTATGATATAAATTAGTATAATTATTGAAAATTTAAATATTTCATTTGATGCGATTCTAATTATATATATAAATAAAATTAATATTCCTCCGATTATAATTAAAAATAATATATAGGAAAATCAAAAATTTATTGTTAATGAGCCAGTAATAAAAACAATGAGGGCGGATTGAATAAATAAAATTAATCCTATGGTTAGTGGGTGGTTTAAAAAAATAAAAGTTAAATTAGCTATAATATTTATAAAAATAATTTCAAGAAGTAATTTAAATAAAATATTAATTTTGGAGATTAATAATAAATAGTTGTATTTTTTCTTGAAGTTTTAAAAGGGTTTCTTATATTTGATTTACAAAATCAAAATTTTATGTTAAATTATTAAAACTTAATGTTAATTTTAATTTCTATTATAATATATTGAATTGGGCTATTAGTATTTTCTTTAAAACATAAGCATTTATTAATAATATTATTAATTTTAGAATTTATTATTTTATCTTTATATTTGAATATATATTTATATTTAAGGGATTATTTAAATGAGTTTTATTTGTTAATAGTGTTTTTGGCAATAACAGTTTGTGAGAGAGTGTTAGGTTTAAGAATTTTAGTATCTATAATTCGGACTCATGGTAACGATTATTTTCAATCTTTTAGGATGTTATGATAAGGGTGATTTTTATATTAATATTTATGATTCCTTTAAGAAATTTAAAAAATAAATATTGATTGAATCAATATTTGTATATTTTAATAAGATTTATATTTATTTTTAAATTAAAATTACATAATTTATTTTGTAATATTAGATATTTGTTTATGTGTGATACTTTATCTTATTTAATAGTTTTATTAAGATTTTGAATTTGTTCATTAATAATTTTAGCTAGAGTAAATTTTTATTTTAAGAAAAGATTTGTTGAGTTGTTTATATTAATTATTAATTTAATAATAATTTCATTATTAATAGTTTTTTCATCTTATAATTTATTTATTTTTTATTTGTTTTTTGAAATAAGGATAATTCCTATATTAATTATTGTGATTGGTTGGGGGTATCAGCCTGAGCGTATCCAAGCAGGAGTATATTTATTTTTTTATACAATATTTGCTTCTTTCCCTATAATAATTTTTATTTTTAATTATTATGAATTGTTTAATTCATTATTAATAAATAATATACAAAATATGTTTAGGGTAATTATGTGTATTTATATAAATATAGTTTTTTTAATTAAAATGCCAATATATTTTGTTCATTTGTGATTGCCTAAGGCGCATGTTGAAGCTCCTGTGGCCGGTTCAATAATTTTAGCTGGAGTTATGTTAAAGTTGGGGGGTTATGGGATATTGCGGTTAATACCTATTTTTATTGGGTTAATTAATGAAATTAATTATTTAATTATAAGGTTAAGGTTAATTGGAGGGGTTTATGTTTCACTAATATGTTTACGCCAAAGCGATATAAAATCCTTAGTTGCTTATTCTTCAGTTGCTCATATGAGATTAGTATTATCAGGACTGATAACATTAAGTAATTGAGGATTGGTTGGAAGATTAATAATAATGTTAGCCCATGGTCTTAGTTCTTCGGGATTATTTTGTCTAATTAATATAAATTATGAGCGTATTTTTAGTCGAAGATTATATATAAATAAAGGATTAATTAATTTGATACCAAGGCTATCAATGTGATGGTTTATATTGTGTTCCTCAAATATGGCAGCTCCTCCTTCATTTAATTTATTAAGAGAAATTATTTTAATTAGAAGATTAATTAGATGAAGAATTTATTTAATAATATTAATTATATTAATTTCTTTTTTTAGGGCTGCGTATTCATTATTTTTATATTCTTATAGTCAACATGGAAATTTATATGCAGGTATTTATAGTTTTATAAGAGGTTCAATACGAGAATATTTATTGCTTTTATTGCATTGATTACCATTAAATTTAATAATTTTAAAATCAAGATATTTTAGATGTATGTTTTATTTAATTAGTTTAATGTAAAATATTGATTTGTGAAATCAAAGATATAGTTATAACTATATTAAATAATTAAAATTTGTTATATTTATTTTAGAATATTTTTATCTTTGAGAGTGATAATTTTTTTTATGGGACTTGTATTTTTGATTTATGATTATATTTATATTATTGAAATGGAATTATTCCAATTAAATAGGTCAAAGATTTTAATAGTTATATTATTTGATTGGATATCATTATTATTTGTAAGATTTGTTATATATATTTCTTCAATAGTAATTTATTATAGAAAAGAGTATATAAGATTAGATTTAAATATTAATCGGTTTATTTTATTAGTAGTTATATTTGTATTATCCATGATTTTGATAATTATTAGTCCTAATTTAATTAGTATTTTATTGGGGTGAGATGGGTTAGGGCTTATTTCTTATTGTTTAGTAATTTATTACCAAAATTTTAAATCTTATGTGGCTGGTATATTGACAGTTTTAATAAATCGAATTGGTGATGTAGCTTTACTTATGAGAATTAGATGAATAGTAAATTATGGTAGTTGAAATTATTTATTTTATGTAGATGTAATAAATAAAAATTTTAGTATGCAAATTATTTCATTTTTAGTTATTTTAGCAGGGCTGACAAAAAGTGCTCAAATCCCATTTTCTTCATGATTACCTGCTGCTATAGCCGCCCCAACTCCTGTTTCATCATTAGTTCATTCTTCAACTTTGGTAACTGCTGGGGTATATTTATTAATTCGATTTAATTATGCTTTTAGAGACCAAATAAAATCTTTATTATTATTCATTAGAATAATAACAATATTTATATCAGGATTAGGGGCGAATTATGAAAATGATTTAAAGAAAATTATTGCTTTATCTACATTAAGTCAATTAGGTTTTATAATAAGAATTTTATTTATGGGGGATGTAAAATTAAGATTTTTTCATTTATTGAATCATGCTTTATTTAAAGCAATATTATTTATGTGTAGTGGGTGTATTATTCATAGTATATATAATAATCAAGATATTCGTAATATGGGGGGATTAGTTAATTTTATGCCTTTAACTTTTTCTATTTTTTTAATTTCAACCATATCATTGTGTGGATTTCCTTTTTTAGTTGGGTTTTATTCAAAGGATTTATTGCTAGAAGTAATATCAATAAATCATATAAGTATATTTATGTATTTTATATATTATTTCTCGGCAGGTTTAACTGTTAGATATAGGATGCGGCTTTTATATTATTTAGTAATTAAAAATTATAGTTTTTATTCTTTAATTAGATTAAATGATAATATGTCTATGTTAAAAAGAATAATGGGTTTATTGGGTTGGGTAGTAATTATAGGGAGTTTAATAAATTGGATTATATTTTTTACTCCTTATTTTATTTGTTTGCCGAATATTATAAAAATGATAACTTTAATTTTTATTATTAGTGGGGGCTTAACCGGGGTTGAAGTTTCAAAATTTAATTTAATAAATCGGATAAATTTTCGTGGTTTTTTAAATTTTAGTTTATTTTTTTCAAGTATGTGAAATTTAAATATTGTGATAATTAAAACTAATGGGTTTATTATGGATTTAAGTAAGTTTATATATCTAAAGATTGATTTAGGATGATCAGAATATTTAGGTAGTCAGAATATTTATATAAATTTAAAGAATAATTCTAAATTAATTCAATATTTTTTATACAATAATTTTAAAATTATTTTATTATTATTATTAGTTCATTTATTTATTATATTTATTATTTTTTAATAAAAATATTTTTATAGCTTAAATAAAAGCTTAATATTGAAAATGTTAAAATTGTAAAAAATTACATAAAAATATTTATAAAGAAAATCTTAATTTTATAATGAAAATATAATGTTTTATTAAACTATATAAATAAAAGAAATATTAACAATAATTGCTATGGTTAGGAGTTAGAAATTCCTATAATTATTTCTTTAATTGGAATATAAATTCAATAAAACTATTAACAATAGATTACCTCTATTTTGGTTTCAATTAAATAAGGGCTTAAGCCTAAGATTAGGTCGAAACTAATTACAATTAATTATCGTTTCTTATTTAAGATAAAATGTTTTTCATTACTTTTTAATTGCAATTTAAATGTTATTATTAACTATTATCCTATTTAGATCATGTAAGAGACCCTTGAGATCATTCATGGTAAAGTCCCCCAATTAAAATAAGAATAAATATACTAAAAAGAAAGAAATAATTTGTTATAATTGAAGATTTTAAAATTAAAGTAAAGGGGATTAATAAAGTAATTTCAATGTCAAAAATTAAGAAAATTACAGCAATTAAAAAAAAATGTAGTGAAAATGGGAGGCGTGCTGCTCTTTTTGGGTCAAATCCACATTCAAAAGGGCTGGATTTTTCTCGGTCTATAAATGTCTTTATGGATACAAGGCTTATAAATAAAATTATTAAGATAATAATAATAGAAATAAAAATTGCAAAAATGACGATTATTATAATTATTTATACAATTTTGAGTTGATTTTTTGATTGGAAATCAAAAATAATTATTATACTATATAAATATTTACCTCATCAATATAAAGAAATATATAAAAATAATCAAACAACATCAACAAAATGTCAGTATCAAGCAGCAGCTTCAAACCCAAAATGATGTTTTTTAGAAAAATGATTTAAAAAATGACGGATTAAACAAATTAATAAAAAGGATGTTCCAATAATGACATGGATTCCATGAAATCCAGTTGCTATAAAAAAGATTGTTCCATAAATTGCATCAGAAATAGAAAATGAGGCTATTATATATTCATAGTTTTGTAAAATTGTAAAGTAAGTTCCTAAAATTACAGTTAAAAAAATTCTATACATAGATTCTTTAAAATTATTTATTAAAAGACTATGGTGTGCTCATGTAATTGTAAGCCCTGAAGTTAATAGGATTAATGTGTTTAAAAGAGGGATAGATATTGGGTTAAAAGTAATAATATTTATAGGAGGTCATTGTATCCCTAATTCAATTGAGGGGTTTAATCTATTGTGAAAGAATCTTCAAAAAAATGAAATAAAAAAAAATACTTCTGAAGTAATAAATAAAATTATCCCTCAGTATAATCCAAACACTACGTTTAAGGAGTGTATCCCTTGGTAGGTTCTTTCTCGGATTGTGTCTCGTCATCATTGATATATGATTAAAATAGAAATTCTAGATCTAAATAATAAAAAATTATTTGTATAATAAGAAAATCATTTAATTATTCTAATTATTATGATTATAGTATTTAATGCTATTAAAATAGGCCAAGGACTAAAATCAACTAAATGGAACGGGTGGTTTTTATGTATTTTCATTAGGTTAGTTGATTTCTCTAGAATATAAAGTTCTTAATATAGAAAAAACGTAGGATTGAATAACTGCAACAGCTCTTTCTAGTATAAGAAGAATAAATTGACTTATAATTAAAATATTTAACATAAAAAAATTTAATGAAGATCCTGAATTTCCTAATAAAATTAATAATAAATGTCCAGCAATTATATTTGCAGAAAGACGAATTGCTAAGGTTCCAGGACGAATAATATTTCTAATTGATTCAATTAATACTATAAAAGGCATTAAAATCTGGGGGGTGCCTTGGGGGATTAAATGACTAAATATTTTATTAGGATTATTTACTCATCCAAATAATATAAATCTAGTTCATAAAGGAAGGGAAAGGCTTAAAGATATTACTAGTTGTCTGGATCTAGTAAAAATGTAAGGTCTTAATCCTAAAAAATTACTGAATAGAATTACTATAAAAATTGAAATAAATATTAATGTTCTTCCTTGAATTTTTGATAGGGCTTTAAATTCATAATGTAATAATATTATAATTTTAATTCAAAAATAATTTCATCGAGAGGGGATCAATCAAAATATTGGTGGAATAAATAAAATTCTTAGGGGTACACTAATTCAATTTATAGAAAATATAAAAGTTATAGGATCGAAAGAATTAAATAAATTAATTATCATTTTCAGTAAAATTTCTTACCCAAATTAATTGATTTATTTAATTTTTTAAATTTATGGTTTACTAAAAAATAATTAATTAAGTTAATTATTAAAATAGTGAATAATATATAAAAAAATAATAAAGTTCAGTTTATGGGGGCTATTTGAGGGATAAAAAATTATTTTTTTAAAAATGATTTTAGTTTGACTAACTAATGTTATTATTTAACTAAATTCTTAATTATTAATCATTAGAAGAAGACATTACTCAACTATAATTGGTTTAAGAGACCAAAACTTATTTTCAGTCATCTAATGTTAAATTTTTCTAATTTGATAAATTCATTTAATGAAATGATTAGGTGAAATTCTTTCTATTACAATAGGTATAAATCTATGATTAATCCCACAAATTTCTGAGCATTGTCCGTAATAAATTCCTGTTTGATTTATAATAAAATTAGCTTGATTAAGACGCCCTGGAATTGCATCAATTTTAATATTAATTGATGGGATTGTTCAAGAATGTAGTACATCAGAAGCAGTTAATAATATACGAATTTGTGATTTATATGGGATAGAAATTCGGTTATCGACATCAAGTAATCGAAAATTAAAATTATTTAATTCTTGAGTAGGAATTATATAAGAGTTGAATTCAATATTTTTGAAATCAGAATATTCATAAGATCAAAATCATTGGTGGCCAATAATTTTGATTGTGATTATAGGGTTAATAATTTCTTCTATTAAATATAAAAGTCGAAGTGAGGGTAAAGCAATAAAGATTAAAATAATAGCAGGAATAATAGTTCAAATTATTTCAATAATTTGATTATTTAATAAATAACGGTAATTAAAATTATTAAACAATAGTGTAGTTATTAAATAAATTACTATAATTATAATAATAAATAAAATTATTATTGAATGATCGTGGAAAAATAGTAATTGTTCTATTATTGGAGATATGCTATCTTGGGTTATAAATATTTTTCATGAAGACATTTTCTAATAAAAATATAATTTTATTTATGGGGTTTAAATCCATTGCACTAATCTGCCATATTAGAATTTAGTTAAAATTGGCAATTCGGAGTAGGAATGTTCAGAGGGGGGTGTAAGTTGAAGCCATTCAACTGAAGATGGTAAATGTAAGGTTAAAAGTTTGTTGTTATTTAATGAAAATCTTTCTCATAAAATAATCATAAAAAATAAAATTCTTATTAAAGAAATTAAACTACCAATAGATGAAATTATATTTCAAGATTTATAAGCATCTGGGTAATCAGAGTAACGTCGAGGCATTCTTATTAACCCTAAAAAATGTTGCGGGAAAAAAGTTATATTTACTCCGACAAATATTGTAATAAATTGAATTTTTAAATATTTTTTATTTAAAATTAATCCGGTGAATAATGGGAATCAATGAGTTACTCCTGCTATAATTGTAAAAACTGCCCCTATAGATAAAACATAATGAAAATGGGCTACTACGTAGTAGGTATCGTGAAGGATAGTATCAATTGAAGAGTTTGCTAAAACAATTCCTGTAAGTCCTCCAATAGTGAATAAAAAAATAAACCCTAAACTTCACATAATTGATGGTGAGTAGTTTATTTGAGATCCGTGAAGAGTGGCTAATCAACTAAAAATTTTAATACCCGTTGGGATAGCGATAATTATAGTTGCTGATGTAAAATATGCTCGGGTGTCAATATCTAATCCTACAGTAAATATGTGATGAGCCCATACTATAAACCCTAATAATCCGATTCTTAATATTGCGTAAACTATTCCTAAAGTCCCAAATGTTTCTTTTTTTTTTCTTTCTTGTCTTACAATATGTGAGATAATACCAAAACCAGGTAAAATTAGAATGTAAACTTCTGGGTGACCAAAAAATCAAAATAAATGTTGGTATAAAATTGGGTCTCCCCCTCCGGCAGGGTCAAAAAAAGATGTATTTAAATTACGGTCAGTTAATAGCATTGTAATTGCCCCTGCTAAAACTGGTAAGGATAGGAGTAATAATAAGGCAGTGATTAATACTGATCAAATAAATAAAGGCATTCTATCAAAATGTATGCCCGGGGAGCGCATGTTAATAATAGTAGAAATAAAATTTACAGCTCCTATAATTGAAGAAATTCCCGCTAAATGTAATCTAAAGATTACTAAGTCTATTGAAGGGCCTCTATGCGCGATATTAGATGATAAAGGGGGGTATGCAGTTCATCCAGTTCCTGCTCCACTTTCAATTATACTTCTTATCATTAATAATATTAATGAGGGGGGCAATAGCCAAAATCTTATATTATTTATTCGGGGGAAAGCTATATCAGGGGCTCCTAATATTAGTGGGATTAATCAATTACCAAATCCTCCAATTAAAATTGGTATAACCATAAAAAAAATTATTACAAAAGCATGGGCTGTGACAATAACATTATAAATTTGATCATTACCAATTAATGATCCTGGGTTGCCTAATTCTATTCGGATTAATAATCTTAAAGATAGCCCAAGTATTCCTGATCAAGATCCGAATAAAAAATATAAGGTTCCAATATCTTTATGGTTAGTGGAAAATAATCACTTATTCATAAAGTTATGGCTGAATATAAGTAATAAATTGTAAATTTATTTATGGTGGTGTTTACCCCCTAACTTTAATTTTAAGTCTTACCTAAAATTATAATTAAATTGCAAATTTAATAAAGGAGTTTCTCCTAAGGCTTAAAACCTAAATTTTATATGAAGCTTTGAAGGCTACAAGTTTTTTATTAACTTAAATCCTTAAGTTAATTAATGATTTAAGGAATTTTATAAATTTACTTAATAATTATTTAACACATTAAACTGCTTGTATTTTATTTTTTTAAATATTGGTTATTTTCAATAATTAAATCTATAAGGCTATAATTTGAAAAAATAAATTGCAAGTTTATTAGTGAATCTTTTCTGATCTTAATTTTTTGAATCACAACATAGCTAAATTTTTGTGATTTCTAAAATTTGATCAATCAA
>JAODIE010000010.1:0-126550 GCA_027575565.1 Diploeciton nevermanni
CTATTATTCTATTTTATCAATACTATTGCATAGACATATTTGTATTTATTGTTGGGTTCATTTTATTATCTGTTCATAAAATGTATTTTTCAAACACGCCAAGGTGATAATAATGACACACAAAGCCGTAATATAAGTTAAAAAAAGCGTGGAAAAAAAAATAAAACGTAATTAGAATATTATTTTTGTATTTTAAAGCTATTCTACCTATGACTACATTCATTATTTTACTGTTGGTAATTACAATACATTTTTCGTATAACTTTAAGAAACTTAGTTTCCTTGCGCATATTAATTAGTTAAAAAATATACTTGTAAAACGAGGAGACTTAAATTAAATTTAGTCTTTTTCGAAACCGCCTAATATTCAAGTCATGTTGAAAATTATTCTCTTGGGTGTCCTTTCATATTTATTAGAGTTATCTAATGGACATCGAATTCTAGCTGTGATGTCATATCCATCTTTTAGTCATCAAGCTTTCTATCAACCAATCTGGAGAGAATTAGCTCTCCGAGGACATGAAGTAGTTGTAGTTACCACTAATCCAACACATGAGAATATTCCTAATTTGAAGGAAATCAGCATTGAAGAAACATATTCCAATCTGGCAATCTTTAAAAGCTTCGTGTCTAATTCATCAAACATTAAATTGATTATTGATGATATCTGGACTAGTGGTATATTGACTATATCTGATTTTCAAATGAATTTACCTCAGTACCAAGCACTGATCAATAATAAATCCGAACATTTCGACTTACTCTTTATGGAGACATTAATGTTGTATAATTTTGGTTTAAAACATCGTTTCAATTGTCCTACAATTGTGATATTTTCAATGGACCCAATACCAGTGTATCATTCATTTATGGGGAATGCAGATCACTTTCTTTTGTACCCATCAAACATTCAACAGTATCAAGAAACATCCAATTTCTTAGAAAGAGTGTATACACTGACAGAGAGTATTCTGCTACAGTATCATTTGGAAAATGGAATGCACAGAGCAACTGAACTTGCAAGAAAATATTTTGGAGAAGATATGCCTCCAATTAAGGAACTAGCTGCTAAAACAGATTTGTTATTTGCTAATAATAATCCTGTATTTAGAATGTTAAGGCCAGTTACACCAGGAACTGTGTTCCTCTATGGTGGTATGCACATCAAACCAAAAAAAGCCTTACCAGATGATATCAAGCAGTTTCTAGATAGTGGATCAACAGGTGTGATTTATATGAGTTTTGGCTCAAATGTAAAAAGTGCACATCTCAGCAAAGAGTTTATACAAGTTGTGATTGATACTTTTAGTGAATTACCTTTTAAATTTCTCTGGAAATTAGATACTATTGATGCATCAGTACCTGATAATGTAATGATCATAAAATGGGCACCTCAACATGATGTTCTAAGTATGCCTAATTTTCTCACTTTCATTTTATTCTTATAATTAATCAATATCAAATACTATTGCAGGGCATAGAAATATTAAGCTTTTCATAACCCAAGGAGGTCTACAATCACTGGAAGAAGCTTTAATTTTCAATGTACCAGTTGTTGTCATTCCATTCTTTTTTGATCAATATTCAAATGCAAGGAGTGTTGTGAAGAAAGGTTTAGGTCTTTACTTGAAAAGATTTAGTCTAACTGTAGTAGATTTTAAATCTGCTATTCTTGAAGTAATACAGAATAAGAGATATAAAGAGGCTGTAAAAAAAGCAGCAGTACTAATGTTGGATACCCAAAAAACACCCTTGGATAATGCAGTTTGGTGGACTGAGTATGTTTTGAGACATAAAGGTGCACAACATTTAAAAGGGCCTATGCTTCCTTTTTATCAACATTATTATTTAGATATTGTAGCTGTATTTACATTGACTTTTTATATAATTGTCAGTGTGCTGCTTTTTATTGTGCGTAATATATGGAGGCTTGTAAGTTTGAAAAGAGAAGAAAAGATGCATTTAAAGCAATATTAAATTATATTTCATTTATATAAGATAAACATAGATATATTTTAAATTAGTTTTATGAGTAATTTTCATCAATAAACATACAATTTCTCAATCTAAAAAGATCTGACCTTCGTAACCGAACAAAGGCGTTTCTAAAGTAATACGTCTTAACAAAAGTATATCTGCAAATGTGTCTGTCAATAAATTTAAGTGTTTAAGATAAGGGAGTATAATTTATTACCAGGAAATGAATATGAATACTGATTTGTTAGTAGTGTAAAGATTAAAAAATTAAAAAAAAACATTAAACCTCGAGAAACAAACTACACCAATGTGAATAAACTGCAATAATTGTTATGTGTTACTTGCTATATTTTGAACTTCTAATAAACAAAAATTATTTTTTATTAGAGTTTTTTTCCATTGGTATATAATTAAATGCTGTTTAACTAGTTTGAATTTCTAACTTGATATAACAAGCTGTAAGATTTTGTTAATCTCTCTATAATGAAGTAATATCTCTAGAAACCTTCTCGTGAATTTCTAGGTCTTTATGTCGTATCCGTGAGCCAACGACACCTACGACAATAACAACCTATCTGCTATGACATGTGATTCCCTATAATCAAACCCGCCATAGTTTGAGTGGAAGTTTTTCAGAGTAATCAAGGATTAATAAAAAAATATATATGACTTTTGCAGACAACTTAAAAAAACATAAATAAAATAAAAAATTTATTCTTATAAAAATTGATTATATATCCATAATTGAATTGTAGGGGGCACTAAATATATAATATTTTATTATTTCAATTATGTTCTTATTGCATTGCATTGTACTTAAATTTGGTGGCTTCGAGTCACTCAAACTCTTCTTAAAATAGTTCAACATGTTATTGTGGAACATACTTAAAAAAAGCAAAGTCTTTAGGTATGTTCCACGATTTCGTAAAAAGTAGGAGGATAGCAGAAGAGCAATTGCATAGTATGACGTATTGAGTTTAGAATTCGAAGCAATTACTCAAATTGTTTACATCATATTAATAACATAAAAGTTAAAAGTTTAAAAAAATAGAATAGTGTCGACAAGGTAAACAAATAAAATAATTGTTTTAAGCATTACTTCCTTCGCGCAGTCAGAGTCGAATCATTCAAACTATTGCATTCGCGT
The DNA here is from genome assembly GCA_027575565.1 of Diploeciton nevermanni. Taxonomy (NCBI): domain Eukaryota; kingdom Metazoa; phylum Arthropoda; class Insecta; order Coleoptera; family Staphylinidae; genus Diploeciton; species Diploeciton nevermanni. The sequence continues at coordinate 3,125 of JAODIE010000010.1, forward strand.
AAATGATAAAAATCGAGTATCAATTTTTCGATTTAAAAACATTTTAACTCAAAAACTAAATAAAACCAGATAAATGAAAAAGCACTTGAAATAGTACATATGGACTATTTTTTACAAACGAACTCTAATAATATATAACTTTGTAACAATTATAGATAAACAAATTAGGTTTTTACACATTTTCTCAGTATCTATTAGCAAATTTTTATTAAATACATCTAAACAATTCTAATAAAAATTACTGAAGTTATGAGACAATATATCAAATTACAACCAAAATTTGGTTCACCATTAAAATCGAAATTAAAAAAAAAAAGATTGAATTGTCAGAAATTTTGAAAAAGCCGTTCTAGATGATTAGTAGTAGAGTGCCGTTAATTTCAATTCAATCAAAAATTCGCTGTTCCACAGTGTTATCGTTGAAAAATTTTATAAAGCGATGGCGCACTGTTTAGCTCTACATCAGCACTAAAACAAGTTTAATAAATAATGAAAATCATCTAGAATACTTTGGGTAGGTGAGTTCTAACAGTAGTTAACGGAATTCCAATCCTAAGTGTTGGATGGACTAATAGCCAACATTTAAAGGGCTTAATAATTGCCTTGGTAATAATGTTTTTTTTTTGTTCTTGGAGGTATTTGATGTTCTGTAGTAAAACTAAATTAGATTATACAACCGAGACAGATTGTTAAATGATCAGTTGAGTAATAAATACTTGTGTTATGTTTATATAATCTATTTATAGAGTAGTCGAGGCCAGTTAGTTCTAAACTGCAGTAAAACATAGCAGCAGAGAGCAGTCCATATTTAATGGTCGTCCTAGGTGCACCTAGAAACACTGCTAGTGTTATTAAAATGTGTTTCAAGTAAACATTCATCATTCAATAAATCAAAATGTAATATAATAACAAAATAAATTGTAATAATATTAAAGGTGCTTATCCAATCTAAACAATCTACAAAATGTTATTATATAAATATACGTATTTACTATAAATTATCAAGTATTCCGTCCACTATGAAGATATTTGTGTTTTATTTCTGTGCATTTGCACTTCTCCATAATGCCAACTCAGCAAGAATTCTCTGTTCTATTGGAACACCTTCCTTCAGTCATCAAGTCTTCTTCCAACCACTCTGGAAAGCGCTAGCTCTTCGTGGCCACGATGTGATTGTAATAACTCCCTTTCCAACTAATGAAAAGTTGCTAAACCTTAAAGAGATCAACATTCATGAAACCTACGATTATTTCAAGAAAGCAATGGATATGATGATAAACTACACCTTTATTAATCTTCTTCTGGAGAACAAAATGATGAAAGTCTCCACCTACATGATGAATCAATCTGTGAATCTACCACAAGTTCAGGCATTAGTTAAAGATGAAACCCAAAAGTTTGATCTGATGATTCTTGAACATATGATATCGCCTTACTTTGGTTTGAAAAAGAAGTATAATTGTCCATTGATTGGTGTGTCTTCTTTTAATGCAATGCCTAATTCATATAGAATCATGGGGAATGCAGTCCACTCTGTTTTATATCCATCAGGACTTTTGCATAAACCAGATAGTTTGACCTTTCTGGAGCGATTGATGGCAATCATTTATGGAAATATATTTGATTGGTTACTCGCATTTCCACCGTTGATTCGCGCAATGGATGAAATTGTAAGGGATGGACTTGGGGTGACTGCGCAAGATGTCATTGATGGATTTGAAGATGTGGATATGTTATTTGTAAATACTAATTTAGCGTTAGTTCCGGTTAGGCCATATACTCCCAGTACGATTTCAGTGGCTGGGATGCATATGACAGAACATAAACCACTATCAAAGGTAACAAATTGTGATAATTTATTTGCAGTTTTATATTTGTATAGAAAAAATAGAACAAAAAGTAGTTTGCTTAAAACAATCTTGCCACTTTTAAATACTGAATAAGCAAAAATAGCTACAAACGTAACATCTGGGACTTTTTCTTTGTGAAGATTAAAGCAAGAGTTTGACAAACATGTGGCTTGTGCTGTCATCTAATATCTGGCAACGCTGCGTAGTGTTGCCACTGTTGTGTAATGGACAAATATGATCTTACCTGTATTCTTGGTTGCCTACCGTGTTAAGACTTCATCTAACATATTTATTCCTATGATTTTGTTTTAGAAGCTGAAAGACTTCTTAGATGCTTCGAAAGAATGTGTTATTTACTTCAGCTTAGGCAGTAATGTAAAAAGCAACTTATTATCGTTAGAACATCGTCAGGTCATCTTAGACACATTGAAACAAATTCCATACAAAATCCTCTACAAACATGAAGACGATACTCTTCCAGGAAAACCAGATAATGTAAGACTATTTAAATGGGGACCACAACAAGATATTCTTAGTAATATTCAATCACGTTCTCTTACTTCCTAATAACAACTCATTTCTAAATCTTGCTGTAGGGCATAAGAATGTAAAGTTGTTTATCACCCAAGGAGGTATTCAATCATTAGAAGAAGCATTCTATCTGAACGTCCCCACAGTTGTCATTCCATTCTTTGGCGATCAATTACCAAACGCAGAGAAGATAAAACAAAGGGGTTTGGGTATTGCACTTGATCGTCATAATCTATCAGTTGGTGAGTTCAAAGCAGCCATCATGGAAGCCATCACTAATCCATCTTAGCGCAATGCGCTTAAGTATTGGTCGAGTTTGGTGCGCGATGATCCGATGACTCCTTTAGAGCGGGCTGTGTGGTGGACTGAATATGTTCTGAGGCACAAAAAACCCAAGCATTTGCGGGGACCACGGATTCCTTTCTATCAGTATTATTATTTGGATGTATTGATAGCAATTGTGGGAGTAATTCTATCTTTGTTGGGTATTATTAGGTTTATGATCAAATCTTGTTGCAAGTGGTGGCAGTGTTGGAAAAAACCAAACATTAACAAGACTAAGATTAATTGATACAAGGAAAATGTAGATTCAATAATTGTAATCAGATGAATTTATTCTTCTAATGTATTCGTTGAAAGTGTCTTTAGAATTCGGTGAAAATTTATTGAAAAGGTATTTTCAACAGTAAGCTCTCTGCCTTTTGCATGCAAATCCCCTACTGATTGATTGAATTCTAACATTATAGTACTACGCAGCCGTCTTTTTATCAGAAACCTTGCACCACAAACGCATTCTATTTTATATCCACTCGTTCGAAAAACTAAATAAAAGTCGCATGCGCATTCTACGCTTTTTATTCTATTTCTACAACTTTTCAACGTCGTAGAAGAATACACGTTTTAAACAAGTTGTGAAGAAATTAATTTTAGCTTTAAGTTGGAACTTTATTAATAGAGTCTTCTACTGTTGTTGGAGCTTTTGGGTTTCGTAGAGCTGGGATTCTCGTATTATTGCCGCACCATTTTCGTCGCTCTGTGCTGATTAATCATCCGTCGATGATACATTTTCAGACTTGTGCCGGCAGCAGCTTATTGTGTTTCATGCAGGCGCAGCGAATTAATAAAGCAATCCGCGTCGTGGCGACAGAAAGTGGGTAGGCTTTAATTCGCTTTCGTCATCTATTAGCAAATCCAATGCGCAAAGCACGCCGCTGAAACTTGATAGAACAGATGGAGCAAGAACGAAGAAAAGATTGCGATAATTTTGTTAATTAGCATTTTGTGTTACGGCTTTGCAGTACAGTAATTTAATTGCAAGAAAGTGCTCGTTTAATGGATCGATGTTAATTTTGGCAATATGATTTGGTGTCAACAATCTTTTCTGGTAACCACGGTGAATAACGCGGTGGGAAAATGTCGCCAACACCTGCCGTGCGTTTATAGGGTGCTAGGCTATAGGACATTAGGGGCATAAATCATTCGTTATTAAAATTTCACCGCCTTTTTTACGTGGCAACACGCTTCAAGTGGGTATACAAACTCGGCCGCCACCAGGCACTAACAAAAGGAGTGAAAATACGTCTCTTTCAATTTTCCTACGTACGTCAATAGAATGAAGTGATGCAGGAATATTCGTTGAGTTAAAATACATTCACAATAAAATTATGTTTTATTAAGATTTCTATTTGATATTTATATATGTATAAAATTTTCCCGAATTCTACATCACGTTCGCGGTGTTAGAGCAAACCGCAACAAATTGCATCTTCAAATAATCTCCCACGTTCGCGAACACATTGAGATCTCCAAACCGAGCGGTTTCTGAAGCACTCCTCGTGATCGTCGAGGTTTTTGGGCGGCAGATTTGCACGATGCAAACACATGGCGCTGCTTCGTTGGGCACATCCTGCATCTCGTCAAAACTGCCAAGTGGAGAACTGTGCGCACTCTATATGCCATATAGATGGCTGCGATGGTACGTGATGCGAATTAAACGTCCGGTAAATCTAATAAAATTCGAGAAAAGCACTCCATGACGCCCGAGATGGATATGCAAACAGAGTTGATGTTTGCCAAGCGGGAATTATAATTTTCATTGAAAGATGTGTGCGTGCTAGAACTAATCAATTGCTGATATGATGAAATAGTACTAGATCATCTATTAAAGAAAGCTGGTTAATAAATAATTTGATGTTGTTCTGAATGTATTTTTTTTATTGTGGAAGAGACCTAATTAACGCTAATAAAAAAAATGCCAACAAGATTATCCAGGGCTTGTATTGTTCTCAACTTGGCGACATTGCGGTGCTCGTGCTTCATTTGACCAGGCTGCGGCAGTGGCGGTGGCGGTGTTTGCTTTCTTTTAGAAGACGAGCGTTAGCAGTAACAAGAACAAGCCGCAAGGCGCGCTGCAAAAAGCTCACAGGGAAGGATGCTGAATATAAATTGGATTGTATTGCGACATTATACATATCATAGTCTTTGCTCTTGTACCAAAAAGAAAAAATCTAGAACAACATCACGAACAAAGGATGAAACACAATCAACCAGGATGACTTACCAGTTTATTTAGGTTCTTTCAAAATTCAAGCATAATTGACAATAATAAATGAATGATAATTGATGGCTTTTCAGCAATTCTAGCGTCTCTACCGGCTTAGGAAAACAACAATTTGTTTGCATGGAATTTTATAGTTGCTTTATGGGTGAAGTGCAGGCAAGCAAAAAGGTTACTAGAAAAATGAAACGACATCTCTAGAATGCGGTAAATAAAGTTTCGCGACAGACCGACTCCAGAGACGGGAAGTCGTCCATTCAGACAAACGGTGAGGAAGCACCCAGCTCGCATACAAACACAAATGAGAATATAAAACTTCCCAAAGGGAGGAAGCGACGTCGAAAGTAAACCCCCGATTTAAAAAAAAAAGCGTTGAAAAAGTTACATACGCGCGAGAATAATGTGCGGTAATTTATCGAAATATATGTGCGTCAATATATTTACTCCATGCAAAAGCTCCTGAATTTAATCCTTTTTTGTTAGCACTCTATGAAGTGTTGATAGGCAGCTAAAGGAAAATAAAAGATGTTTTCACATTTTGATGCTTTGCGTCTGCTTTACATGCAAAGTACGCTGTTGAAAGGTTCAAAAAATCAAGCACAAAGAAAAGATTATGTTGGTGTCATCGTCATGCTCATTGTCATCGGCTTCGACGCGGCTTACTTTTTATTATTCAAGGATAACAACGCTGAGCAGAATATAGACCATATTTACATTTCAATTTCGGACGCTGACGGTAGATCTCGTTTTATCTCCAACCCGGAAGCCCAATTCGACTGCAAGCTTGGTGAAGAACTTTTCTAAAACCACTGCCAGTCTTCTTGTGCTCTCTTCCGTCAATTGAAGCGCAAATGCATAACAATTCGACTTTTAACTTTACGCCCGATAGACGAATCTTTCAGGATAGATCTCTGCGCAAAAACGTTGATTTAGTATCAATTGACATTCTCATCACTTTTGTTTTGTCCGTACATTTGTTTTAGATTGAAGGTATGTTGAACAGCGAGTTTCATCTTGACAGCATGATGGAATAGGTGAATGGATGTAGGACCTTTTGCGGAAGTCGTTGCCTCCCGCCCGCTAGATGACGTCATTAAGGAAAACCCGGTGGCACGATGGCGGCGCCGCTCTCGAAGCAACGCGACGCCAGGCGACGCATTTGTATTCCGTTCACAAAACCCATAGAAACTTTGAATCTAGACCGACATAAAGCCCGACGCACATACATGCGCTCTTTTCTCGTTCTCGGTACTTTCTTATCCAGACTTCTCTTGAGGGTCTTATCTCATGACGCACAATTTCATAGCGTGGAAAATAAACATGTTTTATTTAAATCACTTGCTGTTAATTTGGAAGCAAAGTATGAGCAGTGTTAGAAAAAACATCGATGGGTAATAGATGGTAGTTGAAACTCACTTAGCTCTTCAATGGATGCGGTTCGGAGCACTGACTCCAGTCAATAATGGAACAATACAAGGTGATTTACGGATGTTGTAGTAGCAACTAACAACTGGCTACAATGAACCTTTTCCGAAGCAGGAAAAATCCACATTAAGTGGCACGCTGGGCAGAACAAACTGGCTGACATAAATTTTTCCTGATAAAACTGCCAATGGGTGGCGGCTGCAGCTGCTAGGCCTCAGCCAGCTACGACTGGGTAGGTGGAGTAATGTGCAGCAATAAATCTGCTTTTGTAAATAATTAAAAGGAGAATGCGTTTGTTCTACAGTCTATTGAAAAACCACTGATTTTGGCGCAAAGAAACAGTGCGGGTTTGGTACCAGAGTGGAGACCATAGGCAATAATTGAAGTCTCAAGGTCAGTAAAACTTGGATAGTACTCCTTTGGTATTCAAAGTCAATGCTTATTATGAAAATTATTGATAGAGATATAGATGAGAAAATAAAAATACATTCAATCTGGTTGATTACAGTTTGACGTAGTAGTTATAAAGTGCTAAATATGTAAATTTGATTATAACTCAGTACTCTACATTATTAAACATGCCAGATGTTTTTTATGTCCCAATTGATGACCAAGACAACATAACAAAGTATGTCTTTCCAACTTCTTTTATGTTCAAACAAAAATAGCCAACTTGTAGATATGTAAGATTTAGATGTTGTGCAACATGTTATTGTTGCCCTTGCAACTATTTTGGTAATTATTGTTATGAATCAAACTCATCCAGCTAATATAAACATAATATTTAGAAAATTATCATATACCTAATACATATTTAAACCTGTGTTTTAGAACCAACACCAAGTCTTTTACTACCTGCACCAACAATCACATCTAATCCTCCTCCTACTATTAGTAATGGTACCCTTATGACAAATCCAACTGAACCTCTAACTGCTACTCCAACAAAATCTAACACTGCAATTCTGGTTACTACTATGGAACCATCATCTAAACCAACTGAAGATACTACAACTACAACTCCAATGACGACTAACAAACCAATAACAACGGAACTTTCTACATCTGTACCTACTGAAGAATCATAATAACAAAGTCATCTAATTCAACAACTGCTTTTATCTCTCAAATTTTTTCCAAAATTTCCAAAATATTGTTTTATTAGCAATTTTTATGATCCATCTATGTTTATTGAGCATAGAATTAATCGATTTATATTAGCTAAGCCTGAAAATAAAAACTGAAAATTATAGGTACTTAATGCTCATTTGTAAGCAAATACCTTTAAAATTTAATAGTCTTCGGAAGTAATAAATGCTAATATAAAACAAGAAGTTGCTTTTTGCTATATTGTGTATCTTGAGCATGAGATATACGCTACATTAATTCGCCAACGTAGGTTTTTATTTCTTCCGGTTCTCCTCAGTACTTGGGAGTGTCCCTTCACAACAAAGTAGTAAAATATGAATGAAAAACACAGCACCATCTTTTTTATTTAACTGCAATTTGTTTGTTGATCGTTAAACTGATACTTTGCAACTGTAGCTAATATAGGAAATTATTTAATTTCCGTTTTTTCAAGACTATTCGTTTGTAAAAAAGTCAAAGAATACATGCTTTTGCAAATGGGTTATAACGATGAAACGTCAATTGATTCTCTGCTTGCTTTAACTAGTGCTTCCGGTTGAAAAGCACTGTGCCCAAATATGGGAAAGAGGACATGCGGCGCTAGTAACGCTTTAGTAATTGCAAACCGCCGCAAGCACGCAGTTCTGCAACAACCATTCTCTTCACTACGCCTCACTACAAACGCAAATGTTCATCGGACAAAGTCTCCATGTAAATGCCTTGCGTGAACCGCCTTAGGATGTTGGTCCTTCGTCGGTTTTGCTTTACGCAACGTCTAACAGTCCTAACCTACGATGCACCATCCGGGTATGAGTATAATTGCGTCTTGGCACTCAATAGCAATTCTCTATTCAGCCGCTCACCGCAAGACCGGAAGACGTCGAATCTTAATTCGGCAATATAAGAGAAAGGTTTGGCGGATTGAGTAACAAATTGCGGATGAATTCAGTCGGTTTAAGCCCGATAGCTCTTGGCAATACGTGGAACCCCAGGATGATTGATCTGATGCGCTGAGGGAGGTGCTCAATCAAGGAGAATGTCTTCGACAAATAACATAAGGTCTTGAATAGAGAGAATTAGTAAGGATTTATGTTTGCAAATTATATTTTAGTGTATTTACTATTAGAAAGAGCAATTGAATGCTGCTCTTTTAATTAAACATAAACACTCATAGAGAGTATGTTTATGTTTATTATATCTGTCACTATGTTGTTTACCATATGACGACAATTACGTAATTTTCACTTTTGGACAACGTTTACAAGATACTGTCATATTGATCACTGATTCTAGTTATTTCATTAGTTTTCTAAGTTCTTCTTATATCTTTAGTCATATTTTTTAGGTCACCAATGTGGTTACTTAAAAACAATTATTAGATCTCTGATAGACATTATAAATCACACAAATCACAACAATATTTTAAGCTTATTATTCGCTAAACCAACAACGCAATATAAGCCTTCACAGTTTAGAAATGTATTTTTTACGATTACCTAATTAAAATTGTAGTTGAGTGTTGAATTTGCCACCTCGACCACATTATATTTATTAATTGATAATAAAATCGGCTAATGTTGATTTTATGTAGTCAAAAACATGCTTATCGTGACTTAATTAGTATTGGTCAAATATAATTACCTAATTAAATTTATTACTAGGTCACTAACAGCTTTTCTCATATTTTACACTAAGTAGAATCTTTAGGTTTTTCAATAAAAGTAATGTTCTAGTGTTCTAATGTAGTAGGTACAATTAACCGCAATTTAAAGCTTTCTTGTTCAGTTCAATTGTGTTGTGAATGATTTGAGCTACTTTCTTAGCTTTTCTAGGCGCATCTTTCTCAATTAAAGGCAATAAATGATTGAGTAATTTGGTCATGATTTGACTATCATGAACCAGCTTAGGTAAGCATGGACTACGACATGCAGCCACTGGACAACTTTTACAAGCATCCCAATCTTCGAGGACAGCATCACCGTGACCATCCATTTCGGTTATCTTAGCCCGCACTTGCAGTTCCTTTAATGTCTTTAGTCATATCCATTAGGTCATAAATAAATTGTTGTTGTGGCCTAGTAAAAAGTTTCTGAAAATGGTCAAAGAGGCACTTATCATGTTTTTCACAACAAGCCTGATAGACCTACAAAATTGTGCAAACAACAACAATAATTATTTAATATTAGAATTAAGTTAATTAGTAGCTTACTCCTAGCAAAACCAGAAACACTATATAAGTCTTCATTAATAGAAATGTTTTTTTAACGTTGATCAACTCAAAGTATTGTTGAATCTATAACACTTCGACATAAATTAATTACATACACAATTTATATTTATGGTTTAATCATAAAACCAGGAAGTGTTGACTTTGTCTAAAACATAGTTATCGTGAATGTAGTTAGTTCCGAGCGTGTTTAATTATTTGACTTCGCAATTAAATTCGCGTTTGTGTTTGTAAGGTCAAGGTCTTCAAGTTAAAAGAATAACAGACTAATAATAGTTTTTATATGCTATTTATACAAAGTAGATTCGGAACAATCTTAAGTTTTTCATGATAAAGCCAAGTTTATTGCTAGGAATTGCTTATCTTTTCAACTTACAAGAAATTTTATTATTGACAGTCGAATAATTAATTACATTAATTATTATTAATTACAATTCTTATAGGTTATACAGTTAGTAGAAATGTGTTTAATAAAAAAATAGGTTTTCAAATAATTGCCCAACGTGTTTTATATTTTGCAAATTAATAATCTTCTCTCTGAATAGAATTACATACATTCGTTCAAAACTTTTTTATTCAAATCCAGAGCGGCTTTAATAATCTTGGGAGCTCCCTTGCTCAGCGCAGGACAACCGGCCTTGATTGACGATTGCAAGTCACTGAGATGCTTGGTCATGATCTGGCTACCTTGCACTATATTGCTCAACATGCATGGTGCTTTTGGACATTGTTTGCAGTTCTCCCAATCTGTAAGAACTGTATCACCATGTCCATTCATTTCGGCAACCTTGATGCCACACGCAGATTCCTTGAGATTTTTTGTCAAGTCAAGCAGCTTGTAGATAAACTGTTGACCTTCTTTGCTGAATAGTTTCCTATCAAAATTTTTGCAGAGACATGTTGCGTTTATTCCACCCGAGACTTCATACACCTTAAAAATTACCAAAAAATGCATTGATTATCAAAGATAAAAGAAATTCAACAAAATGTGAACTTACTCCTAAAACAAGCAATGCTAGAATTAAGATTTTCATGGTTAGAATCAAATGTACGCTTTGGAAATCAAGGCAAACTGATCCTAGCGTAATTCCAATTTGTATTTATATTGATTGCTTGATGACAAAACCGGATGGTGTTGATTTTCTGTGCTTTCAAACATTCTAATCGTGCTTGTAATTGGCAATGCATTTAATAGAGTTGTCAATGCAGTACAATTATATTTGTTGACATAGACATGGATATTTAAATTTGACTTTCTATTACTTTTTAGACATGTGAATTAATGAAGCTTTTCGCTCTAATATACTATGTCGATGTACCTACGCAATTTGCAAACCTAAGGTAAAATATGTCTCATACTGCAGTGAGTGTGACTCCAACGTGGCGCATGAAAAGTACGCCACGTCCGGGGGCTGTGAGTAACGAAATAGTTTTTGAGAAATATGTCGACCTGATGCGGTCATTTAGGTAGATGATGTCATTCCATTACGGTATATTTTGTCATCTTGCTTAAGTTTATGACTGGAAGCATCACGTTTTCATATACACGAAGTTTCTAACTTCACTTATCAGACCGTAAACTACTAGTTTTTGATGTTTAGTGAATGCAATTGTAATTTTTGTTAGTGTTGCATTTTCCTTGTGGATTTTTGCTGCAGGTTTATCTTTGGTTAGACGGAACTGTTTGCTTTGAATGGGAGTCCAGCACACTGTATGTACTCTGCATACAGTGAAGCGCTCGTCCTGCCTTTATAAGTTATTGCCCAACATAAAAATCCTTCCGTATCATGGAGCGATTAATGTTCCTTAACGTTTTTCGTGCCACGGCATTAAACATTCCCGGCCGCCGCAGCCATCTTCGCCGGCAGTCCTCGCGCTCATAGGGCTTCCCAGGTCCCGGAATTTAGCATCCAGCATGTGGCGGATGGAATCCCGCATCCACTTTGCAAGCCCCACGCAAAACCTTAGGGATCTGAGCGTTGCTGGAACAACCGAAAACTAATGCCGGCACGACAAAGTACATTTATCAATTTACCGATTTCACTTACACTCTGGGAATTGCAGTGCATGCAACTTGCATTAGGACCTTGTGAAATTGGGGCAATGGAAGTTTTATGAAAGAACCTTATATGCCACACTACAGGATATATTTTTATTGAAAAGGCGTACAAACTGATTTTTAACTTTACCAGATCAAAATTAGTTTTAAATCTAATTGAAACACGTTGAAATATATCACCATTCTTAACATGCCACTAAAGAAACAGCTTAATCATATGATCTATCATTAGACAACCAACATAACACTATAATTTGCTTACATTGCATTACCCCAGGCTTAGATAGATTATTATGCTCAGTCACGCGCGGAACCAAGCAATTTCAGCCAATGTATTGTGTCACTTGATACAAGCACGCTAAATCTATAAGCAGATAAATTTATGGCGAATATAACATGCATCTACATAACTTACCGGGCCATTTTATAGGATGCGCTGATGGCAGGGTTGCAGCTACGGAGCATGTAAATGTGCATATTCAATGATGGCGCTAGTGTCGATTGATTATCCGCGTTCTCGCATTGTTCCTATTCATTTCGACGCGCTTATCGGATACTGGCATAAAGTGTTCAAACTGGCAAAATACTGCGAAATTGTCGAAATTGCGAATGGTGCGGATATTGGCGTTCGATGTCTGTTAACAACCGTGCGTGATTACACTAGGACAGCTTTATTATAAGGCGTCAATTTCCCGTCAATTTAAATACTGTTCGTGACTGTTTAAAGCTGAGTTTTTCTACATTCAATTAGATAATTGAGAATGGAACCCTATATACCATTTTCGGAAGATGTATGTAGGGTTGCATAGAACCAAAAGTCTCTAGATGTTTTTAAACAAAAGTAGATGATGTGTTTGTTTGAAATGTTGCTGTATACTGTGAATATCTAGCAAGTACTCATCACATGGGTCGTTTCGCGTTTGTTAAAGGGTGGGATCGCACTCGTACGCCACATTAAACCAATCTGGCCCATAAACATACACGTATAACTAACTAGAATGTTTGCGCTGGGTTCGCGCACACGCTGCGCGTTTATTGCTTTATCAAATGTGCGAGATGAGCATCGCGGAATTGCATTATTCGCGCAACCATGGCATAGACCTAGTGACGTGTGCGAGATGCGAAATTTCTGCCTGCGCGATAATTACATGTTTGCCCTCGATTGCAATGGGTGCGTTGCATTACAAAGTTATGGTAATCAGAGATCATGTCGTAAAACCCCACTGGAAATAGCCGAGTAAACCCAAAAATACCTCTCTCACAAAAGGATGCAATAGTGTATAAAAATAAACCTTATTGTATTAGGATTTTATCGTCGCATTGGAATCGAAATGACTTTGTCGCATTCCATATACATCCCGATATTTGGACATAGGGCCCAGCCTAGGGGGCCCAGATATCAAGCTTGTCCGGTTGATGTCCTGGTCACAAGTGCTCGGAAATATCGTGATGCACGATAGCTTCCTCTCTACGATCAATACGATAACACATTGTGAATTGAAATTGGGGAAAATAACAGCACTCAATCAACACACGCGCGAATCGAAAAAGTGTGAAAGCGATGCCATAAAAATTTATGCGTTCCTAATGTTTTTCTCTATTTAAAGGAAAGCATACTATATCCGCGGCTACAAGAACAAGAAGTGAACTGTTTGCTAACATTGGCATTTTATTGTAGATTTCCATGTTTTGCTCACGCATTGTTTATGAATATGCATCGTGTGCAGCGAGCTGCAGGTATCTAAGTACGTCAGAAAATGGTGCTTTGATTTCTGCTTGCGTCGCAGGAGTTCACATTCGCGAGCGGTTTGTGAATGCAGCAGCAAACAAACAAATAACGTAAATTCACAACAGATATTTACTTGCGCCGAGAAACAATGTGCTTCCGACAATTTCCCTCCTACAAACACCTCGACTCAACTGTGCCACCATTGCAAGTCGCAATAACTACAGACGTAATGTGATTTTCAAGATGGGAAAATATGTATGGCAGGTAAATCTCATCTATTTATTTTACTGCAAGCCGGGATTGTAAATATCCGAAAGCTTTTTAATGTCAGCATAAAATTACATAGCAATTTTTATTTATCATCTTCTTCTACCACTTGTTACTTTTCACTATATAAAACACTCTAATTAATGAGACTTTCAATACTAATTAATCAATCATATGCCAATTAGCCCTAAATAGCATTTCGTATAGCATTTCATAGCTTCTCTTTAAAACAACTTTCAAGTAAAGCTTGGTGTTTTGAATGTTGAATTGCAAACTATTACAGACAATTGATATGTATTTCTAGTTCCTTTTCGGAAAATAAAAAAAGAAAGGTTTCATATTAATAATGGAATTCGAAGAAATTTTAATTAAGAATTTAATAAAAACATAAAACGATCGCATTGATAATTCTAACAATGGTAAACTGTACGATAACAATCCGCATTGTTCTTGAAAATATGCGTCTGCACTATTCAATTAGCGTACCAAACTTGGGCCAGATAATAAAGTGAAGAAATATGATTAAAACAATTCCTCAGAAATTTTCAATAGAGGATTATAGCCTCAAACAAAAAAAAAATAGGAAAATTATTAATAAATATTTCCAAAAAAATATCTTTATAAACAATTATTATTATTAACAAACATCACCATGATGAAACAATTTCGAATTTTAGACGCTACAGTCTAGAGATTTCATTTTAAACTGAGCACAGTGCTTGGCTAGCATATTTTAGGATTGGAAAGTTCAGCACAATGTGCAAATAGATGGTTATCAATTTTTGTAGAGTTGTGTTATCAGGTTGTAGTCGTGTTCTGGCGAAAGTGCTCTGAGTCTGGATTGGCTGAGTTGTAGCGCGAGTGGCCCATGGGGGCAGCGTCTGGAGTGCGCCGATTCAGAGCATGTACACTGGGGCGGGCGAAGACTCGAGGGAATCGCGTTTTGCAGCCCGAATGATTCCCGGCACGTACTTGTCTATCCTAATCCCTTCACGAAGAAACTGAAATGTCTTGTATCATGTCTTGTTCTATTACCGGACTTATCCGACCCGACTTCTTCGGGCAATTCATAGAATATTGCTAGTTTCATAGAAATATAAACAATGTAATAGAATACAATGTAGACTTAAACAAAATAGAAACCTTAATATACAATATTTTATTAAATAATCTCTAATTCTGCTTGTATTTTTTAACATCTCCAGCAAGTTATAATGCGTCAAATTAATAATAATTCTACTATTTAGAGTATTGTTGAGTGTGATTACGAAATGTTATAGTAAAGTTTTATTTTTATTCAATACCAAATTTTGAATTTATTGTGCTGCCCTCTGTGTTAGCTTTAGATGCTCGTCTTATTTGTTTATTTCTGAGATGTGTTACAATTGTGGCATAATCTAGTATTTCAAATCAAGTCTGTGTAGTCTGTTTTAAGGTTTTTGATTAAAATTTATATTATTTTGCAGCTAGTACAATAATTAAATTTAAAATATAATGTTTAAAGAAAATAAATTAAAGCAAAGTTTTGTACAAATCTCAGAAAATCTAATAATTTTTCATATGATTATTTTTTAACTAAATTCTTAGATTTTGTTTGCACTAAAATTAATAAACTTTATGTGTTGCCAAGTATTTTACTTGTTTTGCCTCGGAATATTGCTCACAGCCAGATAAATTATAATTAACCTAACAAATGTCAAATACTTGAAACCACGTGAAATATTAATTGGGTATTACCTCAATTGACAATTTTGTTGTCTTCGAAATCCGCTTTGTTCACCAAACCACAACCTACCTTTCTTAATCCTACCGGATAATTGTTCATCATCATTAGTATAATACAATTAGTTCCCGAATTTCAAAAGTTTCAGATTCCGTGGAATAAAAATCTGTAGCAAATAGTAATGCTCTATTAATGAAACCCAAAGTCTTAATGTTAGGAAATTTCCTCAATTTCTGAGATCTCACAATAAAATCCAAAACATCTAAAACATTCTGTATACTTTAACAAAAAGACTAACATAGTAATTACAATAGCTAATTTTAATGAATTGCAAACCCCAAGAACCACGGGGTCGTACGCTATGTAAATTGGCTCTTTTCGACTGCGGGTTGCTTTCCAACACAACAAAGCAGTTGGAAGAAGGCAAAGGTCCAATGTCTCCAACCTTTCAACGGTCTCGTCGCAAAGAAACCAAATTTCACCATCTAGGCCCAAACAAGAGCGCAACTACTTGACCCATGTCGCTATGCAAATTTTATATCCCAGACCTATTGCTGAACATTGGTTGCCTAACATTGCATAACTACAAATTATTTACTAAATTATTCGCTAAGCGACTATCCCATTTTACGAAATTTAACAAAAACTAAAAATAAGTTAAATTAATTTTAAATAAGTGCACATCAGATACTGTACAAAATTCAATCATAATTAATATAGTTTATAAATGTTTTACGACAACATCGGAATTAATTAATTTGTCATTAGCAAGTGCATGTTGCGTCCAGCGGCCAGACGAAATTATTATAATTGAAACGAACGAAACGACAAAACCAACATGTTAATAATTATTCATAGCCCATTAGTGCGGTTAATAAGCAGCGAGCGCAATTAATTTATGACGCATTTTGATATGCGTTTATGCACTGATTGCTTCTGCATACAATAATTGCATTCACTCTGCATCAATTCGGTGGATTAGTAGTTTTAAACAGTGTGGAATATATTTATCTATCGATAGTAAGCTATTTGCATGCATTTTATTTCAGTGATATTGTTAAATAAACAGATACATACAGCCATGTAGAATTGTAATAAGATGACCAAATAAATCACATCTGACAAGCTATTCCTAAGGTTGTAAAATATGAAAGTGAATGACATGATGTTTGAGAGCATAGGGGTTGATGCAAAAGACTTATATCAAAGTAGAGACCAAACAACAGAAACTAAAGAAAAGCTAGAAAAAGTGAGAATGTGTAGTGTTGAATAAAATGGGTCAAAAATATACGTTAGGCTCTTCGATATACGAGGGTGTAGATCATGTTGACTGAACACATCAATTTCATGTGCAATTTCTAAGAGAGAAAACATTTTTTTATCAAGTTTATAAGATGAGGCTTTCAGCGATTATATATTGTTGCAACTTGGTGAAAGTGGTTGTCCATGTCAGTCAGTTAAGGAGGAATGCTCGGGGCAAGCCAAAAGAAACCTGCCACCGATGTTTCTTCGATTGCAGTTGATCATAACCTCATAACCGTCATAACGTACATTACTGTAATAAAGTAATAATCAAGATATTCTTAGAAATTTAAAAGAATTTATATTGTGAGTAGTCTGGCCACAAGTGAAAGTATTCGTGTGTTCTACAAAGACCTGCATTTTCTCTACCTAGGTGAGGCAAGATGGCGACTGTGCTTGGTGTTTGGTAGAAATTGCAATATATATTTATACAAATTGTCATGCATATAAGAAATGTTGATTAATTTAGAAAATAATCAATTTATTTAATTATATGGAAGAAAAAATATAAAATATTTATTGCAAGAAGTGACGTTTAAGCTTAGCTTCTTTTTTAATATTTTTGGTTTTAATTTCTGCACATCAATTTCTAGACCACTATTTGTACGTTGTATGTGTTTATTATTTAATTGACAATCGCTATCTCATTCCACTCCTAACATAAAGAAGTTTCTAGAGACGCCATATATTTTAATCAGTTATTTAATCACATGTAACCAGCAAACAATGACGAAAGTTGCTTCTTCATATCAATTGCAAAATAAGTGTTACTCTAGTAAACTTAAGTAAATGCATATTATAAAATTATTTTCATTAAATAATGAATTTTGGAAATGGTGACTTTAAATTTTTTTTACATTACCGTTCATTCTGATGCTAGAACTTTAACAATTTTTGGAACCTCCAATAACAATTCTACTCATGATTATTATATCATGTTTAATGGTCTAAACATTATTTCAATTCCTATCATAACAACCAGAGAAATGCATTGAATATCATCTAGAATATCTGTTCTGAGCTCTGAGATCCACATTACATGTTTGTATGCAAGCTCTCTATTCTACTTGTTAAGTTAACTAACAAAATCGAATTCGTCGTTGAAGAACGCAATCGACCGTGTGCTTCCGTTCTGATGCCACCGCGCCGTGTGTGCACATATCATTTTCGCACTCGGCTTGTCAGGCTTGCTTTCGGTTTTTCCAGCACGCACAAAAGCGCGCCGGCAACACAAAGGCACTGCAAGTTTTCCACGACGCCGAGCGACTTTTATTGCGTACACATCGCGCCTTGGAGAGCATAAAACTTTATTGAAAATTTACAATGTGTAACTGAAGAAAAGTAATATCAATAACATTATTAATATATTTTGGTGTTGTGCTGTTGGAGCGAGGTTTAAAATTTTTCCGAATGAATAACAATTTGATAACACTATACTTAAAATTAAATTACTAGAAAACAAGAGTGTTTATTGTTATTAATAAGCATATGTCAAAGAAAATTATTTTTTTATATTCAAAAATACAAATATAGTGCACACAAGTTTAAATTTTAGTTTTTATAATGAGAGTTGGGCTTCGATGTTACGTTTTGAATTGTTGAGTGATTAGGGTGAGACTAAGACTAATTTTATTTTATAAAATCATGAAATGAAACCTATCCCTAGTTGAAGCAAATAAAACGGAAGTGTTTGGAGACTTAGAAGAGATTTGTGGAGTTGTCTTCCAAATGTTACTACCCTTGATAATATGCTAGTGAGTAAGCTTATCTAAATGTGAACCATTTGGCTCACTAATCTTTAGCTGTTTAGTTTTTAGTAACAGGTATAATAATGTTATCTATTGCTAGTATATAGTTTATGTGAGTGTGTGCTTTTCTGGCACGTTTACCTCGATGAGGTTTCTGACTTCGTGTCTCAAATGATGGTCCATTACAATATCTATAGTAAATATTCTTATATAATAATTGTATCTATACGGTTGATTGCTTCTTCTAGTTGTTTTTGCATGCTCGAATAGTAATTGACATTAGAATTAATAATTTCTGTTAGTTTGTTTAAAACTCATGCAACATTGAGTTTGAAATAGGTCAATTGTTGCAAATGAGTTTGCATTGTTGCAATCAAGAGTTTTATTGTTTATTGTGTACTCTTAAGCTGCGATTAAACTGCAAGGCAAGAAAAGTAAAACTAGATCACGCCTAGGTTGACAAAACAGGTTATATACTTGCAAAATAATATTAGATTAGTTGATGTTTTCTTGTGGTATTAATATCAATTTGAAATTTACTTTAAAATACTCAAAATTAGTTATTCTTAACTCAATTAGTTGGACTAGCTCCCTCTTGATGCGGCCTACAATGCCTGGAGTCAAATTGCCAGGGTCATTCAAGAAATTGGCACTATCGTCTACACTTATGGCAATTATTGCATTCAGACGGCATGTAAGCCTCTTTATCATCGCACTTGTCATTACGATCGATAGGAGATTTGCAGCGATTTCCTCAAGGAGTTTCACTAGATCAATTTGACTACTCTTCTGCGGCCACTTTCTTTACTGGGTAGAAGTGGTGCAGAGTGTTCTGCGGCCGTGAAGATAGCAAGACGTTGCCTGTGGCGATCTGATAAACGATCTATAGATATCCGGTCACTGGTTGATATCCGATTCGAAGGACCAAAATGTTGCGTGGGAGACGCGACGAGATTATCCGAAATAACTACGGCCTGCGCAAGGCCGCCTCAATTAAGAGGATTTTTGAGGGTGATTAAAGAAACTTGTAAAACACTTTTGAGAGACTTGATTCATTCGCTGCTGCTGATAGAAAACTCAGAGACAGATAGAGAACTGTGCTGACAGACTAATACCGATGCAGGTTTGAACACATATTAATTAATGTTTTCCTCGGCCTAGACGTTACCTATGCTTGGCACACTAGATCACTTCTATGAAACAAAGTGCAAACGGTAACGCCCAGGCCCTCTAGAATCTTACCGATTGCAATCGGTAACAAATAAATAACTTGAATAAATCTTTTTTGATTGAATTTTGATGTGCATGAACTTGTTTTGAATTAATTTATGTAAGATTAAGATGTTTAATTATTACCAAGCCTATTTGTCAGTTGTTGAGAGCTTTTGTTCTCTTAAATGGTAACTTTCCTCAGGGTAAAACAAGACGTAAAAGTAGCAGAAATAGTAAGTCTTGAAATAAATTAAAACTAAAAGTGCAATTTCAATTAGAGCACTACTTAAGCCGAGCGGAAGTTGCGCCATTCGTTTCTCCGGCATACGGCGGCGGCGGGTGTTTAGAGAAATTCAAATGGCGCAGCAATTTCCGATCGTAGATTAGATGGCAGTCGGTGTTAAAGACTACGCCAGCCGGTCTCGACCTCGCGTCATTTATTAACCGAATGGGCAATTTCATAAGATAAGCATCAAGTTAAATAAATTGGAACAAAACCCAAGCTGCTTAGATGCGGAAAGACCTTAAACAAGCTTTGATAAGTGAGCAGTGAGCAAAAAAAAATTGCACATAAATCACTCACTGTCAAAATAATAAAACTACTTTCCGACATTTTTGATTGTTTATTTTTTTTTGTGTTCTTCCATTGGTTTTCGACGTTTTCTTTGGCTTTCTGCTTCTTTAGAGTGGTAGACAATCAAATGGAGTTTCAGTAGTTTCATCTAGTATTATTCCATTCTCTATTTTGTTTGACTTTGAATGACTCATGTTACGTTTGCTCTTTTTTGGGGTTCCTCTGGAGTTAATATATCTCCAGCTTCATTCCAGTTATGCATAACTACCTCGCCTGACTGACTGGCAGCCATGCAGTTCCTACTGGAAGTAGAAACTGCGACGCAGTGGGGCGGCTAGATTAAACGAGAAAATGAGAAATGATTTATAACATGGATGCTTCACGATTCTGCGTTTCAACAAATCGAACAAGCGGCGGCGACGTAATGATGGTATTTTTAAACACAATCCCGCTGGCAGCCACACCACAATGATAATAATCTACTCTACGTTCCATTATCTTATTCTTGTGATGTGCAATGATGTACTCATGTTTGCATTTTGTTGCCATTAAGCAAATGACGATGGCGCATTTTTGCAAAACGAGAATAACTTTGTGATATCTACATCAAGTCGGTCATAACAATCAATCATTTGCAATAGAACTCTCAGAATTGAATTCATTTATCGTAACAAAATGACAATGTATTAAAGATGTCAATACCACAATTAGATAAATATTAAATTAGTACAAGAACATACTTTTTTTCAACAGCATCTTCCTATTTTTTTAATTTAAAAATAACTAGGTTTTTAGAAGACCTGCCTTTGTCAGTTTAATGCCTAGTAAAGACAAAGCAGGCACGGATATGTTAATTCACCAAAACGGACAACTTAATAACATGAGTGCCGAAAAGTTACGATCGCAACCAAAGTGACGGATTGCGGAAGGTCGCCAGCAATCCGTCACTCGTTCTCGCTTGAGGGGCAATATTGAACTTCTGCACCGGGGGCGGCGGTGTATTAGATTAGGTTCAAGTTGCTGTTTTGCTAGCATGCACCGCTTTGTCGAAAATCCACACCTAATTTTACGCCGGCACAACTTAACAACGTGCACCGCCGCCGACATCAGCAAAACTTTGTCTTGGGAGCGGAGAATTCCACACGAGTGCAGATCCAGTCCTACTGAGTGATGCCCATCTCTAAACATCTCTGTCACTTCCCAATCCGTTAAAATCATTAATAACCCCAACTTTCCACGACTAAAAATTACTTTCCTGTACTGAAACTCCTCAACCTATGCTTAAAACTATCGAAATTCAAATGGAAGAAAGTTGGCTCCCTAGTAAATAGGTGTTTCTGTACGGTTCGCAAACACTTTGTAAGAAGTAGGATTTCTATGCTGGAAAACTTTCCACTAATTACGGCAGTAATTCATCTTGTCATCTCCTCCCGAACATTATCCAAACGAAGCGTACGTTATTGATGCCACTGATGTCATGCCAGTCCCAACCGATATCCACTTAGTGTTGGTGTAGTAAGCAAACATCCTCGTTCAACCCACAGCTGTCTAATGTGTCCACTTCAGGACAAGCCCGGATGTTGATATTCTATGTATCCTATGTTATTTGCACATTAAAGCTCTAATTATAATCGCTGGAAAACAATGAAAGTATTCTATCATAAATTCCAGAGATCATCAAGACTCGCCTTACTAAATAATCTCAGTAAGTAATTAATTTGAGGTTTTGCTAAAGCGCTTTAAATTTGACTGCTTCTCAAGTAAACTTACTACACGTTACTTAAAATGCCCGCATTATTAACATATAGAAGTGGCATTAACGGCATTTGATCAACCATAATATTCTAAAAAAACATGTTTTTCATAATTTTCGAATTGTCGATTTTCTTTTAATTTTGATTTTAGTGTGTGGACGAATTTTGGTTACGATTTGATATATTGTCTCATAACTTTTGTAATTATTGTTAGATTGTTTAGCTGTCTTCAATAACAATTCGTGAATAGATATCAAAAAAAAATGTGTGAAAGCGTGATTTGTTTATCTTTAATACTTCCGAGGTTATAAGTTTTCAAAGAGAGAATTTGTGAAAAAGTGCAGACGTTGATTTGAACGCAAATTCCAAACAAATATACATTTGGAATGAAATGAAAGTATGTTCACTAGATTAAGTATGAGTTGCCCAATACGACACTAGTATAACAATTTTCTTGACGCATTTAGTTTTTAAGGTAGATTTTTTTCCGTCGAAAAATTGAAATTCGATTCATACTCAAGTATTACCCAAATTATTTTGTGGATTTCTTTAAAATATAAAGTGTTTCAGATGATAGAAATCATGGGTTTCTTAGGAATACTCCTAGAGGTGAATAAAGCTGAGGGAGTATCAGTCAGGAAAACAAATGAAAAGCAAACCGGATAGTGGAATAGCCACGGCATTTGTTACACACTGCAGGAATCGTTTCCAGCAAAGTAAACACATTTTTACTGTTTGACGTTAGACGGAACGAAAATAGGCTGTGAGACGCAGATTTGCAGTGATGCTTCAGAAAGCTGTAAGTAAACTGTCAGGACAAAGAGCCACCTCTAAACTGAGATCATCCAACTGATACGATTGCAATACAATAAAGTTGTTTGAGAAGGAATGCAATATGCTGTAATGCATTAAATTATTTTCTTGCTAAATTCAGTTTCAATTGATGCAATCTAGTATTTACATTGCTACATGAAAAATTTTCCGGTTACTTCCTTCAGAGATAGGAGATATATAAATGCGGGCACACCGTCCAACCATAAATTCACCAACATATTTTTTCCCCGTCAAGAAAGCCAAAACTTTTACATATGTATCGTGCGAAAGTCAGAAAACAAAATCGGAAACGTTGCAAGGAGAATAGTTTATGTTTGCGCGCTGGTCGAAAAAGCGCAGCGACAAAAAGCCAACATAAAATCGAAAAAAAAAATTACATGTTTGCGCAAATAAAATACAGGCCAGAGTCAAAGCTTGTCGAGCAAAAAGTAAATCAATTTTTCGTCTTGCATGTAAGCAACTTTCAAATAATGCTACAACACTAAACATTAAAGTTAGGACTGCATTAAAGTGCATTTCCTTTCTCTCTCTCTTCCTTACCATTCAGTGTGTATACCTACAATATGACTCTGAAGAGTCAAACTCTTCGTTTGGAAGCTGAAACAAAACTTGCACATTTCTTGCCTCTTTCCACGACTCTTCCTTTGGCCCTTGAAATAGAATTTCAGACGCGCCCTTGTTGCGAAAATATAGTTAGCGAAGAATATACTCGGCAAGTTTGCAAGATCCGTGCCAGCAGTGCCGAGATTTTCGGACGCGCAATGTTTTATCTTAATTGTTTAATCTCGGAATGCTTTTAAATACTTTTTGGTTTGCTCTTGTATTATCTGTTTGTTTTCTCAGCGGCGGCGGACGGCCGGGGGCATATAACTAACTATAAGTACAACAACAGCGGCGGAAGAAAAACGAGGCAACAAAAGAACCGAAGAAAAAAGCCAAGCGCTGTAGAATAGCAAAAGCGGGACGATGGTACTTCCGGCTTGCATTGGTGAATTTATCTGAACTTACATTAAGCTCAGAAATATCAAAATTAGTCGTCGCATTTATGAAACTTAGTATTGCATAAAAGTGGTTATAATATGATATCAATTTATTTATTAAGTTTGATTGGTATTTTGTTGTTACAGCAAATGCAACATTATAACTAATTTTAGTTAATGTCTTTGTTCTTGCATTGGTTTTTAAATCCAGACTTGTGACTACTTTACTACTTCTTTTTATTTATGTCACATTCTTATTCTCAAACTTTTCTGACCTTGCTTGGATTTTTTCGGAAAACTAGAATGCGGAAAGTGGAAAGTTTTTATTTATCTAGTTTCTTATAATTTTGTAACTAATATAAATAATAATATATTTTGTATATATACAACGGTTTTTCAGCCATAGAAAAATA
Source organism: Diploeciton nevermanni (assembly GCA_027575565.1). NCBI lineage: Eukaryota > Metazoa > Arthropoda > Insecta > Coleoptera > Staphylinidae > Diploeciton > Diploeciton nevermanni. The sequence continues at coordinate 27,438 of JAODIE010000010.1, forward strand.
ATAAATAATGAAATCTTTCCTTACAAAATAATAAAAAATAAATAAAATAAAAACAATAATACTTATAATAATATGGTTTTCCTCAATCGGGTAGAAGTTTTTGAATGTGTTAAATTAGCGGTTTTTGAGAATTTGAGGAAGTGTAGATCTTGGGTGGGATCTTTCTGGAGAACTCTTCTATAGCTTTTAAAAGGTTGGGATGATTGGTGATGATTGGTTCTATTGTTAACTCATTATGTCTCATTTTAATTGGTAATATTTTGGTGATTGAATACAAGGTTATGTCTGACATGTTGTGTAATGAGTTATTAGGATGTCTTAATTTGGAAATGATTCTAATTGCTCCTTGTTCGCCCACTTCTAAGTTTCGTTTTGCCATTTTAGATACAAGAGCCATGCACATGTATCTATAATCTAGAATAGATGTACAGACAGCTTTATAAATTGTCATTGCCGTATCAATCGAAATTCTTTCGCTCTTATAAGTAACTAATATATTTACTTACAAATATATTTCTAGTTGTTGTATGGTTAATAGTTTTTAAACTTGGGAAACATTTGTCAAATTAAATTTAAAGCTCTATAACTCGTAAAATATTAAATAAAAGATGATCAGCAAAATGTCATCAGATGGTATATCCATATTGTTAATTACATACTTAATAAAATTTATAAATAATTCCTAAAAGTATTTTAAAAATAATTGACATTAAATACTTAATGGTATTATAGTTTAAACTTTTCTTGTTTATATTAAATCTACATTATTAAGTCTAGTATGCAATACTGTTGTAATGTTATCGCTTGTACTCATTACCTTCAGATATTTCTCATTGATAATTTACTATATAGTTGCTATTTGCAAATAGTTATAAAATAGATATTCCAAAAGTTTCACCAATAAACAATTTAAACCTAATTACATCTTTGTTTCGTAAATAGTTTTATTATGTTATTACATTACATCGCAACGCTAAACAAGCTAAAACTACAAAACATGAGTGAGCAAATTACATTAGCACTTAGTGCCTCTTGCCAGTAAAGGAAGATATTCCATGCATGCCGTAATAAAGCCAGTGTTAATTAAGTTACCAACATCGAGTACTTGACTAGTAAATAAAATTCTTTGCTCTTCCAACTTTTAACAACTGTTCTAGCAACAATTTCATGATGTAATAAAAAAAAAGCAATAGCAGGATGCAATAGCACTAACAATAAAACTATTAAATAATATAAAGCTGTAGTAATGATGTAAGTTTGTAGATCATCTTACACTGACACTTTGCAAGCAGCCAAAAGTTTAGTCGAGAGGCGGTGGAGATTGTCGCAGTTGATGGCAATTTGTCTGGAGGGTGTGAAAGCAGAGTATGCCATTCTTAGAGGCGCAATCTGTAAAATACTTGCAAAAAAACTATCTCCATTATCTTAGAAATTAGAAATAATTGCTAGACTGTTAGTGACAATATCGCTTTGGAGGTATGAAAGCGTCGCAGTTGCACAATTGCGAATTATACGCAGTGATGATTAAGAAGTCATACATGATAATCAAAGAAATGGATTAAATTTGCCAAGAGATGGATTAAGTCTAAAAAATTACCTTTGAAAACAGAGATAAGAATAAAAAACCTACACCTGCAGAAGCTTTCTGTCCCGCTGCGTAACGCAGTTGGTAAGCCGTCTGACTGTAGCAGTGACAACGACACGGGTTTAAATCCTGCTAGGGGTATATTCAATATAATATATACTCAGTCCTAATAACTGTTAATAATTCTAGTAGTTGATGCAGATGCGGTGGTTACAGTATGCTCTAAAAATAACAAAATAACAAATAATAAAAATTGGAAAAAACATAATTTATTATACGAAATAAAGCAATAAATAACAATGTGTGTCAATGTTGTATTCCACTCAGGATAAAACACTAGAGCAACATATCATCTGTTCAATGCTGAAATTCAGTGTCAGTGTGCTGTAATTTATGTCTATTTCAATTGCGTTAATTATATTCTATTGAATCCAGTTGGAAATTAATTTACACGAATAAACATTTCATTTGCAACATAAAATATCATAAACATTCTCCGCATCAAACAATTTCATATTAGTGAAACGGATTTTATTGCAAAGCAAGTTCAACAATGCTCGAAATGCATCACAAATTTTTAAAAGTCATTGCTTAAGTGGTGTGTATGAGAACGATGATAATTCTAATTTATATTTGGTGTTTATCGCGAGATGGCCATTCAGGTTTATGATATTTGCACCGATGGCGGCGCGTGTGGAGGACGTTTATTTGTGTTATTTGCATATTATTCCGCAGAATTGCCTTTTGGGAGTTGTTTTCCGCAATGGGTTGGAATTTTGTTTTGTGGGCATGTAGGTACTGTTTAAATCAACATATTTTGTAGTTAACTCAAGTGGGTTAACTCTGGTTACCTCATTTGGGATTTTGTAATTTCTACCATCAGAAATTCCTCAAATTAATGTATATTATTACATAAAATAATTATTTTTTAGGGTGGAAATTTATTATCTATGTTTTTTTATTGAAAATCTTCTATTTAAAAGTTATGTGAATTTTAGTTTGACTTTAGAAAAGAATTTGTAGCAAGTGTGAGTCTGCATTGTACTGCTTGCATTCATAATTTTAAGCGTATGCATTGTATTGTCTATTTATTTAAAAGGTACAATAAGATTAAGTGGTAATTGGATCAATCTGAATTTCACCTTGATCTATCTTTAGTTGATCTAGCTTTGTTCTATGCTGTGGACTATGTAGTACCTGTTCAGCAGTAGACTTGACTAGTGTAACGCTAGTGAATTTAATCTTGTAACTTTAATAATTTCTTCTATCAATTCCATCAATAGCCTCGCCCTGTAGCGCAGTCGGAAAGTCGTCTGACTGTAACAGTAACAGCGAGGTACATATTAGGACACGGGTTCATATCCTTCTGGGAGTATATTCAATATAATATATATTCTTACAGAATTCAGTCCTAATTATTGCTAATAACACTGGTAGTTGAAGCAGTATAATAGAATGGGGATCAAGTACGGTGTCGGTATCCGGCATGGATTATTATTATTATTATTATATTATATTAAATATTACCGTTATAAATTTAGAATTAATTGCATTACTAATATACATTGAATCTTGTTTGATATTTTTGAGACTTTTGTATTAAAAAGAAATTAAACGCTTAAAATCAAAATTCCAATTAAAAACTTTAGTACAATACAGGAAATTTATGGTTAATTGTTAGTGATTCACTTAAAATCTACTACTAAACTTTCTCTACTAAACAATTCTAATCATAAATTGTATTGCATCTTAAATGAATCTCACTTGAATCTTTCACGTGTGAAAATATGGTTGCAGCGCCGCAGGATAACCAGGGACTTTGCACACGCCAATCTCAAGCCTGTCTTCTCGATGGGTTCTCAATTAGTTCAACAATATAATAAATAATCAATTGTTTTTTATTCTCTAGCAATTGACGTAAATTAATCATGCAAAATCTCAAAACAAGAAAATCAATTCAATTATTGTTTGAATTTTTTACAATCTCAGCATAAATTGTTCTAATAACAATATATAGAAATATATAAAACCTAATTAAAATAGTATTTTCCAAACATTCATTAAGCTCCAGCTTGTGCAATTTGTGCTTAGGAAATATATCCTTCAACATTATCTACTCCACTCTTGTCCGTTCTAATATTACTTAAAGATGCGTTAATGTAGCTTTAATTATTATCCAACAGTAGCATAATTAATCAATGTCTTGTTGATGCAGATGACGTTGACACTTTCTACTCTCTTCCGTTGCTCTTCATAACCTTGATAATTTCAAGTCCGAAAAATAATCGCCGTAAAAATGCTTTCTAGACCATTAAAGCAATAGCACTAATCTTTCACCGGCTAGATAATCTATATTATTGCTCAAAATGCTAGCAGCTATAATTATTCGGGCGAGGTAAACTACAGAATTGGTAACAAAAGCATTGCATGCCTGGATGGAATTGTCATGCGCATTGTGTACACCGGGTTCAACTCATAGTCGCGCTAATTAATTCAGCAATAAACAAGTTGAATGCTAGATAGCGTGCGTGTGTACAGGCCAATGCGTGTTTCGGGGCGTCCGTTTGATTAATTCTGCAAATTCCCTTCATCTAATGTTTGTTTTAACAGTGCAAATTAGCCTCCTGGGTGTGTGATGTGACGCACAGATGCTTATTCTACACCGGCAATTAAACTCGAGTATTTGGCAAAATCGTCCACGTACAAATATCCAGTATTAACTATTACTGTGCATATTTAGGTGATGTGTTCGGGAGCAAATGGTAATCATTAATACTGGCAATTTGTCAACAAAAAGGTTTTATTGTTTTAATGCGTAGGGCAAACAACTAAATTAACATTTATTGGGAGAATTGCAATTTTTACAATTCAATTACCTTTTATTTGATACCAAATGTATTATGATTGTTTCGATTGTTTTCGTAAATATGTGTTGTTTAAACAGTGATTATACAATTAAGTATTACAGTTCATTACTTTAAATTACTTTTATTAATTATTCTGCAAATTTATTTTGACATTATATGTTTATAATTTTTTGTTTATTTACAAAAACTTGCTTAGGCAGTTTACTGCCCTCTATTTTTATCGTAAGAAACTTTTAATTCCAATTCAGCCCGCTTCTCTAACAGCGCTTAAGTGTCATAATTTTTATTTCAAAGATTTACACCTCCATTGTATCATCATCAGGTAATTGTATTGAATTCAAAGTTTCTATTTGTATCTTCAATTTGTGATGTATTTCTATTTGATGATAGTTATTCAGAAGAAGCCAGGTAGCAAAAAAGTTCCATACTAAAATCAAAAAAACATTTTTGTCTTTACAACAAACAAAATTATTACAGTACTTACAAATTATGATAAGTCCTATAAACCACTCTAAAAACGTAACAGTTGTTACACTGTGTAGGAGGATCACAAGGTCAAAAATAAGCGCAATTGACGTGAGTGGAATTTCAACAATGCTTATTGAAACGTATGGAATTAGAAAATAATGATTCTCCTACAAACGTCAAGTGCACAATTTCATAACTAATTTAGTTGTGTTTTGTCTAAATTGATCAATACCTTGAATATGCCGATGAAAAGGACAAATATCGCACACAGAGTAATTCCACTGTAAATATTGAAAAGATCAACATAGTGATGTAGGTTAATATCATCATGCCGATGATAATTGAGAGTGACTAGTAAGAATATTCGAAGTATCTGAAATAGAGAATGATTAGAGAGACAAACAGTCCTGTGCTAAATTTTAAAGACTTACTAAACCAGAAATGACTGCAATTTGAATATTTCGTGATGCTTTAAGGAACCAAGTGGCTGGAAGAGATGAAGCTGATAAATCAGACATTTTGATACAAATGCCGGATAATTGTACTAAATCTGAGAGAATATTTGTTATCTTATCTTAATTGAATTTAATTTTTTCGGTAAAATTGCCACTGTTTCTAAATTAATATAAGTGTAGTTGATTGATTCGTGCTAGTAAATTATAAGTCATCGATATCAAGTAAAATTGTGTAGTTATATTACTAGTTAGTTATTTTAATTTAAAGATATTGTGACAGGATAGTGTAGTGAGATTGTAAATTATAATTCACTGTAAAATAATTATTAAATTTTATCAATAGAGATTTTTGAACTAATAAAATTAGTTGTACAACTTTTAGTTGGATTATATTGAAGACTGCATACTTTGCAATGAACATAAATTTTTGTAATGGTAAACACGGATATGAATCCTGCTGAGAGAACATTCCGTAATATATATTTTCACTAATTGCAAATAACCATATGGAGTGTATTAATAATACTACCGATAATCGTGATTGATTCTATCTCTTGTGCTAATATTTAAAAGATATAAGTTATGAGTATCCAAGTAAAGAAACTATTTTAAATTACAGATTGATTTATTTATGATTAATATCAAACAAAAAACAAGATATATTGTAAAATTGCCAATCTACAATATATGATTGCTTACTCACTGAAACCAATTGATTACTCTAAGCCTCTTTATTTCCTGAATATTTTTTGTTATTTTTGGACCGTACTTCAACCATGACGGATGTTGTACTTGACTTCTATTCCATTATACTGCATCAACTACAAGGGTTATTAGCAGTTATTGGAAATGAAATCAGTATAAATATACATTATATTGAATAACCGAATTTGAACCCTTGTCCTCCAAATATGCACTTTGCTGTCACTGCTACAGTCATTGGAATGTCTAAGTAAAAGGTTATTTTGATAGAATAAATCATGTAATAAAATTAATTACATTAATTTATTCAATATAATAAATAGAATTAAACTATTTCCTTGAGTATCAAAAACTTATGTACACTATATACTAAAATATAATTAAGCCACTGGTTTTTTACCTCATTGATAAAGGTTTTAATCCTTTTCTTTTTAATTTATTTATACTATAAAATTATTTTCATTTTAACCCTAATAATTGGTAGTTTAATCTCAATTTCAGCCAACTCCTGAATAAGTATATAAATAAAATTAAAATTTAATTTACTTGCTTTTATCTCATCAATACAAACAAAAAAATTCATCTTTAGCTCCTACATTAATTCTTCTTTCCATAAATTTTAATACGGCTTATCGACTGTGCTACGAAGCGAGAACTCTAAATAATTATTCCAATTTTATGTTTTCATTGTCCTTATTGTTATGTTCACCCGATGAAACTGTGACATCTTGTTGACTTGGCCTCATCTCATTCTCGTTGAAATCATATTTCTTAGTTATGCCAACGGATCGCTTTCAACACCGAGCGCGCAAAGGTGTCCAACGAAGTGGCGCGTGTAAATTCCGCAAGATAAATGATCCGCACTTCCTACATAATGCATACACACGTGAACGAGCGCACACACCTTGTGAAATTGTGAAAAAGCAATGCAATATTTATAAGCGCACGAAGCCTTATCATTTCTCACGCGTTGCCTTTGCGCTCTTTTTGTACTGCTAGCGTACTGAGTTCTCTCGGAGATTAAAAAACAATCAAATCAAACGCAAAACAAAATATATTCTCAGTTTTATTAAACAAACTCAAGAATAATTTTTACCAAATGCGTACAAGCAATAATAGAGAAAATTGTATAAACTAAATGACAATTCCAATACGTTGACGACTATGATGTGGCAGTAGTTTTGAAGACAAGAAGACATCCCAACTTTCTGCGCGCACTCCCGCGGTACATTAACATCCCGGTACAATCAAAGTTGTGATGTTATTGTAATTTACATCGTCGACAACATCTGGATTAAGTCTCGCCGGAATTCAGCTGAATTTCTCACACTTTACGCGTACTTCCCTCTGTATCCAACTTCATCTGACTTCATTCCTGTTGTGGCACAGGGAACAATTTGCAGTGTGTGCGGCAAAGTTAGACTCCTGTCTTTAGCTAAGAAAAGTACAAAGACACCATCAAAAGAAAAGAGAACATCAACGTGTTTCTTTGTTTCCGATTGCAAAAAAACCTGCAGTCTTTAATCGAGTTTCAATTCTAACAGACAACTATTATTTATTATTGTAACCTATTTATTTTGTTGCTATTTTTTATATTCTTGAGTGTAGTTATGAAGTGTTTACTTGTTGAAACGTTTTTGGCATGTTGCCTTTTTCAACATAATATTTTTTATATGTTATAAAATCTCATGGTAATATTTCTTTCGTTTAAAGTATTTTTCAAGACTATTTGTTTTGATAATGTAGTGAGAGATAAAGTACTTTTTGTGTCTTGATATGTGTCACTTGATTAACGCTGCATTTTCCACACAAACCTGCCATTGATGAGAAGATGATGATTTTATGATCAGGGCGTTTTCAGGGCTCATACATTAAAGAAATTGCATAACTATGTACTCTATGCATTAATATAAATGAAGAGAAAATGCTGGTTTTATTTCAAGCTTAGCAGTTAAATTCTTGAGCGGCAATTAAAGCAATAAAAATATAAGCAAAATACAAGAAAATTATTTTTTTATTGCTTGTCAGTTAAAGTTTGATGATGATCAAATTGGAAAATTTAATGCAATTCACATTAAAAAGATGACCGAAGAAAACATAAAACATTTATGATAATAATTACATTAAAACTTTATACTTGTTTAACATAATTTACTTGAATTATGCATGCATTGAATGACAAGGTTTTGTCATGGTTTGCCATACAAGTAACAAATGCATTCTGGAAATGGAAATGTATAGTTGATGTTCCTCTATGACATGTACAAATTTAAAAACTTTAAATTGATGTTGTAGTTTCGAACGGTATTTGAGAAATTGCAGGCACGCCTCGCATTTATTTTCTCTTCAAAAATACCAGAGGAGGACTTAGTAACTGGTCTTATCTGCGCCCGAACAGAAACTGCAACTTTCTACTTTAATTTAAGGGGCAAAATGTGACGTCACTATTTTACACCATAAGTTTTCTAAGGGTAACAAGTAGGAAAACTTCTTTAATATATCAATATAACATGTAACAACTGTCTATGTCCAAGCCACCACTCTTTTTGTTTATCCTGGAAAAGACCTACTTGAACCATGTTTGTAAAACACTCTTTTGGCTACTTTGTAATCCTTTCGTTTAAGATCACCCAGACATATTTTAAACTGTAGGTTAGAGTTCAAAGTCGCCGTCGACGAGGTGAAGATAGAAGGTGATAAAAGGCAATCGCAAAAACTTCGTCAATATTGTACGTGTCGACGCAGCACTTTTATATTAAAACTCAATTTCATTGCCACCCCATGCGCTGCCATTCTGCTGCCAACGTCTCCGTCTGGATGAGCCCCTTTATCGCAATGGAATCAAGAATCAACAAACTTGCCAGACATTCAAAATTACACCACGGTCATTTATTATCTGCATTATGACAACATTCTTACTCCATACAATGGTCTGTCGCTCTAACAGTGTAAGATTAAATGAATTTTAAAATTAAGTTAGTTTAGATGCTCTAGATTGCGTTGGGATTTATTTTTGGATCAGAATGCGTCAGAGCGCCCAGTTTGAAAAATCACCTCCTGAAGGAGTCACGTTTTTGGCAGGCAAAACGTGTGACTTGTTACAACTATCCGGGAGTGGCGCGTGCACCGGTCGAGCGCAGCCATACGCCGCCACGCGTTTGATATTGGATAACTTCCAGAGTGAGCTGCGAAAAACTTAAGGAACCATCCATAACTATACAAGTGTGTTGCAAATAATGACTGAAATAATCAAACAACAATATTTTTTGAAAACATATTTAGTTTTCGCCATGGCATGGATTTAAAGTTACACCGTTGTTGAACAATAATTTCTCACCATTTGGTTTGAAACCAGCTGCTTAAAGCCTTATTCTATTTATCCGCCGCCGCGGGGCCATACCGTCGCCGAAACTGTCACGGAATTAAGTGAAAAATGACATAAAAAATCTATTTTATGTGGAATAGTTATTTTTTGGGTATTTCTTGGGGGTTAAAGTGGCCCATTTGGCAATATTTATTGGAATGGCATTTCTTTGCCGTCGTTGTCGTTGCCGCCTCCGCCAAAAACCCCACGGCCATATATATGGGGCGTATATATTCTTGCCACCGGAATGTAGCGTGTGTATTTTTGCTTGCCTCCAACGTACTGGCTTGCTGAGAAAATACTTAACACATCTTTAAACTGTCATAAAACATCTTTTACACCGAGAGAAATCACTCGACGCCTTAGTTGCATGTGAACATTTAAATTTGATTGTTTTTTAAGAGCTTTACAAGCCAGAGTGATGATACTAGGGTAGATACTGTTAGAAGTTGTTGATTACTCTTGGTATAAGATATGTTTACGAGAGCCACAGCAATAATTCACTGATTATCGTGTGCTGGTGAAGTGTATGAGAGTGGAAAAAACTTGTCTCTCTTGATTTTGTTTACTTGCACATATGTAAGTAATAAGTTATTAGTTGAGAGGTGGGTGTGTCACTGGATATCGGACAACAAAGTGCTTGATTCATGCACTCTAACAGAGCAGCAAATGAAAAAATTTGGTCAAATTATTATGTTAGTAAAAGCGTTTAATAAATTACGTTTGTGGCGTTAACAAGCTATAGATAAATCTTATTTTGATTGTGTTGTTGTTGTTGGCGGCTTAGATGTTGTCCGAGCGGTGAAAATTAAGTGTATTCGAGGCACACCTCTTTTGTCAATGAAGCGCACTGTAAGGAAAGTCGCGATATTCGAGTGGTTGCATCACATTCGGATACATTGCGGGTAGCGATAAGGACCAAATAAAGCAAATACGCCTGAAAGAAGAATAATGAACAAACGTCGGCTGCACGAGATGGCTTTTGTTTGTTTTAAGCGTCTCAGATGGCAGGATAGTTGCTTCCTTTAGTTCGTTACACACACTTACTTATATCACGATCAAAACCTTAGACTGCACAGCCATTTGTTATATTTGTTACGTTTCTTAGCAGTCGTATCCACGTATAAAACCTAACCTATAACTCAAAATTTAATGTACTCCCAGTATGTAAAGTCCACTCAACCACGAATGCTTTCAACAAGATCAAAGATCTACTTTATTGCTTTGTATTTGTCTATAGTTATTCAAGCATTCATGGCATGATTAGTTACTAATTGATACGTTTTGATGTCCGGGCATACCCTCGTAATTTGTTGTGCAATTAGCAAAGAAATTCCCACTCTTATTGTTTCATTGCCCTTCAGCTAAGTGTTGAGCATCGTTATGATTTCGAGTTTGGCGGTGACCCAATTACAATCCAACGGTTAATTATAATTAACTGATGTGTGGCATGGACGATGTGACTTCGTCACTCCTAGTGCGTGACAAGTTGATGCAATGTTAATTACGTCTCGTGTCACGTTCATAGCGTGTGGTTCACCACTTTATTGATTGCCTAATATTCTTCAAAAGTAAACCTAAATATCTTATTTGTAAAAGATTCTTGTGTCATTCTGCTAGGAATCCAATTAGTCTGGTGGTAGTTTAGCTCTCGTCAAGTGCCCAGATCTTTTCCTCTTGCAAATGGAGGAATAATTTAATCGGCCAGGTGTTCTCAAACGAATACGATCCAAATTATGACTACTTCTTGACTAGACAGTATCTAATATTCTCTTCACTGTATCATTCAATTTATTTTATTACAAACCAAATGGTTGCCCTTTTCGGTGACTGTTGGTAGAATTCGCAAAGATCTATAAGTCACAGGATACTGTGCGTGCATTCTCTACACGTAGCACCCGTGTCCATGGTCAATTTTGTTCCAGATGACGGGATGTTGTTGTATTACAGACATCCGCGTCTAGAGATAATGTTTAAGATGATTTTATTGAACTATTTCGCCAACACAAACCCCAGGGATTGCAGCATGTCTCGAGATGAAGAAACAATCCTAAACGTCCTTTTCTCATTGGCTTTCTCTTTGCAAAAGATAAAAAAATTATAACGCACATAAAAATAACGCCAGAAAAAAGGAATACATATCAAGCAGGCAATTCGGATGAAGAATAAAAGCTCAGACGTGTGTCATAATTATTTATAAGATAAACGCCTAAGGTTCTGAATAGATCCTCAGGCGGCAAATGTTATTTATTATTTCTGATTTTTATTAGGCGGAGGCATAGAATTATTAGTCTTTTTGTGTTAGAGATTAATTAAATTCTGTATGTAAATACAGTAGAGTGGTTAAAAATGAAATAGGAGAGAATGACACAAATTGAAAAATAATACACACTCATCATTATTCTCGCGTTACCAAACTAAAAAATGCGTAAAACTATGGAAATTTTAAGCTGAATACAGGAAACTCTCAAAGTAAGGCTTTTATACTCATATCAATACAACGTCCACGTAATCGAATCTAGCTGTTTCCAATGACGCTGGAAGGTGAGAGTTCATATTCCATATGGTTAAATTCCGGCTGGACAGATTTGCAATTTTGTTAAAACAGGTTATTGATCTATATAAAGCATAGTATTTTTCACGTTCACCCTAAAAAAAATTAATAAAAAATTCAATTTACTTCTGTTTTTCATTTTTTTCAACTAACATTCAATTTCTAGGTTTAAATGAGTTTGGGGCAACACCCTGTATGTGTATATTGAAAGTGTATCAGAGGGTTTGGCAATTGTCAGGCTTAGAGAATCGTATACCGTTTATTGAGCCACGGTAGAGTGGTGTATGGGCGCGCTTGGCGACATCACAGAGAATTTCGGCATCAAGAGGTTCCCCCGGGACTAGGAGCGGGACGGAAGTGGGCGGTTTATTTGCGTTTACGGTGGCGCACGGCGTGTGCACTGTATATGCAAATCAAAGTAAAACAACCGGCCGAATGAGGTGATTTTTTTTGTCTCCCTGCCGCGTCTCACACTGCTTCCTGGCGCAAACGAGCAACCGAATGTTATTCAAATCGTATGCATATGCTATCAAAAATTTTGCAAATGTACAGTCTATAGACGCGCTGCATATCAAACGTCAACACAACAAGATTATGCAAACATCAATAACCAATTTATATTGAGATTCACTTTGAAAATAACTGCTCCGGACATGCTGCGTTAATTTAGAAATAGCGATTAAAAGTCTGTGCTAGTAAAAATCGAAAGTTTTTGTAGAAGTTGTGTTGGTTTCTGGTGCTAATTACACCACCGCGTGTCACATGTACTCATCATTAGTTCTTGCAGGCAGGCTGCTAGCTTGCCAGTGAATGTTAACTTATCAGCCGGCATTGGCGCACTGCCGGAGTATTCATTAATCAGCGCGAAAGCTCCTGACGCGCCATGAGAATGAACATGGCGACCAACCGCGCCTGCAATGGCGGCAGCCAGTTTTGCCAAAATTGCTAGCCGAGTTGTTAAATGGCAATTTAATCAGCTATCAGTGCAAGCCGGGAATATGAGGAACGCGCTGCCAAAATTAATTTAATCTGCCATGATTAACCCTTCGAATTTCAGCTGCGTGCAAAGCGTTTAGTTGTAAGCCATACGCAAATATTGAGAGTAGTTAAAAAAAACAAGGTTAATTAAGAGTTAAATTACTGCGGGATTTCTTAACTTTTTTCTACTGCGCCAAGGATAGTATATTTTACTTGATTATGTGGTTAATTCAACTGTTCATTCAGAAAATTTGATGGGACGCTGAAAGCAAGCAGGCTGGCGAAAGGTCATGACGTTTGCAAGACGCATGGGAAGGTCGAGGAAGCGATGATAGAAAACATCGGGCGCATTTTCCGGAAGCTGCACACCTGAAGCTTCAGATTCATCTCAGTGAGTTGATTCGCTTTAAATTTCGAATTAGCCACGCTTGACGCACCATGTCAGCAGGAACTTTTAAATAATCTTGAAGAATTATGGGAGAAAACTCTTGTTTTTACAGGCAGGTAAAATACTAATAAAACAAAAATTAATAGTATTTTTTATAGTTTGGTGCTGGGATAATAAATCAAGCGCAAATAACGTAAATAAATTTCGTTTACCGCTAAGTTTCCAACCAATGTTTACGTGCTTCAACTATGTGTGTCAATCCACAATCTTCAGTTGAGTGAGCAGCTAGAAATTCAGCTGCTTTATGTGGATGTACATGATATTTATAGTCGCGATTCGCACGTGAAACAGACAGGCTAATGCTGAATTATGTCCATGCCGCAATAACCCCGAGTTCCTCCAAAGCATGTTTGAGCACCCGACGTGGTAAACGCGGATCAGTCTGGCCAAACAGTTGGACAACACATGAACAAGGGTCTAGATTATTGCACAACTAAGTATTTACGTGTATACTCGCATCAAAATAATTTCCTCAAATTTACAACATGAACAACATAAACATAGTCCAATTGTGCGCATTTAAATTAAATTACCCGGCAGAATACACTCGCTGCGGTCGTAACTCACTAGGCAAACAACATGTTTATCCTCGTAGTTTTAAATGCGGCCGTTGTAAATTCCGGCCGCCTTGCTAGAAGTCAATTAAAAGTTGCGTAAATATTTCAGTAACTCAATTGCGTCGCCATACGCGATTGTAATTGCACAATGCGCCAGCAAACGGCGACACTTCAACAAGCAGCGGGGCGTGAGTGCGTTTGAAAGTCTATTTAAAAGTATAATTAGTTACTTAATGAACCTAATCGTTGTTTGCGACGCTCGCCGTTTAAAAAGTAGACGCGGTTTGCAGTCAAAGATGCCAAAGTGCGCTCGGAAGGCAAACATATTTTACGTGGAAAACATAAAGAAAGAATACGCTGGAATCAAATGGAGTGCTAGAGATAGAAGCTGAAGTAGTGAAGGAGTCGTTAAGAAGAGCGTTTTGCACCAGGCAGCCTTTTCATTATGATCATAATTGTCGTAAAAGTAATAAAACACTCGTGGAGAGAAAAGAGAAAAAGGTAACATCTTATTGCTTGTTGTTGAAAAAATTAGTAAATTACATCAAACTACACCAAATATTAATAGCTGAGTAAGTTTCTAGCTTAGAAGTTACTAATCAAACTAAAATCCTACTTTTATCAATATTTACCAACCCAACTTCCTTGGGGAATTGAAAATCATTTTACAAAGATCTCTTCTTCTACGCCTTTCATTTTCTTTCATATTTACTGCTTTTCCTTGTTCTCCCATGTGTTCTATTACAGAATATTTCCTGAAGAACACAAAAACACAATATCTAACCTTGGTATCAAATTAAAAAAGTTTCCTTGCACATGTTACCAATAATCCTATCAATTATCAATTTCTGAAGAACTGAAATAAATAAACAAATATTAAAAAAAATTGAGCATATCAGATTTTGCCTCGAAGGAGGAAATAAATAATCCAACTCCTGCGGTCATAAAACAAATTACCTACTTCGATTGCTGCTGGGTTAATCCCAAAGCGACTGCTGGCGAGGAACTAGTGAAAACTTTGGCGACCTCTAGGAAAGATAATTTAACCAGGTTTCCAACATATTTTCCAATATGATGATGTAATAAATCTAGTTGAATGCGTTAATTATTTAGAGTGGATATGGATTGAGGAAAGACTTACCTGTTACACTCAAGTATTTCCTGATTAAAATTCAAGTATAATTATAATAAATTATTATTATTATCACAGTTAACATTCTCTTCATATTACAATTCATAATTTCATTTTCTAATATTTTACAGAATAATTCACTGTTTATGTTACTGGTAGTGTCTTAAAATATAAATAGTAATAGGTAATAACATTTTACTTTTTCATTAATTATACACGTTACCAACAATTTTTGTAATTTTAGTTAAATTAGTTTTTTCAATGCATTGGTAATATAGTGTTGAACATACCTAACATTTATTTAATTATACTTTGAGTCTATTCATTTACATTTGGTGAATGCAAGAAAAAATGCGTTTTAAATAAAATTACCATCTTTAATTAATATATTAGTAATTTATTATATAATGTTTTATTTAAATTTAACTCTGTTTTTTTACATTTTTAAATATTTTTTATTCTAGAATAATTTCAGAATAAATTAATTAAATTCCTACAATTTATCTTTTTTTAATATCAACTTTGAAATCATTAGAATTCAATGTAGGCATTTGATTTTCAATGCTATTAATAATGAAATTTAATAAAACAAATAGAAAAACACGTGTTCTATATAAAATGTAAAAAATTGATTGCATGACATGATTTATTGTACAGCATTGCATTTTTTGTTTTTAGCGTTTTGCTGTATTGATTAGTGCGAGTAGAAGAGTGGAGGACGTGTTTGGTGTAACCGTGTGAGTGTTGTAATCCGATGTAGAATTTCAATAGTTTTCATTCAGTTGCTAATCAAGTTCAATAAATGAAAAATGATTAATTGCGCTATGACGTAGCTGGAGCGGCTGCTCACCGAGTTGACGGCGCTCACTGAAACAGAAATACCGATATTGATTTTGCGCTGTTCGACTGTAAATTATGTTCATAATTAAAATTGTAATAATTGGTTTATGCACATACTAATTACAAAAATAAATGAATTTTAAACTTGATAATTGAGTTTAAATTGAAGCTGTTTTTCATGCATTCACAGATTTAATCAAATATATCATTAATTTTGCACTAATTTTATAACTGTATTAGTATAATCTATTAAAATAGGACATTTACTACAACTATTGCGTATTGAGTCTATTTTAGGCATTTCAGTAGTTGATTAACCAACAGGATGCAGCAATAGAAACAAATTCATCAAAAATTAATTTTACAAATATGCAATGAATTAATGTGTGTATACAAATATATATAATGTTTCTGAATGTTAATAAAATAGGGAATTATAGATAAAATTCAATTTGCTCGCAACATGCGTTAATCAACAACCGTAATTGCACTTACTGAAAAACAGCAAGTTTAAAACAAATTGAGTCTTTTTGTGCGGGTTTCACATGTCAAATAGAGCATGTAGACAAGTTACATAATCTAATGTTTATGTTGGTTTTAAATTGCAAGATTGCGCGCTTTTGCAATTTTGTTGCGAGTCAATCGAGTGTGAGATTCGCGTATGTTTCCGGAGTTGATGTATTGAGATGCGCGTGTTGGAATGCTGCATGAGCAGTTTGTAAGTTTAATCTGGAATATATCCCTCTACGGTATTTATATTTGTTCTAAACGTTATAAAATTCTAAATTTCTATTTATGTTTATATGAAATTTGATTTGTATGTACAATTAATTTAAATTGTTAGTTTAATTATACTACAGTGATTGAGATGTTTTAAGAGTGAGAAGCAGAGATTTTAGATCTATGTCCGGAAATACCAAGCAAATCTGTTGGATGTTGTCAATGTAAAAACGTGACCGGTGTACAAAATGCAAGTTAAAAAGCGGAAACTTTTTCTTTTGTTTTCTGGGCAATGACAAACGCGCCCGGCGCTGCCACCATCACCAATTAAAACGTAATATATGATGCCACCTAAGTTGAATTGTGTACATGTTACACTTTTGGTAAAATTTTTGGTAAAAAACTTCAAATTGTATATATTAAAATATTAAAAAAAAACTTTTGGGCAAAGAAGAGTTCCATAGCTGATTAAACAAATTTACATCTGAATTTGTTAAGTTTTGCAATAATAAAATATAATTATTTTTATGTTTAAATCACATTAAAAATAAATACTAGAAAATCAACAAAAAATTATTGTTTTCCAATTATCAATTTAGTTTAATTGAATAAATGAGCTTTTGTTTGCTCATAAAAATAATTTAATTATATTAATTTGCAATATTTTGCTATGATTTCTTTTTTATTTTATAGTCTTACAATGTTTAGAACTGTAATTTATTTTAAATACATTAGTTGAAACATAAACTATGCATCTATTTAAAATTGTTAAACATTTTCCTAAGAGTATACCTCTCTAAAACTGCAAAACCATATAAATGCATGTAAATAAAATTTTAATAACCTAGGTATTACTTGTAAAATTATTAATAAACTGTTTATGTTCAAGTAAAATTAGTATTTCCATGTTCAAACTAAAACTATTCCATAATCAGATTAAAATAATGCATTTCTATTAAGTAGATTGTAGGCCCAATAAACAAACGGATACATTTGTACAGCACATAGCAATTGCTCACCGGTCCACAGGTTTGCTGCAATTAAACTCTTACCCAGCCGAAAGTGATGCTGACAGTATTAGTATAGCACATAATGCTGCCCGGCGCATTCACATGCAGATGCTATGCAAACCGCATTCGCTCGGTTTGCGCCACAATCGTGCATATTAATTATGCATGCGTTGCTATTATTATTAATAATTTGTAATTAATACAGGCCTCTTCTATCTAATTCAATATATATTACATTCAAATTTAGTCCGGTGTACCATAATTTTAGTTTGATTACACAACAAAGTAAAACAAATTTAAATTAAACTAAAATTAATTTCCATATTAATATTTTTTTTATGTAATAAAATTGCATGGTTAAATAGAATAAAACTGTGTATATGTTAATATTTTATGTAATGGGTTTGGAAGGGTGCGTCCTGTCTTGTCCTTGCTGCGCCTGTTTGAACAAACACAATTTACTATACGCATAATGCATTGTTAGCACGCTTTTGAAGGTAATTTGAGTTTATCTTCAATTAGGTGTGCCATGATTACTGTGATACGATAAAGTTTTAATTAAAACAGTTTGAGCTTAAATTATAAATAAGAGTAAAATACACTGACCTTCCCAAAACATTGGAGTTTTATATTGGATTAGTATTGTAGATGTTTAACATACAACTATAGTATTATTGCGTACATTGTGTGCATTGTAAGTAATAGAAAGAAGCTCTAGGGCATTGTTTTTCTTTGCAAGATAGCCCTACCTATGAGAATCATGAATAAACTGTGTCGCATGTTACCAAGAATATGCTCTAACATAGAAGTAGATTTAATTAGTAAAATTAAACAAATTTATGTATATTTTACTAAAATTATAATTTTTTACATTTGTAATACTTTGTGGGTTACACTCAAAAATCTCTAGAATTTGTCGCCTAAAATTGAACAAATATATCTATTTAAACTTTGTAAATAAATCCAACCACGTTTATAAATTCGATGATATTTATATTCAGCGATGATTTAGTTGGCATTAGATTATTGGATGTTACAGTAGCGAATAACAAACAAACTTTTAAGTAACAATTTGCGCCGGTAGCGTGCTGCGACGCGGAAAAATACTTTTATTAAATTTTTGTCGCCGCTGCGTGCATCGCACTTGGAAATATTCAATTCATCAAAGTTTATTGAAAATCTGCGTATTTGGGCTGTCATTGACGCCTGTGCAACGTCGGCACTTTAATAAAAACTCATAACCAAAAAAGAAATAATAATGAAGAAAATATTCTTGTAAGAAAATCAATATTTGAGTATACAATAAAAGTGGTAAATTAGGGAAATATATATTACCTCTCTGTGGGACGGGATTCCTCACACTTTCAAGCTCTAATGTTGCGTTTGCTGTATACAATTCGCTGACTTGTGCCACGCAGCTTAATACCAGTCGTCCTTGCGTGAAGTGATAAGGATAGAGGGGTAGTTCAAGCATCAAGTCACTCCATTCATATTCTTGTTGTTTTCGACGTGTCATTGGCTCTGATCTATGTACCTAGAAATAAATAATAAAAAAATTAAACACAAACTATACTTTTTTAACAAAAATATTTTGAAATTGTTTGTTAGCTACAGAGCAAAACTTTTGAAATTATTGAAAAGAAAAAAGATTTATAATTTATATGGTTTCATATTATTATATTACTTGTATGACAATCTATCAACGTCAGACTTTAAAATTGATCTTTTTAATACATACATTAATACATTAGAAGCACATTTAAGGTTTTTCAAAAATATAAAAATGATTGAAAGTAAGAGTCAAGCAGGGTACTAAAGAAAATTTTAAGGATGCATCTTTTTTCTAATTTTAATGCAGATCTTGCTAGTAAATTCTCGGCCCCGGAAATGCGCTTCCTGCGGCATGTCGTAAAATCTAGGCCCCAAGCCCATAGCATAATCACCGCTTCGAGAGGCGGCTGGTATATTATACCCTTTAGTATGTTGCGGCTGACACAAAATGCGCATCCTGCCACACGCCGCATTAGAATTAATAACTGCGTTTACCTGCCATGACTAAAATGAATTAATTAATAAGCAACATAATCCACCGCATTACTTTACAACCCTCTTGCTTGTCCTTGTCTTGTATGTTTACCCCAAAATAAGAAACTCAACGCGTTGACAAGAAAATCGTGAATTATGAGTTACACCAAATTAAATTATTAGTTATCTTCAAAAAGCAACATAATAAATCAGTATCGGAATCTAATGTTGATTTATTCAAGAATTACAACACCTAAGTGTGGTAATATTTAATGCTGGTGAAAAGTTCATCCCGTCAACAAACTTTAAGTTGCATGCCGTTGGTGGTGCATGTCAAATAACTGGCGGTTAATTATTAGACGCGGAAAACTTGCCTACATTTGCGTATTCACCGTACGATCAACAACTAAAGCTGCTGCGTAAATTACTAATTACTTTCATCAATTTCATCGACAGTAAACCTTTTGTTTTTCAATCAATACTTTAATCCCTTCTGGCACGTTAACTTTGCTATTCTACTTCAGATTTTCATGAAATATTACGAACGTATCGAGTGGTAAATTATTCATTGTGATATTCTAGAATATTCTACATTTTCCATGGCGTTAATTAATTATTGAACTGGGTGTTTAGTTAAGAAATAATTTAATTATGCGCTGATTAAAATAGATTTTATGTTTAAAAATTAATATTATATAAATATTTTACATATTTTATAGTTTAAAAATTGGGAAATTTAAGATAATACTAATTCCATTCTCGTTGTGGTTAAAAATGGCTTTGTGAGGTCTTTAAATTAAGCTATAAAATTTTAACGAGACAATCAACACTTAGTTACACCGCTTGGCATTTCACGACACCGCATTAAATCCGCATTAATCTTTTTCGTCCTTTTCTGGGAATGCCGGCAATATGCTAAGTATGAGCACAAGGCGCGGCTTTTTAACAGACACGCAATTAAGCTAATTTATCAAACAGCATACAATTTAAATATTAGTTGTTTGTATGTTTTACTTACCGGTATGTTATTAAGAACAAATTTTAATAAAGCAGGTGGACGTGATGGAGGTGATGAACAATTTGCCTTCAGAATATCCCCAACATCCAGAGGTTCATGTCCAACGCTTATCGTCGGTGGATTTTCGGGTAACTCTGTAAGCAAAAGAACAAAATTTCAATTGAATTCTGTAAGCAGCAACATGTAGTCAATGCAAATTCAATCCCAAAATGTGCAAATAACACTTGGATTTTAAACGAGCACATCTCAAAAAAAAATTAGGTTGTAAATGCATCGGGTCGAATGAAGCACGTCGCAGTCATTATTGAAGCATTGGCTATTACGGCTGTACATTTGCCCTGTGCCGGAAAGCACATTGTGTCACGAACATGGAAGCTCAATTGCCTTGTGAGAAGCGCAAGAAAACAAAAAAAAAACTCTACATCGTCTCTAATGTGTACTCAATACGAGAAAAGTATATCAGGTTTAAAAGTGCAGAGCGTATCCACAAACCCAAGTCGCATTGTGAAATAACAATGAAGATCTCTAGTTTTATCGGTGTGCCAAGCCACTTGTCCTGGAATGTGTTCAACATTGGTTCTGCGGATTTATTTATAGATTTATGGGATTAATTTAAGTTTTACAATGGTATTATTGCTTTATAAAACCAAGAAGAAACAATTTGCATAGTTGCTTACTTAAGTCAATTTCAACATTTATATTCACACTGTATAATTTTACTTGCAATGTAAAATAGAGATTCCTATAAAGAAAAAAAGAAAAAAAAAACATAAAAAACCTAAATTGTTTTGAAGTTTACGCTGACTTAAGTCTATTTGAAACAAATAACTACATTGCATTAACTTACTAAATATTAAATTTCTTCCTCGATTCAACTTAAAAACACACATCGTTACTAAGAAAAAAACTTTGCATAAAATAAACAAACTATAATTGCACCCATTCAAAGGCCATTCTGTCGACATTCTTTTAACCCTCAGGCCCTTTTACACTCTTGGCATAGTGCTTATACTACCACTGCTGCTATCAGCGTAGTGGAAGCACTTCTTTCGTATTTAATACGGTTAAGAACTCATTCGTGCACATTTGTTATACTGACTGCCCAGTGGAGTACTGGCCCGCTATCTATTGCACCCCCATTCAGTTGTCTCAGCAACCCGCTCACCTAAACCGCCATGTGACGATACAACAGGGAATCTCCTCGAGTATTTTATTCTATTTACTTTTTTTCTTGAACCAATGGTTGGAATCACTTCTATTTGTTCAGTTCCCATAGGAAACAATTGGCAATCATTGAATAAAAGAAAAAAAATTGGAATTAGAAATTATTATTGAACAAAACTAAAGAAAAAAAAAACAGTAATTAGTAATGGAATTTATGTTTATCATTCAGCGTTATATTTTACATGCAATGCATTCTTTTGAATAAATTTGATTATCTAGTAATTTATGTGACGCGTTTTTGAAGTGACACGCGATTGTCAAGTGGCACACCCTTTTAGCAGCATTAGTCACTAGTAGTTTGCACATTTTCTCATTTTCTAAAAAATCAAGGTAATTAACTACAAACTCAACGCTTTTACCATAATTAATTTGCACGCATTATAAGAATATTAAATTATTCAACTGTCTAAATAAATATGCATTATGTATAATTAAGCTGTAAAATTGTTACGCCGCCACAAAGAAAAAGTATAAACACAAAGAAAAGTCAAAGCTGGTCACGACACAGTGCTTAAATTAAGATTAAACCTTTTCATTCCGTTTCCGCTCGTCGCGCCGTGCAATATTAAAAGATAGAGAAGTTTTTAGCATGGTCGTTATGAAGCCGCCGCCGCCTGGCGTGCCCTTTGTCTCCAATCACGCGGGCTACGGCTTTTGCGGTGTCGCGTTCCACTTTAATAAACACGAAGTGTACGCGCTTTTTGTTTCTTTCTTGGCGGGTAAAAAAGCATCCGCTGCCATTACCGTGGTGTAGGAAGCAAAGAAAAATTCCACTCCACAGTCAGATAAAGCGGCATTTAATGCTTGTAATTTATTGCCGGAGACAGTTTTTGTATGAGGCGGCAATAGTAAGTGATGCCACGTCAAATCTACCTTGATTTGTACCGTTTAAAAAAAAATAAAATAAAAACTAGCTGCTTGTAAAAAATAAAATGAATATAAACTCAATTAATGTTCAAAATTTTTCTGTAGTAACAATTACATTAAGAAGAATAAAACTATATAAATTTATAAAAATTATTGAAGATAGTTATGATTTTAAAATATTTCTTGCGGTAAAAAGTCATTTTATTGACGAAAATTTAAATTACGCTGCATGCCCCTAAACGTCTATAATAGGTACTTGAACTTCTAACTGTTAACTACAGATGTCAGGAACAAAAGAAACTACTGGGAATTATCTCGTCAACTCCTTCCGCTCATCCATAGCACGTGCACGCTATTGTTTTCGCATCCTAACGCGAAATATCTTCATGCAGAACGAACCACGATGAGCCTTCTAAAAGTGAACATGAACCGCTGCAGCTTTCAACTTCCAACCATCTCCTAACGACGCGACTAGCCCATTGTCGGACTTTGCAAATGCACCCGGCACTGAATTAAAGTTTCCTGAAGTTTAACAATAATTTCAGATAATTTGCGCACCGCAGCTGGTTCAGAAGCGACGCCGCGATTTGATCTGCAAATGTGAGTTAATTACGCGCACGGGATGCGTATAATCCCGTATATGGCCCAAACAAATGGGCTGAAATTATGAGTAATTAAGAATAAGTTGAATTGCATTCGGGAGGAAAGGTCGGTAGTTGTTTGAAAGCCCGAAAATGGACTGAGGATAATTGTTGGTAATTGCCAACAGACTCAAATAATTTTAATAAAATGATTATTTTACAGATAATAATATATAAATATTTTATACTTACGCACTACTAGCATGACTTGGGTATCCATCGCAGTGGATAGGATGGGTTCGGTGTCGGTGGTCACCTCACAGCTAAAGTTGCCAGATAGATTGAACTCGATGTTTTCTAGCAGTACTTGTGTACTGTTTGAACTATGCAGCTGAAACAAAGCGGAAGTAAGTAGGCGATTAAACTCGGTTCAACACACGTGGTTGTGGTTGCGGTGGAAAAGGGTGGAAAGTTTTGCATTCCCACAGTGCACCAATAGAACTCGATTGATTCCGGGCAAACTTTTCACTGTGTGATGTGCGATGAAGATGAACGGATAGAACCCAATTCGCATCATTACTTATAATGCGATAGTATTGTACAGGCAAATGAGGCGAGACAACAAAGGTGGAAATGCTAGTTCCATATAAACGACTCTAGCGAATGCAATTTCCTGGATTGCGGTTGGATTGGGTGCGGAGATTGCTGCGCTCTGGTTGCCCGAGGTGCTCGTAAGAAAAGCTGTATATTAAAATAGCAGGAAAACTTGCAGTGAGATGCACATTTAAAATAAAATATTTCGCCAATTGCCGACGCGGGATTATATTGGATTTGGTACTAAAATTTATCCTAGCAGATGGACTACAAGTCGGCAAAGCTCTAAAGCCTCATGAATTACAATAGAAACGTAGAGTACATAATAAAGATATTTGAAACTTAAATTAAATTCAATTTGAGGCTAAACTAAAGCTGAAATAAATAATCTAGAGTTTTAAAAAATGTTTGCTAGTTGATGTCAACATGACAAACGGTCTTCGTAACAGAGTGAAATAGGTTTTAAAACAGCATGGAAAGTACAGACTACGCATGGTTTCACTTCTACTGAATTTATTGAAACCCAGCACTCCAAATGCAAAACAATTGCCTTTCTGCTATAGGTTTCAATATTTTTGTAGCTCGCTGCGAGAAGCAATTTAACTTTCAATTGTTTTTACTGCAGTTATCATGTATCAATTTCAGCCCAAACAAATTCACATTGGTTACAATAAAATTATTACAAACATATACAGGTATAACATGTTTTAGTTATAATTTTTAGTCTACTGCAGATATTTAATAAAAAAAAAAAGGTTGCAAAGAACTATTGGATGCCAAAGTTGGCCTGTTAAAGAAAACGTGAAAACAACAAACATTACAACAATAACACGAAGACGAAAGATTTTAAATTGTCAGAAAAGTGCTTCTTAAATCTTGCTCTTTATTTAAAAATCAATAATTGAAGCGCCCTTTGAATGTATTAATATCACTCTAATTAAATTATCTATACTGTTAAATGTTGTTAAATGTTAGGCGTCAGTTGCTCATTAAACATTTTCCCGTGTAATCAAACACGCCTCCAGCTAAAACTTTGCGCGCCACCGTCAAGTGTATACCGATCAGCACCAATGAATCTATTCGGCCCCAGGATAGATATTCATGTAACACTGCGGGCTGTATGTTGATGAGGGATGCACCGTGACATGACGGTTTGACGGTTGTCGCACGTGAATAGCATGCCTCCATTATGAGCTAATCAATACGTAATGTACGCGTTTATTCACGCTCGCCGCCTCCAACATGATCAAGGTGATCGCAAAGCTGACAATCGAGATTAATCACATGCAAGTGCATCGCATGATTAATAGTTTAGGATATTTAAGCGTATTGTAAGATGTTTGAATGCTACTAAATTGCACATAAGTAAGATAGTAATAAGTAGGACAGCATTAATTGACATATTCGATGCAGTTGACAACGGAATACATCACTTTGTAGGCATGTTGGCATGGAAGCTGTGGTGATGAACAAGTAAAATACGCGCGCACGTAATGCTTATTTATGCAGATCAAGATATGTTCGATAACATTCATCCACTACGAAGTTGGCATGGCAACACGGGAGGAAAACAGGAGTATTTCTTGAGTGGTTCAGGATGACGTATGATGAAGCTAGCTGTCTCGCATACATCCAGAGCAGATATTTGTGCATATTATTAATGTACGAGACAAATTTCCATCGCAAAACCTTAATTATTACATGAGGGCGCTGTATTATTTAAACGAGAGAGGAACTTACATTTACTATAATGCCTGCTTTAGGAAAGATCTTCGTATGTGGTACATCTGTCGGTGTATACCTGTAGAACTCGTGCTTTCCTCGATACCACTTGACTGAATAAAGATCGTCATTCTCCAGGTCGTATTCGCATCGAAGGATGGAGTGCTGATGTCGCTTGACTACTTTGGGCTCTATCGTCAGCTTCACATTCTTCAAGCCGTAGATGTCTGCAGAAAAAAGCAAAATAATCATCACTTTTAACGTGCAACTAGTACAAATGCACGTTTATCTACTTCTGCGTGCTTCATTTTCAATCCGCTTTCCTCTACAAAAGCATCAAGTGCTCTCATACAGCACCAGTCTTTCGAGATTTGTACGTTTTGCGCAATCGAGATAAAAGTAAATAAAAATATTGCAACAGAAATGGTACGCACAGTACTCAAACAACAAAATCATTAAAATTAGAAGAAGAACAAAAGTTACAAAACAATTATTTTCTTTTTAAAACAACACAAATATTCTGTGGAATTTGAAGTTAAGTTTTTTAGCAAGTTTGACTTGATTTTAACTACGCCAAGCATCATAACATCACGCCCATGTTGTGGCTGTTTATATCCCGCAGTTTTCTAATATCCAGAGGCGGAACTACCACCTAAGAACTCGGAAGTGACACAGCGTAAACAAATGTGCACTGCCCAGGAAGAAAAGGAAACGTTCCGCACCGCATCGCTTGTTGACGACATGATTCTGTCACCATTGTAACAGCGCAAGACATTATTTTATGCCAAATTTCTTACTTATTTTTAGTCATGTAAATAGTTGATTTGCGAAGTGTTACCCTAAACCTGTCCCACATTCCCAACATGCTGGCATTGACTGGTAACAATCTGTAGTTGTCTGTCTTTATGTGCGCTACTTTAAAAAAGTTGAACAATGTGCAATGTTGGCGTGCCACTAGGTGATAGGGTTGCAGAACAAGATAAGTAGTTGCTTTGTTATGCGCCGCGCTGGACCTGGAGTGTGCAGGATTCACATTGTCGCAATATAATCTTTTGTAGGCGGGGTGCGAGTGGGTAAATACGTGTCGTTGGGCGCCAGCATTGCGTCACGTAGCGGGAGGAAATCTTATGCGAAACTGTGCATTGTGAACTTGGATTTTTGCTTGCATGGTGGTAATTTTACTCCGGCGTGCCTTGTAAGCGGAACGAGAGTTAGGGAAAACTGTATTGTTTGCGGGAATGCGCCAGTAGAAGAACTACAGCAATGGAAAACAATTGTCCAGAAAACCTAAGTTAAACTCAAAGCAAAAAATATTTTTTAGTTGATATATTCTACATCAGTTTATTTCAGACATAACTCTACTTAAAACATTGAATATTTCATGTTGTATCAAATTCTTGGCAACATTACCACGTTGCTACAACAGTGTGTTCAGCTAAGTGAATGCACACAGTGCGCGCATGTTGGAAAGGTTCTTGAAGGACGTCTTTGGGAGAAATCCAAATCTGGCAGGCTGTCAAGCAGCGTGTGATCGATCGCATTTTGATTACTCAGCGAGGCGTCTCGTCGCACAAACATTTTCAAAACTACACGTTTGGATTTTTCACGCAAAGCCCACTTGCGCTTTGTAAACCACGCTCACATGCCACCCCAGGCAAAATTCTTAGGTTTTATGGCTTCTCGAATTTTTGCACTCATGAAATTAAGGCATTGAAGATTTTATGCTTGCGCAACAGCAGAGAAGCTTGTGATGGATAGCCGAATATAATTTAATGTAAAAAGTTTTGCGTGTGATGTCTTCTAGCAAAAATAAAATTATAAATAGTGTGTCGGGGAAGCAATGATGTAAATTTTCTTTGTCATTAGACTAAGCTTTGATCGTAAAAATGAGGGTAATATGCCGAGTTTTGTTTATTATTTATACTAAATCATATCTGTTTGTGATATTGGAATATTCAAGATTAAACTCTAATAACTGGTAAAGAACAGATTGAAACTCATTTGTGTAAAACTTGAGTAGAGTTGATCACAAGAAGGAAAATTTATTAGAAGCGGAAAATTAATCCTGTTGGAATCTTTCCCGGTGACGGCGTCCTTGGGCGAAAGACTTAAAAAAGCGAAGCGCTCGAATAACCAGATATAAACCCAGCTCCGGTCTCGATAATTTCTTAATAACTCATCGTTCCATCTCCCGCTTTGAACATTTTTCCTGAGCTCTTTAACGTTAACTCTCTATCCGGAGCTTTAAGACTTTTGCGCAGACACAAAACGAGAACTCACGTTACTATACATTCTTGCCTTTCTAAAATTTTGCTTTTTTATTATCTACTTTTTGGTCCACTGTCTAATTCCATCCGAACATTAAAAAAAAATACATTACTATATTTAACTTTATCTCAATGAATGTCTTTGGTTCAAAAAAGTCAACAAAAATAGAAAAACTTTTTTTTAGCATTATTATAGCGGTTTTAATTAAGTATGTTTTTAAATTAAATTTCTACGTTAGTTGCATTCTAAAGTATTTTAAATGTTCACCAACGTTAGAATCTATTTCTTACTCACAAAAATGTATGAATAACTGAAAATTTTATAAAAAATAAAGTCAATAGAGTATTATAGATTACATTATATATTTTTCTTTAAGATCAATGATCGTTTATAAAATTGCCAAAAATTAAGAAATATGACGTTATTTTAAGAAAACCATTAATATCCGGTGCCAAATTGAAGCAGACTCAATTCGAAATGCTTTATTTACCTCCATCATACTCTATTATTTTATTTATTTTTTAATCAAAAATTGAAATTGAAATGTTCATTCATCAATAAATGTCACATCACATAAAAGCATAGTAACGAAACAACTCTATATGCAAGCAAATAAACAAAATGCGGCACGATCAAGGAATCCAGGTTCTCATGTCAACACACCGTGCGTAAATTAATAAAAATCAACTTAAATTTATACATTTAATTTGACATAATAATTTAACAACAAAATATGTTTAACTCAGTGGGATACGTTTGCATTCCATTCATCGTATAGCTACTACCGGCGCCTTCACCACACCATGAGCGTATCTCTGAAACGATTGTTTAAAATTCAATGTAAATCTTTACTATTTATTTACATAATTATATATAACAACACGTTATTAACATTTATAATTAATAATTTTAAAACAATTAAATTAGAATTAAATGCAAATAAAATAATTTATTTTTATGTCTTTACGTCTTTACGCTTCTGATCTTAACGGCAATTCCATGCAAGCTTTGACAATATCATTGCTTATCGGGTTATATTCCATATAAGGCAATCGCTTGCGCGCGACTTGCTACGAGTGTCTAGGCTTCAGACTTACCAAAAGGATCAAAAAGTCGACAAAGAAGAAGCATGCACGCGCATCGCCAACAAGTTTCTAAAAAGGATCATGCAAATAATATTCAAGTCATGTATGTCTAGTTGAAGATAGTTAAAGAATAAATAAATTTTCAATTTAAATAAAATTTACATATATTTGATTTCTTGAAATGCGCTACAATTAATTTAGATATCATCATTTTTCTGTTAAGTTTAGAACATACAGTGGATATTATTGATATGTTTTCCTATAAAAAGATGTAGCCGTAGCTCAGCTCTATATTGCACATAACTTTGATTTTATAGAATTTGTAATAATATAATGGGCGTTCCTAATCGTCAAAAAGCGAGTAAAGCAAATCGGAAAATTATTATCGCAACGTCATTACTGTACTCTATATTATAGTAGTGCCGTTGGGAGCGGTAGTAAAATAGCATTTACGAGTATTACCGGTTGATTATTAGCGGTATTGTGTACTATTT
This sequence comes from Diploeciton nevermanni, assembly GCA_027575565.1. NCBI lineage: Eukaryota > Metazoa > Arthropoda > Insecta > Coleoptera > Staphylinidae > Diploeciton > Diploeciton nevermanni. The sequence goes on from JAODIE010000010.1 coordinate 56,996, forward strand.
GACGGAAATAAAATTGAAATGTGCTTATTTTGTGACTCTATGTACATTTGGTTGCATACGAACCTTAGTTTTATTACATATTTTTACTCGTAGTTAAATTACTGCGTTAAAATAAATGTTTATAATTATTTAAGTTCAAGATAAAATAGTATCCCAAAATCAATTACTAAAGCGCAGCAGTCATATTTACAGATTAAAAATAATTACATAACAAATTGGCACAAATCGATATTCCAAGTAAATTAGATTGCTAGATTGCTTTTAGTGCACGCTGTTAAAATAATTCCAGTGCTTTTTAAAGCAATAAAATCTAGTTTGACTCAAATTAGAATTGTTCACTTGCAGACAAAATTAGAACAGCGTCGTAAGATAATTAATGAAGCTTAACTTCTAATTTTATGCGTCATCCTGCAGTGACACTTAGTTACAAACTCGCTTGTAAGTTGCATTTAGTTGTAAGTTTTTGGTCGATTTGCTCACAAATAGAAAGAACGTAAATTTACACAATTAAAATTCTGTAACTTTTACAAGTTACTAAGCATAATAAGCATTCTTTTAGTTACAGTAGAATAAATTGGAAAGAATCTCGATGTCGCTGTCGTCTTTGGTAATCTTCTTGGAGCAGTTTAGCATCGAATTTCCAGCTTTGCATTTAAGTTCAGCCAGCTCAAGCTTTGTGATTGATACTGTGTTGCAGTCAATGCCTATTGAGAGTTGAGTGGAAATCGAAAGATTCTGGCGTCGCAGTGCGTTCGCCTTCACATGATGGTATAGGTAACCAATTTCGGCGGAGGTAAACCCTGCAGGAGAAGAAGCGTCAAGTGTGGAACGCGTCTATTTAAAGTTCACCGAGTCGTGAAATAGTTTTAATTGTGGTATTATCAGTAAGCTGCGGGGCATATGAACGCAGAGTCTATTCAATTCTCCAATAATCTAAAGTATGGTTAAGATGTTGGAATTGTTAACGAGTTTCAATTTTAAATGCTAAGATTTCTCTTTTTTAATTTCACCATGCGTTGTTTAGTTACATATGTTACGATGTAAGTAAAACTCAAAACTTAAAAAATACTAACAATAGAGTTTTTGACACTCTCAGCTCACCAATATACAGCGAGGAATGGTGAGGCGTTTATCGAAAAAGTCATAAAGTTGACTGGAGCGCGTTTTCCGCGCAAATTCTAGAACGAAGTCGCTCGATTTATGTTCTTCTATCAAGGCGTAGAATTAAGTGCATACCAACAGGAAGCCAAGTGAGCACTGCGATCGGCGAGTTTTGCTAGTTTATCCTGCTGTCGTTTTTTTGCCGCTTTGCATTTTTTGCATTGCGTTTTTTAGTCCTTCTTTTATCTGCGGCGCCATTTACGCTTTTACGATTTGGTGACTAATGCAAATGTGAGCTTTCATTAAAACTACATCGAACTGTTCTTTTACAAGTGGAGCAATATCGGCAAAATTTCGGTATTATTTGCGTTATCACATTTGTTTTTGTCGTCAACTCTTTAATGTGATGGAGTTTATGCAGCCGAAAATTCTGGAATTTATTATGTAGCGTCACGTTGTGCACATGAAATATCGTGTCAAGTTTAATAAACAGCGAATATCCTTGCATATTTACTGCTTTGATGCGTCGGCATTGGGACCAGTGTCCGAGGGACGTGACTGTTCATGAACGTTCTCATGCAATTATTATTTATTACCATTTAATGCTCTACTTTTGTTTGAATTCATTACAATGTCCTACAAGCAACCAACATTCATATTGCACATTTTTTACAAGCATCTCACAAACAACTCCCATCTTTAGTTTTCCGATGACATATAAAAACTCAGAAAATGATTAAAATAAGAACTTTATTGGTTATTTCCTTTAGCAGAAAAAGAACGTATATCTTTTCGCACATGCAACATGTTTTTTTCTCTTAGTAGAGAGTATTTATGAAGGTTATAAAGATTTAATCTGCCAGCACGCGGATCGAGTACGCAATTTTACACTCGCATGAGCCCAGGACCATTTTTTAGTAGCAACCTACTGCTGGTACTGGTGTATTCGCGTCTTTGTATCAGAATAAGGTTAGCACAATGTCGTTTGTATTCTTTATACGCTCACGACAAAAAGCGACACAGTGATGGAGCAGACGCAAGCAGCTTTGTAAGCTGGGGAAAAATGGCAGCCTCGTACCGGAGGGGGCTTGACGAGCAAGGCAAGCAAAGTGTCGTGCTTAGCTGGTGGCGGTGTCACCCTTGATGGGCCTCCGCGAACAATGTAATAAAACATATAAAACAACGAGATTATAGATACATGTGTATCAACCGCTCGGGAGTCAATTTTTATTGGAGGAAGAAATAAGAAAATGGCTTAGAATTGGAGTGAAATTGAAAAATAAATAATAAATTGTAGGTAATAATGGTGACAAAGAATGTAATTTAAATATTTATTAGTGGGGTAAACAAAAACAAGAATTATAAGAGTAAAATAGGTTGCTAAAGCTAAAAATAACAGAATTTACACAACTGAACAGAAGCTAACAGCATAACAAAATAAAAATTTGTTTATAATAAAGAATACTTTAACCTAATAATACTTGAAATTCCTATTAAATTATATTAAATTGTTTTTTTCCTAAATATGTGAGATATGAGATTGAATTTTGGTGCCTCAGTTCTTCATTTTCTTAAATAATATCGATTTTACCAAACAACGGATAACCGATTTAGAATTACCATTAAATTTTGATAGAAATAGATTTTTCAATATTTTTATTTTATAAATGAATATAATGTAAGCAAAATATTTTCTGTTGTTTATCTAAAGTCAGTCGTTTGCAAAAGAAACATTAAATTGTGATTGAGTTTGCTGCTTCTTATTTTCTAATTTCCTCAAAAATCATATGACAATTTCAAATCTGTTACTAAAGTCAACACTTTTTATTAAAATAAGAAAGACTGAAAATCATATTTTAGATCAAAATTACAGGATAATAAAAAAGACAAAATACAATTGTATATAATTAATAGAGAAGTAAATATCCAAATGTAATTATTACAATAACGTAAATATAAAATACAAACAAAGTCAACAAAACAAATAATACAATTATGTGTTACACCTACTAATAAACTAAACAACCCTAATTTGTGGTGAAATATTAGGAAAACCAGTTAACTCAATTTATTTATCTATCTCAATGCAGTAAGTTATAAAATCGCTATGAAACAATAACCACTATCTGTCCATCTCAAAACAAAAGGTTTTAAAGCAATACTATGGATAAACGGTGTAATTTCCACCGCAAACACATGTTCACCTCTTGTCAGTTCCCTGAGCCCACACTCATTCTCATTCGCATCGTTCTAGAATATCTCTAAATATATTCACATTCATCTGCTGCACTCGACAAGTACATGTACAGATTGCACCGTGCTTTAGTCGCTTATGTTAGCTTCGATGCACATCATTTGCTGCGCGCGCACACGAGACACATTCACGTCGCATAAAATTTTTCCAGGAACACCTAGAAAAGCAATCTTGGCTTGGCGACGACACAAAAACAATCACCACAAGCACAAAGAAGCTACGTAGAAATAGGAAATGAACAAATAACCAAAGGTCTAGTGAGAGAAGTAAAGCAAATGAAGAAGAAAATCTTGTTCTTTAAGCTTGAGAAAACGCGGACAAATGTGACAGCAAGTAAAAGCTATCAGTTGCTCTAGTTGAGAATAAATATTTACAAAAAGTGTTCCAAGTTAGATCCTGTCAATGAGATCACTTTTCAATTGGCCTGGAAAAACTATGACTGCAAGTACAGCATAAACTTGAAGAAAGAACAAAGTTACTCAGTTTCCGCACTTGGTTCAATTTATAGAAGTTATTGTTAAAGTGTACAGCTGTACAAAGTTTAGTTACCTCTGAGTAGAATCGAAAAGAGAAGCAAAAGTACTCGATTTGTTTTCATTTTTATTTCTTGTGCGTTAAGCAATCCAGGCTAGTGGCAACGTGGAAGTTTTGGGGTATACTTTGTCACTTCCGACTACATTCGGAAACGATCACACTTTTCACTACAAGTCACTTGGTGTTATGCGAAACACTTCCATGGCATAGTACATTTTAATAGACTATATCCGTTCGGTTAATTGCAGTAATTACTAGTTTATGTATTTGTTGAAGCGCTAGGTTTTTGCGTTGTGTTTATATTAGAGTTACGCGTATGATGCCGGTTTTAACCTCCGCGTCGCGACGCTCGTGCCGGCGCCTTCGGTGTATCGCGTCGGAATGAAAGCATGCGTCGGACGCGCGTAAAGCTGGCGTGTTTCGCCGCCTGCGGGCTGTCTCGCTTACTATCTCTTCAACGCCTCCGGGACGCATGCGCCATTTTACACCAACTTCGATATCTAATTTGCATCTCTTCAATATGCACCTTTTTAAGCCGGAATAAAATAAATGCTCTTCATTTCTGTTTGTGTCTAACTTGTGTAGTTCCAAAGCTTTTTGTTGGTACAATACTTGTTGTCGGTGGGCGGGTTGGAACTAAAAGTAGGTGATATTAAATTCCCATCTACAACTCTTTTATCCTGAGAGCAACAGTAGCGAAAGTTACCGTCCAGTACGAGATGTTGATTTGGGTTGAGGATGTCCATTCCAAGTCTAGAAACAATGACAATTACATTCTCTCTCAGTTTTTGTCATCCGCGCTTTCAAATGCAATGCGTTAGGAATTTTACAAAGCAGGGAATTTCCACGAATTGAGGTCAGTTTTTAATTCGCTTTTTAAAGTTTTACGGGGATTATTACTTAAGAAACAATTAATTTGGAAAGTTGCGCACTTTTCGTTTGTTGGAAAGAAATTCAGTTTTATGATTAAAGTTCGGCCAAGTTGAAACGAAATTCATGCATAGATGAAAAACATGTTTACCAGGCGTCTAATTTTCTTATTTGTTACTATAAATAAAAACATTTGCACGCCAACAATAAATTAACGTAATAATCAGAGGGGTGTAAACTGTGCAAAGTATAAACACAAATAAAAAGCATACTTTGTTTGTTATTCATAGATTTTAAAAATGTGCATTTATTAAGTACTACTGGAGTTTTTCTGATTTGCATATTTTCCGTTCTCCAAGCAACAAATTAAATTTGGTGACCGGGACAGGAAAATACCTGCAATTACCAAAGTGTACAAGTATATTTTATATTATCGTATCGCTCTAAAAGCTTTAGAGCTTTTAACAACCGATCTGAATTCAAACGCTCCCTTTTTAAAAATTAAACTATTAGATAAATTATCTTACAATAAAAATTACTCGTCAACCAGCTAAAAAAGATAGACAAAGTTAATCAAAGATTCTTCTAAATTCGTACAAATTACTCACCCTGTTTGCGTTCTTATCATCAGCTTTGCGCTTGCGAAGTTACTGCATCACTTCGAATCGACCTTGTTGTGTGGCTAACTCAACTACCGCCACCGCATGTGAATATTGTGAATGCAGTGTATTATGTATGGCGGCTTCTTTTGACTGCCTTCCAATTGGCGGCGAATTCACGTCGCACATTATGCTCGTGCGCTCGCTATCGCCGCCTCCATTACGCATTCTATCCACGTACCGAATTCCATTCGCCACGAGCTTGTTGTTTCTGAAGGCGCGCAAAATATTATTATACAAAGTATTCAAAACCAGGCAACCATAAAGCCAATATTTATATAACAACCAAAGAAAACGCCCTGTTTATTTGCTAGAGTTCATAGCTATGCGAATAGTCTGTGGTCGGGTTTGAAAAAAGAAAAATAAGGAAAATATAGCGGAATGTAGACGGGCGGAAAATATTTGATGTTAATCTCTAATAATGTGTTTTTTACAAAAATTAGAGATTTGTTTTAAAATATGTTTTAATGTGTAGAAAAAGTTGTTAAGAATAAAATAATCTTTCCAATAAATTCTTAGAGGATTTCGGAAACTATAAAAGTGAAGTTAGCTTTACTAATTTTTTACAAATCAATTTACTTTTCTTTCCAGATTTTGTTCACATTTCATGATTCCTTAAAATGTCACACAACCTTTAGCTGCATTTCCGTGCATATTGCATGTTGCAAGCACCCAGCTTATTTGATGATCCCAGAAAAAGGGTGCTAGTGGAGCTGAGTGTAACGAAATTGAAGCTAGAGCAGTTTTCGTTATACTCGCATACTGTAAAACTACCCTTTACAGAATCCTGTTTATGATGCAGTTCTGGGGCAATGTCGACCCGGTTGGGCTTTCAATTTGACCTCAAAAGTTTCCGAGTGCTTTAACGAGTGCATCGACTTGAAATACTTTTAATAACCACCCCCTTCTAATGTTCTTGTAAATCATGTAGATAAATTTATACCGACAAATAGTAAGTTTTATTAAGTGCATATCGGCATCGCCCTTGTCTTGAATTATGGAAGCATTGGTGTAATTTATAACGGATGCGATAAGATTCGCTCACGCTTCTTATTCGTGTCTTAACAATGCACTGGTGATGCAACAAAACAAGCATGACTATGTTTTCCACCCTCATAATTCTCTTCCATTCTGCGCAGATTCTCAGTTTCTCGATTTCTCACTGTGTACAGGAAAACAAAAAAATTTAAAATAAATACTCCCCCTCAATGTAGCTGCATTTGCTTTCATCAAAAGTGGCTTTTTATTTGTTTATTCCTCGCATCTTTGATTCGACCGTATGCATCGTCTTATTCAAATGCGATTAAGACGCCGTTGACGTCGAAGAAAACTGAACAAAATGAAGAGTTTGTTGTTTTGCGCACTGAGTAATGTATAATGCGCGTGGCGAGATGAGCAATGAGAGACGCCAGAGAGAAGACATCAGAATGAACGATAGCAAATTAGAATTGCAAATTTCGTTTTAATTACCTTTGTTTGATACATCTTGGCGCAAATAATGCGCGTCACACAATGCCTTGGCAAGATTATGAAGTTGCTGAAATTTTATGATTTATGCTTGGAATTTGCGCAAAAATATAATTGGTTTTTTGTTACTAAATATGTACAAAATATTGATTAATAAAGGTTCATTTTTGTATTTATGTTTATTCTCGGTGAAGAAAGCGTAATGCGCTTAACTCTTAAAACATGGAGGTTTTCTCGTTATCCCAAATCCGATTATGTTAAAATTCATTTAATTAAAATTGTTATTTGTTTCTTCAGTTTTATTTCTCTTTTAACTTATTCCATTTGTAGAAGGTTCTTGTTTTATTTTCTAATAATTAATACATTATGTTACAAAGCAACAAAACGTCTCAGATGGAAATTGCTTGAGTTCCGGAGAAGTTGGGCGTAAGCAAACTCGTCGTTGCCGAATGAGGCATATCGATTTTCGATGTCGCTAATAGCTCGCCGCGGCCGCATAGTCTAATCAAATAAACTGGCAAGCAAACGATTTCCGCCGTCGTCATCGCGAATTTTCGCCGACAGTCGAACTCTTTGTGCGCGCTGTAGTCGAGAGATGCAAAAGTTATTACGACCGGAATGGCACAGCGCAGACATTTTAAAATTAAATTTGCTCTAATTCGTGTCGCAAAAAGTCTGCTTAAAAAGCACGCACTTATCTGAAATTAAACTTGGGACTCTGTGACAGAAATTATTTACTCATTCCAATTGAACGACTGGAATATAATTATAATATTTGTTTCTTTTGTGCAAATGCACCAACGCTGCATTTCGCTGAGTTTCTCAAACATTTGCTGTAGTTGTCACAAATTGAAAGTGTTGCAAACAGTAATACAATTCGCACATTCACACATTGCGTTGTTTTTCCCTAAAATAAATTCCCACTTCCACTCCAGTAGAGTGCATGTTTATTCCCAATCGCATTCTGAGTTGAACTTGGTTCGTTGTAGAGATACATAAGAAGGCGCTAGTATTGGAGAATGGAGAGAATTCACCAATTTCCCTCTTCTATTTATCTAGCAATTAAATCCTTATTTGTGTCTCTCGCGTTAGAAGCGCGCCTGCAGCGGGTGCAGACAGACGCGGGGATTTCCGGGTGCATCCAGTCGGCGCAGTGTCGCCGTGGGGGCCAAATGTGCGGTAGACGTAGGTTTCTTTAATTAAATTTTAATGAGGCGCGCGCACGCTCGCTTTCGTAATTAAACTCAACATTACGATACACATTTGCTTGTTGTCCTACTCCAATGGAAAATATAATAGATTTTATTTTACAGTTTAAATCTATTAGAAGTTGTCAAAGGCTAACCTAAGCGCTTAAAAAGCTCTCTGCAGTTATTTAGCTTCTACCTCAGCTCTACTCTGGATCTGCATTACACATTTTTCTTTCGCCCGTTTTGTATCCAGTTGTTGCAACCGGATGTTTGCTGTGTCCCGCATACACGAATGCACATTACAATCTCTAGGAATACAACAGAAGCACACAAAAGCAATAAATAAAGCTGAGCGCATCTTTTATTTGCGCGTGCAAATTTACAGTTGCACTCCAGCGAAAACAAGCAGCGACAGGTTATAACCGGCGAAACGGCAAACGCACAGAGCAATATGATACGCAATGATTGTTGAATATGTAGACAACGTGGGGTGGCTATGTATGCGGACTTGTTGGCATTTAATAGTTACGCTATTGCATGTTGGTTGAGTTAAAATGATGCGATATGAAGTTCCCTCATTTGCGCACGAAGTAGAAAACAGGAAAAAGTCGAAATTAGCTGCCATTTTGTTGCTTCCTGCAGCTACACCAAGAATGTGGTTGCTTTGTGTGGCACTTGTGGCCACCTGGCAACATCATCGAATCATCAACAAAGCCATCAAAATATATTTCAAACCGTTAGTGTACTTTCTTTGTGTTTTTTATGGAATTTTGTGAGTTTTTTAAGAGCAGTAGGAAATAGGTTTACAAGAAAATTTAACGCTGTTTAATTAGGTATATTATTGCCGGAAATTACAACGGTTTAACAGTCGTTGTTATAGATGCTTTGATTTTTGGTTATGTCTAATGGTTGAACATGCTTAATCAGCGTTTCCAGTTAGTTTCCAAGTACGAAGATTACTTTAACGCGGTTGAAACGAGCGCCACATTACCGGTAGCACAGCAGCGTGGAGGCGGCAGCGACGCAATGCGGCATAAAGTGAGAACGTGTCGATTTCAGCTTTCGACACATCTCTCGCACACGGAAGCCGCCTCGGGCCCGCGTATGATCGGGTTACCTGTGCTTATCCTGCACCTATGTCAATTCCAGCCACCAACGCCTTCTTCCCTAATAGCTGCGAGTTGAAACGGGCGATAATTATAGCTCTTTACAAGTTGCCAACGTTCTCGACACTGCCTACAACTTGATGACTGCTATTTGCAATTTAACCTGAAACTTAACTAAACCTACATTTTCAGTCTTCTCGCCTTTATTGCCACAAATTATCCAATTAATATATTAATCTTAGCAATAATTATTAAGCAATTTATATTGACATTGTTTTGATAGATTTATTTGGAAAATATATTTGCTGTTGTGTGTTTGGAAGCAGTCTAGTTTTAAAGTAAATTCCAATAAATTGTTCACTGCTTAACATGCTTTTTTCTTGCCTACTGCCCGGAGCTTTCCTACATGGCCATAGTAAATATAACGTGTATGTACTGTTGGCGCATGCAGGTTGTTCACATGTGCAATATATTATTCGATTTGCGGCTGAATTACGCGGCGTTTCTGGCCGCCTTCGATTTGCGGACGGCGGCAGTGCCGGTGCGCATTTGGTATTATGTACACGTTTGGGATTTACGGCGTTCGACTGCGCGTCACACAATAGCCGATTGCGATCGCTGATAAAGCGCCTTGCCTCGCCCCCCCCCCTCTGAATGACATAATATTGAGCTTATTAAAGTGCTTAATTTTAAACTTTTCCTAAAGGAAAATTCAAGATGTATTCAGAAAAATCTTCATTTGACATATAATAATTATAACAATTGACGAAGCAAGATTCAAGCAAAATTCCTTTATGTGCATTGTTGATTGCTTCTCTTATCCTTTTTTAAAAATAGGCACAAATATTGAACTAAAAAAAAGATATTTGATTATGTTTCTTGTAAATTGTACGAATTTAATCAATTTGTACAAAGAAGCAATAATTTTGTTTCAAACAGTAATTGTTAATCTGTCTGTCTTTTGTCTGTCATCATTTCATTATTATCCAAACATCTCAGTCGTTTCGTCGCTTTGCCAATTAGAAATGCCGACCCGGTAAATTTGGTTATATTTCTACAAAAAACTCTCGTAACGAAAAGACATACAATAATTTGCGTCGGTTGATAATTGAATAAGTAGCATTAGTGTGTCCTTCATAAACAAATTAATTTCGTATGCAAGCCAAGTTTATCCTAACAAATTAGGTTTACTAGAAAACTCTTAAACATAGACTACTACCAACACATAAAGAATATATTTAATTAATTTTTTGCATCTCTACAAAACATTTTTCACAAATATATTGTATTCACCTTCTTGGGTATTGTGTGCACTGCTGAGGCGGTCGGTGAAAGTAAATTGTTTTTCATTAACCTAAATTGTGCTCAATGTCGCAGCGGTGTGTTTCCCGTATATAAACAGTGCTGATACTTTGTGTACCGTATTTTCCGCGTGTGCCGAAAGCGGGCATCGAAGCGAGGGAAAACAATAATTTTCATTTCGTCTTGGAAGCGGCTGCAGCTGGTCCGCTCTAGCTTTAGTTTTATTCTTTATCGCAGCGTGCAAGACGCAAGTGCGCAAAACACATTGTTGTGCATTCGATAATGCCAACATCGGCAGGCTGTGGCTTGAAAATAAAAAGAAGTGGAAGCTTATTGCTCATATATAGCAAAATAGAAAATTGTCAAAGTCGCTGCAAGCTTGGATTGTATGTTACTTGTGGATAAAAGAGTAAACGATCGCATTTTTACGAAAGCGCCTTAAGAAAATAAAGTTGCTCTACACACCGAGGCGATAAATCAAGCAGTGGCGGCGAGTGTAAAGTACTTGGTGACAAAACCAGACGCTTTTATACCCGCACTGACGATACAACAAATCGTGTACTTGAAATACTTATTACTAGTGCCAGGGAACAGCGTGAAGTGTAATAAGTTAAGATATCATCATATGTTTGATCATTTTATCGTCAGAACATTATGCAAAACAGTTTAAATTGTTTTTGCGATATTTACAGCAAAATTCTGTTCAAATGAAAAATGTCAGTTGCCTACATTAATGTAAAGAAAAAAACTAGATTTCTTGTCTGCATCAGAAGAAACTATTTTAAAAAGCTATTTAGTAAAAAGTTATAAAATCAATATGCCTCCAATGTAGATATAAAAGAAGGAAAACATTTTATTGCAGTTTTCCTTTCTACTTGTTAGCCACCCGGAAGTATTTCGCACATAAATTTCGTCATACTTACTTCACGCTCGCACCAAAAAAAATTTCAACTTGAATACACTCGATACGTTTACGTATAGAATAGTCGATATTCAGTCTTTTTTAAAAATATGCAAGATCCATGAGTTATTTACATAAAACCGGAATGAGTCCGCTGTCGTAAAACATCCGGTGGCAGCAAGCAAAGCGTCGAGAAGCGCGAAAGTAAGAAAGCAATCAATTTCTAATAGTTTCATCGAGATCTATTTTCCGCAAGTAAAGTTTTACAGGTAGTTTTAAAAGTGTGATTCTTGTAATTAAGGCGCAATTTAAAAGCTAGTAAAATAAAAATTATAATTAAGCACGTACTTTGCGTTAGTTCCTTGTTTTCACGACAAAATTTCTAAGTGTTTTAGATTGAAAGTAGCGCTATAAAAAATATACATGTGGTACAAAACTAATGCGCGTGTTAATATTTATTACATTTATTTCAACTTGGAGTAACCTTTCAACAGAGAGAAATCTATTGGACCGAATTCCTTCCGTGCTAAACTTTGTTAAATTAACTTTGCTCAACTCACGCTCTTGCAATAGACCCGTCGCGCCAAAATGAATTACAACAGCGTTGGCAAAAAAGCTTCACGTCCGAGCCTCGAAGAACGCGAAAAAGACCCGAATTCAAACAAAACGCATAGGTTTAAACTTTTTCTAAGAAAAATCTATACACTGTCAGTTAATCTTGTACGCACTTTTTTCAAAGTTTTCCCTTTGCTTCTCAATTCCGCTCACAGAGTGCTTTATTGTTCTTCTAAAACGCGTATAAAAACGTTTAATCTGAGAGGCGGTTGTTATTTAGTTTTTGTTTTCTACCTTGATTCCTTTAATTATATCTCGAGAACAAAATTTTATATTAAGGATGTTTGATGTTATTGTGCGAATTAACCTTAGTGGACGACTGCTTCACCATGCGGCTTCAACCGCACCAAAAGCAGGCTTTAATTTTTTCTGCCTGTAATTTTTACTTTATCGTGTTGCATTGTCTGTTTTCCGGCGTCGTTTTTTTTTTTTTGGCAATTTTCGGCTAGTTAGCTCGCGCTAGAGATTGTATTCACTCTTAGGCAGTCTAAAGCGCATTAAGAAATGCAAAAAGATAATGCTGCCGCGTGCTGTATAGTGTATTGTTGGCAAAGAGAAAAGTCGCTTGAGCACGATGAATGTCGCAAAAAAGCTCAAGAAGGAAGCGAGCGCAAAAGTCAGTCATGACGCTGACATTCCGCTTCCAGACGACTGGCAGTTCGTCCTGTCTCGCACTCGGAGGTTAGATTTACTACATTCTACGGTCTGCGACTCTAACTAAGAACTAGCAAGACTTCAGTTGTTCATCACATTGAATGTCAGATTCTTGACATGCCTACTTTTATTTCCGCATAATAATATGATGCTCATGCACTGGTTTGAACTTACTTGTCGCAATTTATTTGCAATGCAAGACACTTCATTCTGGAATTTAACATTAACCTGATGCAATTCAAAGAAAAGTTCTTGCACACCTATAGTAACAATTCTCAACAATGGACTTGACAAGAGTTCCATTCGTCTAACTTCTTCCCTTTCTTGTTGTTTGGGAAATATCTACAGTGTAGGAAATGTAAAGAGTAGCAATGCATGCAAAAATGTATCCAACTTTTCCTACTACAATAGCTTAGATCATACAAGGACAAATAATACACAAGAGGGTTGTTGGTTCAATACTTCAATCGGTGCTTTTGCATGCAGTGTGAAATTGAAACGTCGAGACCAGCGGCAAGTAGCAAAACTTTCAATGAAACCTTTACACCCTCCGCACCGCAAACAGAACACCGAGAGTTTTCACCGAGATGGTCAAACACGGCGACGGTAGTTTTGCAAAAGGTGGAATTTAGTTAGTTGGCGAGTTTATGGAGTTATCGCATACTATTCGTTCTGCAAATACGCTTAGGCCGAAGGCATCTGAAACGTATCTAACGGGAACGTTGATTTTAAACTACCTTTACCTACACTGCCACAAGTTACTTGTAACTGCATTAGTTTACAGGGGTGGCAATATTTATAATAGTTTAGGAATAATATCGGTTGAAATTTAATGAAAATGCTGTGTCTTCTGAAATGACCTTGTTGCTTGTTGTAAAGCTGTCGGCCTACCAACACAACTTTGTGAAGCAGGAGATCCTATAAGCATTATCGTCAACCCATCAACACGTATAATGCAAATCTGGAGACGCAACGCAAACGTATAACTTTTCTCTAATAGTCTAATGCATCCGCTAGTAAGAAACTATAATACCACATTTAGTTTACATACTGAATTCAAGCCAATATATAAAGTTGAGGATGTTATTTAATGAGTTTATAAACCTGTTTATTCCAACTAATACAGCATACTGTTGTTTCAATGTTATCCTTGCATAAGACTTGGAAGTTGTTTCTGGTACATCCTGTAGAAGAGTGTCGCGTATTATTTCATCGTGTATGGGATTTCAAACTAGGGAGAAGCAAACAAAGTCTAAATTGTTGTGGATTTGTAGCGTACTCTTAACGTGGTGGGTTGGAAGGAAAACACCTGGTGAGTGTCTGCAAAGTTTTTGCATATTAAGACAACGAAGCACCTCATAATAATATCTATAAACTTCATAGAAAACCGCTAATTTTGTGCAAAATAATTGCATAATTGTTGTAGTTAAACATCTTGCCGCTTTTGTCTGTTTTAATATTTGAGCATGTCAAGAAATTTAATCAGAATCGCAAATAAACGCTCCAAGGACTCGAGCATTATGAGTGGAAAAGCTGATGACGTGAATTGTGCGTTTTTCATTCACCCACCTTAATATACGAGTATAACGTCAAGAGAGCGAAAGGAAGGAAATCTTTAAATATTTATACGTTACGCCACGAAGCGGCGCATCCGGCAATGTGACATTTTCTTCCTTTCACTTTGCCTCTCTTCATTTGGCTTTTGCATTCGGTTGCATTCTTTTGATTTTCTATTTGCTTATGCTGTAGAGAGCGATGAGAGTTGAAGCAAATATTTTTTTCTATCTTTGGAGCAAGAATGAATTATATTAAAAAAAGAAAAACAACTTAATTATTGTTTGAAATGACCGAGTTGTATTAAGGCACACTAAAATAAATATGTTGCTATTGTGATTTTGTTGAGAACCGGACTAAGGAAATACTTTTAGAGAAATATTTATTTATCAACAATATATTATAATATTTATTATTAGGTCTATTTACAATCTGATAACAATACAGAACACGTTAACAGATTATAAATGAAGTAATAATTAATAATTGCAACTATCTGGATTTAAACTATTTACAATTAATTATTTTAAACAATGCAGAAAAAATATACTAGGGACCACTAGGGACTCAGAAGTGAAGGAATACTCGGATACAAGCGAAAGCTTTCATTGTTAAGCTTTTGCATGGTGGAAAATAGCAAAAAGAATTAAAGTTACGTTACTGAATTATAGAGGGCAATAGTATTATCGAATTGATGTAATCTTATTTTAAACATTGAGAGTTGAATTTGCAGCTGATAAAGGTTGCAAAAGCACAGAGTGTAAGAAACATCGTTTAGACAAAAGGTAGCGTTATTAACAAAATAAAATAATAATTGGTACATTTTTTAAACAGAAACTTAAACATTCAATTTATTTTTACCTAAGGAAATTAAGACACTGCAAGCAATAAGAAAAATAACATCATTTATACAAATATCAATAAAATCATTTATATTATGTTATTTATATTTATCAATTCATGTAAATATATTAATTCATGGATGATTACTTTATTAGCAGCATAATTAGCATTCGTGTTCAACTGTGCACAGCAGATTTTAATATAATTACAACATCAAAAATTAATAACAAATAGACCACTCTAATTCCGTGAGTGCACATTCATACATTTCAGTAATAGTGATAATTATTGCATATTTAATATGGTGCCCCAGTAAAGCTAAATAAATACAAATATTAGCATCTACGTAATATAAAAGTTATTAATCTGGAACGTCATCATTTTGAGCGAATGCAGAAATCAATAATGATTGCTATGAAATCAGATGTGTTATATTAACAACATTTATTCTGGTAAAATAAATTGAATTTAATTCTATTATCATATTTGATAAACAAATCTTCTGTGTGAATAAACAATCCCAAATAACAAGAGCTTATTTCGAAAAGTACTCCACTACTAAATTGTATTTAGCATAGTATTTTGTTAATTAAAAACAGTATCCTGTGAACTTCCAATTAACAGTTATTGAGCTCTCTTTTGTGTATTTTTCCGCGGGTACAATAACCAAAAAAGTTTATAAATTCATACCAGGGATCTATTGTAGAGTGCATATTTGTGCGGCGTAAATTTTGAACCCGCTGACGAAGCGTTTATTTCATTTAATGACAACGCACATTGATTGATTTTGGGCGATGCCCCGGCGGACGTTTAATTTGTGTATCTATTGTGTCTGCCTACGCCAGCCATTCATCAATTACGGCTGTTTTTGTTAATATTCTGACATCAACAAAATATCTGCGCGTGAAATAAATTTAATTTGTTTAAAAATGTGTGAATTGGTTGCATCGTCCAATGCTGCTTTCATCCAGGATTAACTAGCATTGAATGAAAGTGGTATTTTTGTGGAAATCGAGACGAACGCCATCAAGAGGAAATTCGATCTGCACGTTTGAAGTACGTACTTCTAGTGTACGTACCATAATGAAGTCAATTTAGATTTGAATTTCTCAATATCAATCTCCGGTGCTTTTCGTCGAGCTTTCAGTAAGTTTCTCTTTAGGAAAAAAATTGTGTACTTCATGACGTGGCATTATATTTATAAGCTAATGTAGTAGTAATGATAGATATTGAATGTTGAGGAGTATTTAAGAGTCCTCTGGATGCATATTTTTCTAAATCTCCACTTTATGTCATGCACAGTGACGCGGCAATCGTTTTCCATCCTCGTTACGAATGCGCTCGATAAATTACGGTACAAGTTGATAGCGATGATATCGCGAGTATTTTCCCTATATGCCCCGATGGATTACACTTAGTCTGAAGTTAAGGGGGTGTCACTGTAGTGGTGCGTTTCGTTTTCAGTCTCGTTGACGGAGAAATCATCGATAACAAGTACGCGTCGTCAGTGAGGCGAATGACGCGAGATGTGAAAGAGGACGTTTTCACTCCTCATCGCTTTCCTGCTTTCTTTCTTCTATATTTTTTTCATCTCAATTGTAGATTCTTGACCTCAAACTTCACTTCACACCTTCATTTATAGGGCATACGGATCGTTATTTCAATGATATTTGATATTTTTTCTAGATAGAATATTTGAAACGTGTCTTCGTAATTTTGTTGCTATAATTAATTTGTTAACGAAGCAGTCAGCCCATTAATCAACGTATATTTCATGAGCCAAGTTGCTGCCTTCTGCTTCATTAAAATTTTTATCCCGTGATTAGATTACATAATTAACGCCACGTCGTGTATATTTTTCCCTCGTAATTTAGGCTTTTATAATAAGGCGAAAGGTGCAAATATGATAAACTTGAGTGAAAAATCAACGGATTTACAAGGAAAGTTGTTGCAACCGTCTATTCATTCAGGTACTTAACTTGACGCCTTCTTCGTTTCGAAGCACGATGCAGACCTAAATTCATTTATGTCGCGCAGGATTTGTTAATCTTATTTCCTGCCTGCCGGTGCTTGCGGGTTCCACTCCACATAGCGGTGCACCGGTAGCCCTAACGTAGGCAGTGGTTGGAGATTGTCGTCTGCATGGGTTTCTCGGTTCCTTCCGCACATACACGGGTGACTTTCCCATAGTATACGATTGCTCTTTGCATGAATTCCGCCGGACGCAGCGACCTCCAAGCTCCACGCAGGAGGCTCTTTTGCTCTCATGACCGTATTAACCCAATTTATCGCCAGCGCCGCAGCGATAAATTGAAGTATTTGTTGGTATGGTGCGCGCACCAAGCGAGATTTGTTTGTTTCATGCGAGCGTGAGATCACGGCGCATGTGTTATCAGCGGGCGCGAGTTTCCGGCGCGGACCAGGTGGCACAGCTGCTAATGACGCCCGTCGTTCCTGCGGTCTGCTCTATTGCCGCCGCAGCCGCCGCCGTCGACGATGTCGTATCGTACAGTCGACACGTAAACTGTTCTCTTAGCGGTAGCGGGTAACAAACGCGCGTATTTGGAAAGCGATAACATCAATTCAGATAAATTGCTAATTTAGTGTTGGAAATTCATTCTGCTTTCACCATGCAGAGGAAACCTTTGTGACCAGTTACCAATATTGCAGAAAGGGCATACTGGTAAATCATCTAAACTGCAATTGAACGTTAAAGTATAATTTCCGACATTCAACAATAAACGTCAGCAATTGGAATTCCTTGAAAAATATTTTTGACAGAAAAAAAGTCAATATATGCTGTCATTTTCGGCGTCAAGGCAAAAAGAAAAGGCTTCCTAGAGAAAGTTTGCAATATGGTTCAAAGACTTGGATCATATTTTCAGCAATTTGGGGAATTCTCTCGAGTTTAAGTTGTGATGGAGATAAAGTATATTAACTTAGAAATATTTTGAGTACCTTGATTAATTTTATTTATTATAAAATCCGCATGGAGCAATTAAAACTCAAAAAGCATTTTGTTCATTTAGACATAAAATGGAAATGACTATTCCAACAACAAATAATTTTATTGCACTTTTCAGACATTTCTTCAAAATTAATCTGAACTTAAATAATAAAAATAATCAAAGTAGTCACTGTTATTTCCGCAATTCCAGTTCGATTAATTGCCGCAAGTTTTTTATTATCCACCTGAATAAAAAGTTTATACTCCTCGTAGTTTCGAGCGCTTTCCGAAGGTTTTATATTTATGGAATGCCTCTCTGGATATTACTAATAAAACTGGGCAAACCAGGAATGACGGTTATTATTCCTCCCGCTGCGCTTTCCCGAATTTCATTTTTGCTCGGAGCAACCAAATCACTTAAGTGCATCTAAATTGTAGTGCATTAACTTCTAACTGCCTGGAAATCTTTTATTTGCCTGCACTCCGCAAATAATATTTGTTCCTGATAAGGTTAGACACTTTGAGTGCAAGGCTTAGACAAATATACTTTTAATAAATCCCTGATGCTTGTTTCATAATCGGCTATAAAACGCAGAGTCCTCTCAAATGCCATTATAATAATACGGCGCACTTGCAGCAGTGTAGGTGCACGCAGGAGTTTTAAGTAGAAGTATGTACTACTTGTGAGATGATGATGTTGTAATATAAAAAGAAATGGATGGTAAAAAGTTGATTTACGCCTGATGGCCATGGTCGTTCGTCTCGATATTATTCGGAAAGTTTGCGAGGTTAAATGATTCAATAAAAATGAGAAAATTTCACCTTGGATAGGGCGTGATTTTGAAATGGTGGTTAAATTTTTATTATTAAATTAAAAGTGAAGAGGAAAAAAACACTAAAACATTGTTTATTACATCGCTTTATGTTTTCCTCTTAATAGTTATTATAGTACAGGTGTAGAACTTCGTAATTGTAATTTATTGACGCTAGTATAATGCAAATGTGATTGTTTGCAGGAATGTCTGAAATGTTGTTACTTCTATCGCATGACGCAGAATGCAGCAGCGCGACATTTATGACGTGTAATACGGAAGGTAATGAATTTTCCGGTCGCCTATTAATTCTACGAGAACTTCCGTCCGAGCTGTTGCGCTATTATGCAGGATATGCATTGCTTTCCTGCGCATATAATTTCCTACTCACCTCAGAGAAGTAGGTGATAGGAAAATTTAAACAACATAAATTAGCAATTATATTCTAAACATTAATTTAGTAAAAAATGTATTTTATTTTTTGCTGTTAACATATCTGAATATTTATAAGGTAAGGTTTTATGTATATTTTGCATGTTTTGCCTGCAAGCAGTTGAAGACTCTGCATGCAAAGTAAATATCTCAATATATTTTTAGCTTGCCGCAGAGCTTCAACAAAGTAAAGAAAACCGAAGTCGTTATTGTCGTTTTCTGCAAACAACGTCCTTATAGGCAAAGTCTTTACATCGTCTTTATAGATGCCTTATCTATATAAGCAAAAAATTCAAATGTAGCTAACCATTGGGCTGCAATATCCATAGAATTGATTGCCGGCTGAAGAAATCAGTTTGTTAAACTAGCCAAAGATAAGCCAAAAAAAAAACCGCCCTAAACAAGTATCTGCATTTTCCAATACTATGGCATCTGTTATTAGAGTCATCATTTATTTTTATTTAAATTAGCTACCGCAACTTGGAGTAAACAAATCTGCTGAAATTTATACGCACAGATTTAGTTGATTTTCGTTGCATTCAGCGCACATATTGTTGATGTTTGACTTTTTGTAGAGCCGCGGTTTCTGCACACATGTTTTCATTTTTCCAACTGCTTAGGATTCACTTAGAATGTAAATGTTTGTGTTGGAGGCGGTTGGCGGCGTCGCCAGTGTCCATTCGGCATCGATGCAGTCCTGCTTGTGCTTGTTAAAGTTTGCTCGATAACAATTTGCTGCGGAAAACCTTCCACTGCTAGTAAGACAGAAAATGACTATGGAAAATGTAGAATCAATTTTATATTCCCACTTGCACGTTTTGTTTATAATCTTCTTTTATGCATGCAGACATAAACTAGTAATAAAGAACAGAAATCTAAAGCAAAACATAAAAAATTGTTAATATTTTTTGCATATATGTCATATTTTTGCAACATTTGAAAATTATTTAATTTCCATCGAGTATTGGCGCGGCTGCAATGGCAATAGCTGTGATTTATGTGTGCATCGAATAAAGTGTAAACACCCATAATTCATTGCTAGCGCGAGATGAAATTGCGAATATTTTGCGCAAACGCTGTCGGCAACTTTTATCGCCAACGTGGTTAGTATCGCGAGCTAGTCAAAGATGACCTAAAGCAAAAGAAAGTAGAGGCGCCAAAATAGTAAAGAAAAACAAACTGCTTTAAATGATAAATGCATTTTCGCACTTTGAATCTTAACTTTGATACAATTTTAAACAAGAGTAAAAATCTTCAATTAATGTATAGTTTGAATTAAAAAACATTTGTATTTGATGGCAACAACAATTTTTTGATTCTTTTGCATCGTTAAATTCGCTTTAATGCAATTTCACCCTTGCTCGTTTAAGGAAATTTAATTCTATGCCAAATTTTATTATTATTTACGTTTTACGCTTGCGTTTATGTGCTCATTGTTTCCTTTATTGCCGGAATTGGATATCTTCAGCGCATGAAGCCGAACATTGAACCGACATCTAGCAGGTTACGCATTTGAAAGTTAATTTAACTGCTGCAAAAAACACATTTTATTCTAATACATTTTTACATCACCTTTTCGGCGCCAAGCAGCGTCTTTTAGCGCGCATCAAACAATGCGTTATAAGAGCAAAACGCGACGACAAACCAACATAAAATATTTTATTGTCAAGCGACGTGCGACTTATTTTTATGAGAACGAATTTATTCTCGAAAAAACAACCGGGTTTCAATTAACTGACTCAAGAAATAAAGGTTGATATAATCTAATAAATATTGATTAAGAATAGAATGGATAAAATTGATGCAATAAACCACTGATTAAGTTGGTTTATCGGTTTCGCTAAAATAGAGCGCAATTTCCACTCGGTGTGCATTTATCGAGTTTGGAAACACAATTAGAAATACACTAATTCAACAATTGCTTGATAGGTTCAGGCGTGGAGGTGGCTGTGCGTGAGCCAGCGACGGCGGCGTTGTGCAAATAATCCGTGCCAAATTAAATTCGACTGTTTTCCGATGAATTTGCAGGCTACAATCCCAGAACTTTGCGAATTAAGCACGTATAGACTTTATTTTATTTATACAAGGAGGTTATAATAAAAAAAAAAGTTCAATTTCTTAATCAAGATTCCCAAAACCACTCTAATCTTGGCAAATAAATTCAATGATTAGGTGTTAACGGATCTTGAGTGAGTCCTTGGAAGCAATTTATTTTAATTAATTTGAGCTTATAGTCGAGGTCACTTTCTGATCACACTGCAGACGCAAAATTGCGACTTGCCGTTGACATTTTCCGGCCAGTGAGTGAGGTTGAGTGGATAGAGTTCGACTTTGCAGGTTTGCTTTTAATAGAGCAGCCGGCGTATTGAGGTGGATTCTGCATCGAAGGGATGTGACCCGACGTCGCGCACTTAATTCGAGCTCGGAGAGAAGCGACTTTCATTATCCTGTGCCTTATTTGGGTGGTAACTTAATTAATTCCCAGTTGCTACGTGTCTTTTATACCTTAAGTAGAATTAACAAGTCGTGACTTGGCATACACTGTCCTAGGAAACGCTCACAAGAGGTGAGAAGAGACAATGAATCATGTATTTATTCAATTAATTAAAGTAATCCCGTATTTTTTATCTGCATTTCTACAATTTCTTGAGAATACATTATTATTAATTAATTAATAATTTCTCACAGAGAAACCGAGTTTTTTGTGCTTTTCTGATAGTAGAAAATTTATTTTTTTCAATTTTGACTACAATACCCATTTCTTAATTGTTTCTAGACATTGAATCAAAACAAAGATAATTGTTTATGTGTCAGACTGAACCTGGGTTAATAAACAACATTGGTTATTGTGCAACGTTCGTAAGTATGCAAACAAAAGATTGTCAACCAACGCTCTACCCTTAGCTCATCCGTCGACTGACGGGTAACATCATACTGACCTATCCGAATCTATTCCCCAGAAAAGAGCCAGCTTACTGACTGATAGTAACACATCTGCTTGAGCTTGTGCTCTCCAGCGCCGATGAAGAATATTAATTATAGTGGTCTGCGCAGTGCGCTAATAATAAACGACGCGACATTAATTTCTTAGCCACCATTCTCGGATGCCCGGCCGCTGTTGTTCAATTTAACTCCTTGTTTTGCATTCCGTCCGCAAACCTCTTGTCTAAACTTTGCTTTGTCGTTCTAGATATACGTGTTGGAATAGTGGCGGCAGAGGCGGATGAAGAAATGATTTGTGTATACACTCGGTATAACATAGTTGCTGGATTGTTGTGAGAGTGGCGGATGCCTAGAGGCAAGGACGCAAATCGCAAGAACCTTTTTCGTATTATTCAGTTGCCGAAGTACGTTGGTTATGTAACAAACCAAGTAGCTAAGATTACTACCCAGTAGATTTGCATTTTATGGAGGGATGGTAAATTGTAGATGGCAGCTTGGATTATTAATATGTCGATTTTTTATCAAGTACAGAAACAAGTAGAAACAATTTGTAATATTTTTGTTGAATTCGTCCGAAGCTATTAAAACTAATTGCGCTCGACGCTGCAACACGTGTTTGATATACGTTTTCGTTTTCCGCCGCGCGCACAATTTTCGCATCGAATTGATGAACAAGCCTCTCTGTTACTTGGGGCGTGCGTCGTTTATTGCTCTATCGCTTACGGGTCGTAGCGAGAAAAAATACTATTTTATTTGTTTCTAAAATAATGAGCGGCTAGGGACGTTCGAGTGGCCTGGCCATAAATCTATTCCTACATGGGAGCCGTGGAAACGTGTATGTCGTGTCCAGCGTGCGCCCCTCCAGCACTTTTAATCTTATATTGATGGATTTTTCTTTCTTTACCAGACGATATGTTTTCATTCCAGGACCGCATGACAACACCAAGGTAGCAGCAGTTGTTTATTCTAGTTCTCAAAATGGATTTTTCAATCTGACTTTGAAACCGAATTGGAAATTGCGCTATTAAAGCCACATACTGATATTGAAATACTCTACGAGATAGTTTTTCCGGATAGGTTTTAAGAACAAAAATAAATTTATTTTGACTTTAAAGATGATTGGGGCTTGGAAAATCCATTTTAGTAAGTATATTTGACTTTTTTCAAAGTTGGCTTTGTTGTTCGTTGCTTTAAAGGATTTGCACATCTTTTTAACCCGTTGTCTCGTTGTACAGACTTAAAACAATATGTAAATGGCGTGCAATCGGCGGCGGCGTCTGGTCGTCGGTTGCAGTAGCAGGAAAGAAATCGCCGTCGAGCGCGCCGTGATTAATTTACATTAACAAGTGTGCCGGTGCCCATCAGCGCCTCAAAGATTTAAAAGGACTAAAAGTTGAGCTACGCCATTCGATGCCGTGCTCGACACGTTTACAGAGCGTTCTTATAATGCAATTCATACTCACATCGTAAAATTAAATTTCCTCACAAAGCGTGTTTTTTACACCATGTAACAGCTGCGAATGGAAAGTTGGAACACTTTTCACCCGTGCAAGTCTGATAGCCTTTTCGACTTTATCATCCGAAACTTAAGATATATTTTAATTCCCGCAAACCGCCATCCCGTGCAGCAGGATTTGGTCGGCTTGTGCGTGAAACAGGCAGAAAAAACAGGGTTGAAAAAGCAAGCTGAAAATACATTAAGAGGAAGTTTATTGTTGCAAATTTTGAGTCAAAAATGAAAAAAAATGTTTGCCTAAAACTTTTTAAAAGATTCCTCAGTACTGATGCTTTTATTCTGAATAAATTCAGTTTATGCGTGTTTATTTAGTTGCAGACAATGCAACTGGGAGTAAATGATTAACAGTACGTTAGGAAAATTCCAGTTTTATCTGTATTTATATCTTCACATACATATCTAATATGTGCTAAATTGATATTTACATGCTACTGATGCACAAATAGCGACGTCGCGTGTGGCAAAATAGCAAACGTCGTGGAATAACTAGAAAAATTAGATGAAAAACGCAATTCGAGGCAGTCACGTGTGACGGGCATAAAACGTCATCACTTTTATGTGTGCGACGCTGAGATGAAAGCATCAAGAATAAGAGAATGGCGAGAATGTTAAAAATGTAAATACTACGCGTTTCGCACATTTAACACAATTCAAGTAAGCGTAGAACTGGTTGCCTTCAAACGAATTTAATATAAATACAATAAAGAAATAAAAAGAGCCATTACTTAACAACCTCAATTTATTTATTTTACCTCTTTATTTATATATTCTTTCTTTGAGCACAACAAGTTGTTCATGTTTTCCGTGTTTTTGAAGGCGGTGTTTTGTACGAAAGTTCTTTCTCTACGTGCCTCATAAAGAAAACATGCGCTTGCCACGCGTGCTAAGCCTTCTATTAGTGTTCGAAATCACGTTCGCTGTGGTAATTTCCTCCATTAGACATTGCCGCCGCCCTGCGACTGGACGCGCCCGCTTCCGGGCATGCATTGTGCCCTTGTGCGGCGTACATAAAAGAGGCGAAAACGTAGAGGATTGCCACTGATCGTCGAGGGTTTACGGCAGGCGACACAGATTGCGCCATCAGGACGAGGATCACCGCAATCGGGTGATCGAAGGACTGCGCATAAAAAGCAAACGTTATGAGCGGGCATAAAATCTAATTACGAAACACATTGAGGTCTTTAGGCAGATCGATTTAGGTCCGCATTGACGATGATGTCAGCAGTATGTTTACGTTATTTGATATGCAATTAGATTGGTAGAAGTAGGTCAGTTGGGAGATTAATTTGATGCCTCTACATAGTTGGAGTGCACTTAAGTAAGATGATGATGGCTGTGCATTTTTCACTTGAGATGGAATTTATGGAAGTATGAAAAGTTGCCACTCTGCAGAAAACATCATCACATCATTAGCGGTATTATTGCGGAAAAGGCGACGCAGTGGCGTTAATGAAGTGCAATAAGTTATCTTTTGGAGTTGATAGAAAAGAACAGTTTTTGTGAGTTGTTATTTTTACATAAAAGATTTTTTCTTTTTTTAAATCTTAAAAGAAAGCGTCATTTATTATAATTTAAGGTTATGTCGGTATTGCACCAAGCTCCATACCTCATGATTTAACTATCACTATTTCCTACTCTGTTTTAAGTAAGAATATGTTTTAACCCAAAATGATTAAAATTTCTCAATATCATCAACACAAAGATATTCCAACTTGGTTTAACTACCAAGTTGCAGTAGTAGTTCTTTAGCGTACGCTAACAATGAGCGAAACTATTCGGTTTATCGCACTAATGCAATATACGATATACATTCCGGAACCGGATGCGCGCTGACGCGACATTATCGCAAGCGCAATGTTTCTGACTGCGACAACACGGGCTCTGAAAGTTTCCGGCGCCAAATTGAGTTCTACTCACGCAGTCAAAGCAGTGCTATAGATTCTTAAAGCAATTTTCAAAATAATATCGAACTTTTTGAAATCAATATCCACTTGTAAAAGTTCAGTTCTTCCCATCTTTTCAATTCTAATGTTAATTAATTTGTTTTCTTTCCTACTAAAACTTTCTGCATCTATAATTATCACTTCCTCATTTATTTTCAAGGCACCCGGTGGTTCCGTTTACCGACGACTTGATAATGATGCTGGTAATGCCTAAGCAAGAACATAACGCATTTATTACATTTTAACGATTACGGATAATGGACGCTTTCCTTTGCAGCCAACCAAGCTTGTGCTCCACCTTTAAATTTGTTACTTTGGTAAAGTCCCCCAATTTTGCGCTCTTTCGCTTGATAGTAATTAGCTGCATCTAAATGCTTTTCGCTGTATACTTTCTGCGCCTCTGTCTTACAAAGTTCTGCGCGTTGAAAAGTTGCGTTTTGTGCTAATAAAATGGAACGAAAGTGGTGCGCTTTTGGTTAGCCCTTTGTTTGTAAATAAAGACAAATTATCTTCATCGTCAATATCAGGCTACATTAAATTAGTACTAAATAAGATTGTGCTTTTAACTATCTACTTAACGATTTGGTTTGCTTCTGCAGAGAAAAAGGAAAAAATAGTAAAGGAAATTATGGTACCAGGAAAGTTTCTTAAGTGAAAACTGAAAGAAGAAAAATTTTATTAATGCGGATTCTTAATCTAATGTGAATAATATGATTTTTAATTTATTAGTATCTCAAAGTTATTAACATAAATTTGTTGTTTATAATTTTAGCTAAGTAAATTTAGTACACCTTACAAGCTACTTCTTTCATCTAGACGCAAGATAGTAAAAATTCTGCATCGCTTTCATATTCCTTTGTGAACATCTGGTTGGAACTCGTAACAAGCATGTTTGCAAACCATGTTTGTAAGGAAAAAATTCAAAGCCCAGAAGCAGCTTGCTCCTGAAAACCTCGGATTTGCCGATTTCGTGCGGATTTCAGTGCCAGGGTGCACAATGCACCCAGGCGTTTGCACAATATTGGATCGTATTTTCATATTTGATATCGATATTTTCTTCTATGGCCATGGCTTACAATCTACAAACCTATCTGCTTATCGCTACCTCGTCCCCGATCGAATGCAAAATGGAAGTTCAAGTGGCTGCAGTACACATTTTAGCCTCGTTGACAAGAATTTTATTGTGTTAAATCACTATGTGATAAACTTGAATAGATTTACTTTTGCGAACTTCTATTGGTACAATCAATCAACGTCGTTGTATCAACTGAAAGTGTTTGGTTAAAAATAATGAATCGTTTGGACATATTTCAATATTATTTTAGCATAGGAAAAAGTACACCGTGTAGATTATTGCATGAGTTGATATTAAAAGCTGACACATGTGACTCACATGCATTACATACGTGGATAATGGCGAAAAAGTGTAAATGTTAGCAGTAAACGCCCGAGTTGCTAAGAAATTTAAAAGACGAAAGTTTTCTCGAGGAGTGCGGCGTGGAAACTTTATAGGACATAAATTCTAGAAGAACTAGACCCGATAGTAGTTTATTTTTTTACTGCCAAGATTCATGGTTTTACTCAAATCCAAATTTACAGACATAGAATGTTAACAATTCTGTATGTACGTTTTTCTGAATATGAATTTAGTCTTTTCAGTTACTCAGTATGTTTGTACACCTTAAGACTTTCCAGCAATATATATTAGGAAGATTACGTCGTCTACTCTAGCATACCTAACATCAAAGTACAGTAAAAACGCTGCATTTCAACTAAGGAATACACCAATATTTTTTTATTTTAAGTAACTCTCTTACGAATTCTACCTTCTCCAGATACTGTTGGTACAGGATCAAGCATGAATAACGACCTGAAAATTTTCGAACGCGGATTTTTTATTTCACGGCCGAATCAGGATCGGTTTGCTAAAACGACTTATAGATAGAAATGCGACATTGTACTTAAATCATAAAAGCGTTAAACCAGCCAAGCTTAGAGCGTGGGATATGGAGCGTGGAGCGTAAACGCACCGTCGAGGGAACAAAAATATTCTTTCAAAAGAACATTGCGGAGATGAATAATTTCAGATTTGCACAGCTTACTGCTGCGGTTTACATCTGTTTGTTATATTAAAGCTTGTGTATGAAATATCAAACATGGATTGGAATCAAATCTCTCGAGATCTGCGTCTACAACAGTTTTTCTTCTGTCATGTAATGTCATATGCATCGGCTTAGATTTATGTAAACCTGCCACTTCTCTAAAGATTTCTAATCTAAAACGACATACTTTATATTTAATTTAATCATAATTTTAAAGATAATTAAAGAGACAGCCCCACTCTGTAGCACAGTCGGTAAGCCGTCTCACTGTAGCAGTGACAGCGAAGTACATATTAGGACACGGATTCATACCTTGCTGAGGGTATATTCAATACCTGAAACTGTTAATAACTCTGGTAGTTGATGCAGTATAATGGAATGGAGGTCAAGTACGGTGTCGGTATCCGGCATGGTTACAGTAAGCTTCAGAAATTTACAGTTAACTTTTTAAAATTTGTTTTGATTGCAGCGTGTTGAGACCAGATTCTATTAACGAAATTTTAATCCTGTAATGTTGTTCTGTGACGCTTGTGCAAAGCCTTCATTGGGAATTTGTATGCTTGGCTGGTCTCGTCTTGGAAATAGCCTACGGTTAGAAATCCAATTCCAGATTCAACGTGCGTCGCTTCTTCACCTCTTCACTTCATGTAGCGCAGGTATGAGTCTTCTTTATTCGCGGTGAACTTTTGACAGACAAAGCGGTAGTTAGTTGTCTCCTATCATTTACCATCTCTCGGTGCGCCAGAGCACTGCCGACTTCAACTTATTTGCAGTTATTTACTTCGTAAATCAAGTACCTACATCCTACCAAAGTAACATACACCGTGTTTCAATCTAATAAACGCAAATATTAGAGACACATGAAACCGGGTACTTATGAGACAATCTTAAGAGATAATCTTGCTGATCTAACAATGAATTGTCTGTGATGTTAGGTTATGTTGAGGAGATGTTAATTGCTTAGGTATGGCGTGTTCTAGACGAGTTAGACATGCGGTAGTAAAGTTAATTGAAATTCGGGACAATACCTCAACGACGCCAAAGGTTGTGCCATTTCTCAGTGCACTGCGTTGGGGGATGTTAAGGTGCCAAGAACGGTGGAAGAAACAGCATTGGCAATGGTGCTGGGCAAATGAGTGGAAGAACAGAGCGAACATCCTACGACGAATTTTACATTTAATTTATGTTGAAATGCTTCATGCAGAGAGCGTATGAGTGGCAATGATAGGGACGCCCTTTTGCTACATTAATTTTCTACACTTAACTACACTTTGAAACAATTATGTACAGTATGTTGTCAGAAATAAATTGTATTTCTTTTTAATGGTCTGCAATAAGTGGTTGATGCTTCGCATCATTTGCGTGCTGAAATAATACCAGTCTAACGCAATGAAGATTATTGATATTGCAACTAAAGACCAAATTACCGTAAAATTCAAAGCAATTTTGGTAGTCAAATTAGTCCGCACGCAATCACGCATTTCAACATTTCCCAATCTCGCTCAACCATTAAACGCCTCTATGTAAGACTAAGCCATAGGCACATTATACACACAAGTATTCTGCCGCCTCCAGTGTCGAATTTGTGGTCGCCAAATTCCGCGGCAAGGTACGCGCCTTCACCCGTAATACAGTTGCACAAGTTGAATTATGAATGAGCAGTTAGCGTCGTCGCGCGTCGGGTTATTATGGAGTGTAAGACAATTACACGGCTGAGAGGAAGGAACTTAATAATTCATCCCGTGTCCCGACCATTGTGCGCGTTGTATGCGCGGCGGCGGATGCGAAAGTTTACTTGTACTTGATGTCCTCTTCTGCCGCCGCTGCTCTTCGCTTGCCGAAATGCACAGAAGATATATCGCGAGCTTCGGATTATGTTATGTATGCATGCCGGATGCATAATGGCGGCGATGTTTCAGTGTTTCAAGTGCACTGCCGCCGGAGAAAAAGCCAGAAACAACAAAAACAGGGGTGGAAATATTTTATTGTCTAACATGAAACGTTTAGATATTATTCAAAATTATTTTTATGAGTCTAGAAAACATTTAACGGGAGATAAAATTAAGTTTACTTTAACTTATAAGTGATGTATACAATTGATGATGTTTAATTCAGCTGCTGATGTTAGTTACCGATTAAAAATTATTTGATTTTTACAGAAATTATTACGAGAAAATTAATTTATTATTATTAACATAAAACTTTCACTTAAAAATTAAATAAAAAATATTTCTTAAAAGATTTTAGATTCATATACTATAATTATTGTCATACTGGTATAATTTAGGAGTTAATAAATATGTAATTTTGTTTTAAAAATTGATTAAAATTGTTTTCCTTTTAGATATTTGTTAGAAAAGAACTTGAGAGGATGGTCTATGAATCTATGGAATGGTTTGAACATTAATTTACAATAAATTCTCCGGTAAAAGTCCATATTTAAGCGAAATTTTTATCTTCGTTAAAATTCGGTTAACATTTCTTTTGCACTGATATTTTTACTTTTCAATTAACTACTTCTTCTGGAGTTAAATTTATACATTCCATTATAAACCTTGGATTTGTTGTTGTTGTGAAACCCTATCCCCATTCGGAAATCGTCGCATTTATTACTTTTATTGGCGCAGTCATCATGACTATTATATTATGCGAATCGTTGATAGTCACATCACGCATGATGGATAATAACGAGCACGCCAACGTACAATAAGAGAAAAAGAAAAAACTCAGCTGAATGCTAGGAACACTATGGCAGGCAATAAATGGCATCTCAGTATTGCATAAACCGGTTTGATATGTTGGCAAAATATAACAATATTTACTTATACCAATGTGCGACCACTTGGATTTTTATGACGTGCCATACATCATACTGCCGCTACATAGCAACATATTGTGCTTTTTTGTGGAAGGATGTTTAAAGTCAAACAATCAAAGCTATATTAAGTAAAAAATATAGAACAAAAACAACCATTTATGTTAGTGCTCTGGTAATGCAATCTTTTGTTGGCGCTTGTCGTGGGTAACTAGGCGTCAATTTGAAACCGCGGCTGGAGGCGGTCGTGCTTGTTCTTATTATGTTTTTTTTTTTCAGAGGCAAAGACGAAATACAGTGTAGCCGAGTGCAGACCAACAATGCGAGTGAAGAACCAGTCGAGGAATGTTGATTGACATAATCCTCTCTGAAATTACTCAGTGAAGATGTCGTGGAAGATTTATATTACGCTAGGAGTAAATAAAGGCTTTAGCAGAGAAGTATTTATTTGAAAGAAAAATGTTAAGTTTTTTAGTTTGATTTATTGATATTTAAAAGGAAATATCAACTCAAAGGTTGTAAGAAGAATACATGTCAACTTGGCTGCATACAATCAATAACCAAATCAAAAAAGTTTTTATTTTAAACATACATAATTTATTATACTGGAAGCAATTAATTTGCATTCATAACAATTACTTCTCAAGAAGTTCCTCAAGCAAATACTCGTACTATCTACATTATCAATTTTTTTTAATATTTGAATAATAATTGTTTTTAGCAGCGGGAGAACCATAGAAATTTCGAAAAATTTGATTATAATTAAACTAAAAAAGCTTTTAACATACACATTCAGTTTAAAAATATTGTAAGTATAAATAGAATTTTGTTTCCATTTGGAATTATTATGTATTATTTATTTAGTACGTCTCTGTTTCATAGTTGTACTCCGAGATGATAAAAATGTAGCATGTGAAAACGCTTCCTCAGGGTTGTTGTACACATCTTGTTCGCGTCTCGCATTTTGCGAAATTCAACAATAGTCTGTTTCGATGTAGTCTTAGTGTTTGTTCGCCGTCACACTTAAATTCCAATATGCATCCGCGCGATAAAGTCGCGAAAACATCATGGCATGCTCAGTTATGTCAGAAAGACTCATCATAAATTCTGCATTGTGCAGAATAAAATAATGTACGGATAAACCCAAATAAAATTATTGTCGATAAGGAAATAATTTCACCATTAATTTATAACGACATGCTAAAGATGAATGCCATATTTATTATGTATATGATTGAATGCAATAATTATTTTTTTCCACAGTTCTTAATTAAATTAGAATTTGATAAATTTAATATTAATATATTGGTTAGAATTCAATTTCTAATTGTTTACTAATCGCTGGTGACGCAAGTGTGTATTGCATTTCTAATTTACATTTGCATGTCGTGATTGTTATTATTCAAAGCGTAATAGTGCCTTGACGCATTTGTGGTTTATGTTCGAATCCTTACAAATGCTTTAAGTTTAGTGATGCAAAAGTGTAAAAAATCTAATTCGCATTCACTACGGGTAATAATCTTAAAATAAAACACATTAGACTTGTTTGCGTCATCCTCACCCTGTGCGTTGTGGGTGAATAGAATAGCTGCAGGAAATCGTACACACAATTCTTCTCTACGATTATACTCCCTAGTTCGAAGCTTCCACACTTCTCTTTCTTCCCACTGCGTTGATGTTTAGTAGAATAGCGCGGAAACAAGTGAGATAATACTGGCTTGGCCAACATCAAAAAACCCCGGAAAAACGTCTTGCATCAAGTGAGCGCCAAAGCATAAACAGATTAAATGTTCTAATTTTCCCAAACATTACACTTTGATTATTTTTTTCCTGATGGGGACGTGCCTCAATTGTCTTTGATGTAACCGTTATTCTTGCGAGGATGTTAAACAAAGTGGTAAACGCAAAACTTGAGCTCAATTAAATTAATTTAGACTTCAACTAAAATAATGCTTTTTTTTAATATTTGAATAAATAAGAATACGTACAATGTTTAATTCACGTCATATTCAGGAAGAAAACCATGTTGGTACATGATAAATAACCAACAAAACAGATTGATATTTTATGATGCAGTAAAATCAGAAAAAAGGAACAAGTTGCTGGCCTTTGCCGAGCTTCAATGATGTCGGTATAAAAATTATACGAAGCAGTTTACACCACCGTTGCTACTGTCGCGATTCAGGCGACATCGCCAAAAGCAAGAAAACACGGCCGCCCGTAAAAAATGTATCTTTATATGGCAGTCGTGCGCAATTGCCTAGATTGCCCTATAACTTCTACCTCAATAGGCACACATCGTAAATCACCGAAATTGAATTCACATGCATGAGAGATGAAATTGAATTTTAGCTTCACCTTTCTGTATAGACACATTCAAGGAGTCAGTCATACTATAGCTTAAAGTCTACTTAGCAATTCAAATAAAAATTAGATTTTAATTGTTAGTTGACTATTGTGTGTAAGTAAATATGTGTCGAGCGTGTACAAAAGTTGAGGCGCTACTTTAAGTAGTTTAGGGCGTCCGACGTTTTCCGAACGGAAATAAATTGCCGACCGTCGTCCAGCCAGATAAGATGTACATTTAGTGGAGTTTAAGTTTCATCCCAACACACATTTCTGGTGAAGGCGGCATAAACATTTAAACAGTTATACAGAATGATACAAACCATTCTTAGATTTAAGGACGCTTCAAACTTGAAAGACTTTGAGTAGCAAGAAGTTTTCTTAAGTATTTTTATTGGTTGAGAGAACATAGTTATCTCTTGTATTCAGGGAACTAGAAAATTGTCTTAATTTGAAGTTTAAAATTTATAAAGAAAGTATGAGCATACTTTGTGTTGGGTTACAGACTGGTGAAGGAGGAGAAAAGTCGAGAAACCTTTGCTTTAAACGACCGGTTATACGGGTGCGACTATAATAAGTGCTGGAAAGTTTAGTGCACGTAAGTCAACCTCAAGTTAGAAAGTCAGAAACACAAGACCTGGGCTCGATAGTTGCTATGTAGCAGCAAGAAGTTGTCACAAAATCTATAATAGTAAATATAGATGGTCTACCTATCCAGGTCTCATGAATTCAATTATCTCTTCTTGATATCACCCACCAATCAAAGCTTAATTTAGCCAAATGATTCCCATTTCTCGTTATTTCTATCTATGCTTGTACACAACACTAGAAAATAAGGTTGCTTTTCCAATATCAAAAGTGTGCAGGGTCATTGAAAGAGATAATAAACAAGCGGCATAGGCATCGACAAAAGCCACCGGGCAGCGCTTCCGGTCGGTTAAGCTGCGGCGATTCCTTGCTTGCTGCGCCGCACGAGCTGTAACGCCGTTACAGGTCGTTGGTTTGATTTTGCGTTAAGAGCAAATTGCTCTAATGGGGCTCATAATTCCTCAAATGACCTATGGGACATGTTAGCGATTAATGTTTTGCAGTGCGCGGCGGGAGCAACCTACAGTCATCTCATAACAAGTGGAAAGAAGGCTGGAGAAAAAGCAATTTTATGAGTTGGCTCTAGATTGCATCTCGGCAGACCACAACACACTTCCTCTTAGTCTACTAAATCAGACCTCAAAAGTCCAATAGATTAGAGGTTAGGAAAGCAGGGATTTTTGTAACATGCACTAGAATATCTCCATTATGACGAATTTCTGCAACAACAGTGCAACTTCATTTATCTCTAATTTTAATAAGACGGCTAAACACGGCAACAGTAAGAGAAGTTTAATGATAATTTCAGTTAATTTCATACACAACAATGACCGGAAAATGTCGACGTTGGCGGCTGTGACCGTGTACACATGGATGCTACGAACCAGAGAGATTAAACCAGAATTTGAAAAGACAATTTCTATTTGGACACGATGACAGTGTAGAGTACTACTTTGAAACTAGTAACATAAGTACAGAATCATAAATTCGCAGAATTTACAGAAAGTGAAAATCCAGAAAAATGGAAATTTATAAATCAACCTTGTTTTCAATTCAGACGTTGAAAGACGCAATTTGTTACAATCTAAAATGTGTAAATGAAACGTGCTGTGATAGTTGGATTCCTAGAGAGGAAATAGAATCTTGCAATTAATATTACGACGGTGGCGAACTAAATTCTGAGTTTGAACCTAATCTTTCTGAATTCCTCTAGAACCAACTAAGTCTATCTTTAATACTAACTTTTCATATTTTTTCTAATTTCTATTGTTGAAGGCATTGCTTACTGTCAATGAAAAATATTCACAACTTCTCTAAGTAACCTGTATGAAAATGTTAAATAGAACTTCCTTAGAAGTGAGCTAGAAGAAGCTGCTGAGGGAGAAACTTTGGTAATAAATCATGTGATATAATGGGTGTGTAATTTAATTACAATTAGATACACAACTTGAGACGACTTGGAGAACTTTCCATCCGTTTTCGCCCAGGGCGTTATGGATTGAATTGTGGCGTAACAAATTGTGCCTAATTCAAAATATTCGTTGGAAATGGAAAGGAGTATTAAAGTTTACACGTGGAGAATTAATAGTTGTTTTGCAGAAACTTGTCTAAGGTTGCTTGTGATGTCTTTGGAAACATTTTAATTTAGAATGTTTGTAGGTAGTGATGTAGGTAGGTTGATGACGTTTAATTTACCTATGATGTGCATCCCAATTGATGTGGAATAATTTCAGCGCACTTGAATGCAAACAGTGAAAGGACACAAATCTCAGTGATCGTTCGGGATGCTTGATTTGCATAACCTCGACATCATTGCGGCGATCGCCGTGGTGTGTTTAATAATTGAGACCACCTGTAAACTCGTGGGGATGCTTTTATATTCGCTCGTGCATGCGGTCCACGACCGCAGACGGTGTTTCAGTTGCCGCATCGGTGATCCGGGAAACGGTCAAGTGCTCCGTGATACAAGCAATTCCCGACCGCCGCCGCATGACTGCCCGCGTGCGATTTACATTTTTTGCACATGCACACACAAGCTGGCGAAAGCAAGTGAAGCGAAATTTGTTAAATCTGAGCACAAACAGCGCTCTGCCTATTGAATATGAGTCCCTATCGTGTGCAGATGGACTTTTGCTTGTGCATTATTGAATGGAAAAGTTTGCAGTCGGCAAGTTGAAAATACTCGTGTAAATCAAGCTGGGATTGGGAGGCGGTGTTGATTTGGTGTATTTCATGACTATCCGTTTTTGAGCCTGACCACAAGCTTACATCGCTAACCTATGACCAGCCTCGAACTCTTATGATTCGCTCGTGGTACGTGCAAAAGTTTAACTAACTTTTAATTGAATGATCTCAAAGTTACTGCATCGACCTTCGTAGCAGGAAATTACCCACCGTTTTTACTTCCAATCAACTTAATCTTTACAATCTAATTTCAAACCTTAATTTTAAAAGTTTATACCCAAATCAATTGTCTCTTGCGGTTCATGTTATGTGACATGCGTAACGATAAACATCCGATGTCGGATTTTGAGCGCCGATGGTAAGTGATGATCAGCGGCCATCGCCGGTAATTATATCAAGAGATATAGCAGATTAATTCACCGCACATGCCATTTAAGCCGATTTGAGTCGCAACAGCAGTAGCAGTGCGCGACAGCCCATTAAACTTTCGGCATGGCTGCGCAGTATTGTTTCAGTCATTTCGAAAGATAATCCCGGTGGCGGCGTTCCGTCTGCCTAATGGCGAGTGCGCTTGATGCGTGCGAACGGACGCGCGTAGCATCGCTATTGGAAGCACATCGTTGGTGTGCAATAAACGCCATAAAGTCTGCAGGAAACCATCGTGTTCCGTTAGTGATTAGTAATTGCAGATCAAATTTACGCCATGATGAAAATCAATGAGTCATATAAATACACAGTGCAGACATGGACAATGTTATGTTATTTGGAAGTCAAGCTAGGCACTAAGTTAAAGTTGATCTAGAATTCTGATTTCTGATTCTGATTTCATTTTCAAGACAATCACTCATAATTTGTTAGAGCGTAATCTTCTAGGGGCAACAAGCAATCATCAGTATCAAAACAACGCTCTTATGCAAGAAAAAAATGACAAATAATCCCGACAAGAAATCATGTTATTGTTACGCACTCTCCTTCTTCGTTCTTCTTCTTGAAGTACACGTAGAATGTTTGTTGGTGGTCTGCTATATTTTGAGATAGATTGGATTTGCAAAGACAAAAGGCGAATGATAAATGGTGGTAGATATCGGTGGTTCGCTCTCGGAGTTTCGCGCCGCCGCCGACAAGAGCAGGGGACTTGATTGATAGTAAGCTGTCTGGTCAGGCGAGTGCACGCAATCCGCATACGGGAGCTTACCCCAAATGCCATTAGAAGCAAAGCCTGCATGCCAATGACCAAACAACCAAAAACTTCATCAAAATTTAATTTACCCGCAAATTTAGCTGGATAACTAAAATTTTAAATTACAGCTTCATTAGAAATACATACAGAAAGTGATCCGTAGATTTATCAAATTAATAACAATTCAATTAAAGATTTAAGGTTAAGTTTAGTAATTTTTTGGGAAATATATCATTGTATATTCTTGACTAAATTGTTTTTTTAAGTTAAGTTTTGTTTGCTGTAATTCAGGCTTAATTGTTGGCATTAGAAGGGTTTTTGGCAAATGTTTCCATCCTGCTATGAGCCAACGCTTACAAAAAGAAATACGGCGTGTGCAAGTGGCGCAAGCAAACTAGCTTTACAAAAACAAGTCAAAAAAGAACTGCCGTACTGAAATCTGATGATGCAGCATTTGTATTCGTGGTCTGGCTTCCGTTTGCAAGCCGTCTGTTGCCACGAGGCCTAAGAGCACAGAAACA
Source organism: Diploeciton nevermanni (assembly GCA_027575565.1). NCBI lineage: Eukaryota > Metazoa > Arthropoda > Insecta > Coleoptera > Staphylinidae > Diploeciton > Diploeciton nevermanni. Next base: position 94,375 of record JAODIE010000010.1, read on the forward strand.
CCAACGCGTTCTTTGCTCGCGAATTAATCCTCCCTCAGTAACAAAATCAATGACGTTGGTTGACCCACAGTGAGCCTATACCGCACTGTCCTACAACCATATGTACAGAACGTGAGTGCGATTAGTTCTACCCGTTTGGTTTGGCTTTTATACAATTTCGATTTTTTATTTGTCAACATATGTGCAAGAATGAGGTTGGCACGAAGCGTTATGAAAATTGCTCGGGTCACAAAAAAGTACCGGGTAAATGACCAAAAATCAGCGTGCAATTAACGGTCAGCTGTTTAAAGGACACATTTTGGAGCTGGCATTCCGAGAAGTTTATTTGCTTGTCGAATTGACCTGTAATTGAAGTTTCATTGTATTACTAAATCATTTCCAGCGCCCGAAATTGAGAGGGAGTGGTTGTTCGAGCGGGGCGGTTTTTGTTTTATGACAAATAATCCATCAGTAAAGCATGTATGTTCAATACAATCAAATTAATTTGGATAAATATTACAAATTTCTATGGGGTTGCTGGATTTCTACAGGGCGCGTCCCCGAGTGATGGATAAGGGCAAACTAGAAGAAACTCTTTCAAAATCGGTCTCAATGTGTAAGAGGAAAATAAAATTCCTTTTTGCGAACCAAAAACCAGTCGTCGGAATGTGAAGTTAGCAACCTGCTTGAAGACGTAAACATATTTTATACGGCTCAAAGTATTTAAATTTCCTCGGAACAAAATCAGACACAAGGGAATAAAGAGACCTGTGACATAACAGCTGTCACACAATTCATAAGAACCCTCCGTAAACACTAGAACAAGCACATTGATAGGAGAAGATCACATGAACTTGTAAGGATAGTCAGGGATGAAATTCCAAGATGAGGTAAGAGATTACCAGACGAAAATTGTGGACTTCCGGTTCAACTGATGCAATATAACCATTAAACACGCTGCAATAGCCTTTAATACAACTGAGAAGACCACCAAAAAGATGGCGAGACAGCTGGTCATCTTCATCCCAAGAAAAAAGGGACTGACGGAAAGTCAACACAAGCCATAAGGCTTTCGATAAGAAGAAGAAGAAGAAGAAGAAGAAAGAAAGAAAGTATTATAAACAAATCTAAATGTATATTGTAAGTATTCCAACATAGTTGTTAATTTGATCAAAAATACACCGTAATCTACAAAATATTAAGCGGTTTATAATATCCGAATAAAATATCCATATGACTGCAAACCTTGCTTTATTTATTATTTCTTGTCGTTGTTCTGGCAAGTAATTTTTCATGCGTCTCTTAAATTGCACCCCCGCTAGCAGAATAACTGGGCTAGACGAGAATTACACTCATGCAAGAAATACCCCAGCAGCCCTCCAGTCAACAGAATGAATGGCAGCAGACTATCTGACTCTCAGGAGCATATCGCAGCAAAACGGAAGGTGCGATCAATCTTATCAATAGATCTGTCAGTGTCTGGACTGAGGTGCTTTATCTAGCTCTTTCAATCTTCGGCAAAAATAAACCGCACAGCAATAAGCATGAATTCTAGAACATTACAGAAATAAAGTGGAAATAATTAAAAAGTTTATAATTATATTAATGGTTGAATTAATCATAAAGACGTGTAATTAAACTTAAATAATTAAAATCTTCTCGGGGTATTTTATCCATGGTGGAAAAAATTGAAATAACGTAATTTTAAAGCGTTTCTATGTAATACCTTTTGGGATTTTAAAAGAAGTTTGTGATATAAAGTACTAGCTCAGAAAAAATGTGCTTTCGGTGTACGGACAAAAGAAAGCACAAAAGATAAGCATGCTGAAAAAATGCAGGCAGGGAAAAGTTTAAAATAGTATAATGAACCTGTGTAAAACATGGTCATTGAGTTATATAGTAGTTTTCTTCATTTTTTTTTTATTTAAATCCACAATTGATATTTGTATCTTAAATTTATTAATTTTGTCTGATGTATTTTTGCATCACTATAAAAATCTTAAACCTAAGAAAATTCCAAAAAGACTTTGTGGTGAAGTTACAACCGATCAATGGCAAAAGTTCACGTCCTCCTTTTTCTTCCCATAGATACAACGCAAAAGGGCACAATGGATCGACGACGAGGTCCATGATTAACAGTTACGACTTAAAAGCTTTTCCTTTCGGCCTCCAGAGCATCGGACGCGTTTTCTTATTGGGTAACATTGAAAGTTGAATAATTTGGAAATATTTCTGTATATCCAATTGATGCCATTGTGACAACCTAAAAAAGTAATCTTAGAAAGGAAGAATAGTAGCAAATATAATATTTATGGGTTATTTTTAAGATGTTTTATCAAATATCTTGTATATAAAACAGTTCAGCATAAAATTAGACATGTTGAGAGAGATTACAGACATCAATGGCACTTGCTCCTAGTATGCAGGAATCTCAAAGAAGGGTGTTTTAATGACTAAATAGGACCGTAATGTGTAACGACTGTTGGAGCAAAATGTAATCCTAAATTTTACGACATTGTAATAAAATTAAGTTGCATATGCGGTAGGAGCTATTACAAGAATTACAAGTATTGTTGCAAGAATTAGAAGAAAGGTTCTAAATGAGATAAATGAAGGACGCGAGGAACAAAAGAAAAATGAGAATTAAGGATTTGTCCCGCGAGGAGAAATATCCAATGTGTTGCAGAAAATTCCAACGAACAGTCGAAAGTGTCAGAATAATGTGCTAATGTGTGGAAAATTCAACCGATGGTTTTTATTTGACCCTTGAGTCATAAAAACATTTTCAAACAACGTAAACAGACAATGGTGCTGTTATTTGATTAAATATTGTTTTACTTTTTTAATTAAGTTTTTTTAATTTTCTTTTTCTAACGTAGAGACCATTTTGTGACACAATTGATTTTTATGTAAAGCGAAGCATTAGATTTGGCAATTAAATTCCTACGTGGTTATTGCTCTCGAGAAAATTTGCAACAAGCTTGGAGATAACTGATGGAACCAGAAGACTCAGCACGTTCACTTTCAATTAAAATAAACGCAGAGAAAATTAAATTTATCACAATCTTAATGATAATACAGATAAAGGTTGTTCGTTCAAGCAGAATTGATGAGTTTTACATTCATTCAAATTAAACAATTGAAGAGTGACATTGTACTACAATTTCTGCTTCAATCCAAACCATTTACAATTCTAAATACTTTGCACGATTGTCTCCGATAGTGGAATTGTTTGTTGCAGTCATGGAAGTTTTTCTATTGAATTTCCTACAGCACATTGCACATGTCTGCACGAATGTCACTCAAGAGCACAATTTGCACTCTTCTTCCCAATAATGCCTGTCTATCTGAATCTGCAGTAACCAAAAACACATAATGTCTCCTTTTCTTTAGCTTGCAGATTTCTAGATTATGATAAAACTTTGTTAAAACCATTGTACACCAATGGAGAATAAAAGCTCAGCAAAGAATTACATATTCATATCACTATGCTGGTTTCATTGAGGTTAATAATAGATTTTAATGTATTTTCCGCTTGGTTTTCATCACTGCACTCGCATTGGGGTTGCTTTCATCTCGTGCTACAGTGCAAGATAAACGCAGCTTGCTTTGCATTGAAACCCAACCCGATATAATAAATTTGCTATTAACAATGAATTCGCAGGACAATAGCATAGAAAGTATCATTTGTTTAAAAGTGCACAACGACACGACGTTGAACGTTCTTATTCATTCTACGCTCGAAACGGATACGTTTTGATCGCTTTGTGAATGTAATCGTTTCTTTTTTTGTTGAATGAATGATACAGATGATACAAATTTTAAAATAAAATTTTAAACTAGATAGAATTTAGATTGCGTTTTTAAAATTTAAAACAAAATGCAAAAAGTAGATTTTTTTATCTGAGCTTTGTGAGACCTTACTATGAAGATCACCAAAAGTCGTTGCATGAAAGTGAGGGATAGCGGTCGGTGGGTTCTAATAAAGGACCTCGCAGCATCCTTACAAACCTAGGGATCCTAGCCTAATCAACCACGTCGGCTTGATGGATCGTCCAACGTACGAATTCCCCAAAGTTATATCTTTCCTCAGCGGCGCAAATCTCTCTGCGCAAGCAAATCGTAAAAAATTACCACGTTTTTTTACTGTGGTCCAGCCACCCAGACAAATGCGGTTTGCAGATAGCATGCACTTTTCCTCTTCAATGCATCAATTTCAACTGACAATTTTTTATAGCTATAATATTATCCTCTGATTTGACTCATCTGGCTTCTACTTTTCACAAGCAGAATTTCACTAGCGGACGTGTTGTGCGAATGCCCGGTTAACACTCGGGAAATTATTTTAATGTAGGTAATAAAGAGGTTTGCGTTATTTATGAACGTCATTTGTCTTTTGTCGTAGAGACAATTTCTAGATTTTTATTGCCATACTTGTGGGCAGGGAAGATCCCGGATGAGCGGTTGACTCGTGTGTGTGCACAACAACCACGAGTGGGTTTTTATTTATTGGTGGCCATCATTCTCTAATAACACATTCATCGCTGCCATCGCATAGAAGTCATATATGTATCATAGGTGCTTTACTTATATACAATATGTCTAAGAAGAAAAACTGCAGAAAAAATGTTCCACATATTTCTAAAATAAAATTTTGTATTTCTACCCTTAAAATATTTGAACCGTGTGTTGTGTTTTGTAGAGTTTTTAAGAAGTATTTTAAAGGGCGTTTTAATTAGAGAGTAATTATTTTTTCAAATACGATTTAACAAGATAATCTAGATAATTGTTTTATCTGTAAATACCCATGACTAATTGTACACAAATATAAATTTTGTAAGCAGGCGCAAGCTTCTATTTGCCACTTCTTAAAACACTTTTAACGTTCGATGTGAATGCCATAAATTGTGCACATCTTCTTGTTTCCTTGATTTGCCAGAAAACCAACCAACAACCAAGAAAACAGATAACTTATGCGTTAATTTTTTTTTTACTTTTCTTTTTTCTTTCGACCGCATTTTTTCTATTCTATTCTTTCTTAAGATTTTTCGCATTTCTTTCTACCTCTCTAATTTTTTTCATTAGATTGTATAGAAAACACCGCTAAATAATCATTAATAAATCCAAGTTTAAAACGAAAAACAGTACTTTCAACGTGATTAATGCACAAAGTTTGACGATCAGAGAAATTGTAGCAGAAGCAAAAAACGTGCGACTAATTGATACATTGCGATCGAGTTTGCAACTTTTAGAGATATTGGAACATTCCAAATGTTGCTAGCTTCTACATCGAAAATGTTTGCAAGCTTTCTAATGATTCGAAATGAATTCAACCTTTGTTAGAGGGTGCCAATGTTTTTTTTTTTTCTAAGAGCTGCTGTTTTAGTGCTTTGGGGACTAGTTTGTAAAGTCGAAGCGAACGAAGTGGCAGGCAAATCAACACAAATCTAAATCAATGTTCATAGAAACCAAGCAGCAAGAAGAAAGTCTAAGTGTGGGAGTTAGAGGAAGAAGCACTGCAAGCAACTCGTGCACGTATTTTATCGTTTATTTCGGTATTTGTACACTAGCCCAGTAAAACGTGGTCTGGACCAGAAATAAATTACCAAGTTGTACGCGCGCCTCAAAACTTTGCACATCAATAAAGTTAATGTTTTAGTTCGGACTGCGAACGACCCAAGACCGAGAACCATACATTGCTCTCTACAAAAAAAAAAAAAACACAAGCATGCAATTTTAAAATGTGCCACACAATATCTAATCGTGATTTAGTTCTGTTTTTATTTCATATTGAAACATTATTTTTCTTTTCAAATACGAAACTAATTGGTATTAAGATAATGAATTTTACCGGTAAGTACCTAATTCTTTTCTCGAAGCTTAGGAAAGTTGCAATCTCGGAACAAACAACATTAAAACGCTGCTGACAGCGCTTGATGTGCATAAACTTAACACTTTTCGTGCGATTAAACTGACGGCCATGGGGATGTCGCCCAAGGTGGCTGACGCTCTATACGCGCACAGTGCGATAATGGACTGAGATTAATGCGTTTTAAAAGGCAACGAATAAATAAAATTTTATTCTGCGCGACACGGCGCAAGCGAACGTGGCGTAACGTTGTTTAAACGACATCCATTCGGGAGTTTTCTAGGGAGGCTGTGACGAAGGCAGGCGCGGAAAATGCCGACGGAAAACACTAGAGCGTGATGTTCTCTCCTGGTTTGATATGGGTCACATGTAAAACAATAATTGGTGTATACTAAAGAAATAAATAAAAGGATTGTGCATTACTTACAATTTTTAAGAAGTGATGTTTGTTATAAAATTACATTGCAATGAGCTTAGAATATTATATTCACTGTTTTTCATATGTTCAAGTAAATACATGTTCTAGCAGGAATTCTATAATGGAATTTTCATATCTCAGCTCAAAACCAATTTATTTTTTCTGATCATTTCCTTCTTTGCGTTTAAATAATATCTTACATTAAAATGTTCTACCTATTATATAACAGTTCTAATGTAAAATCAAGAAGAGTGTATAACTAGAATTTTTTTTCAAGTTAAGCAACTTTTGTAGACCTTGAAATTTTCAACCCACCATCAATAGGCAACTATTTTCTTTCTTACATTTTTGCATTCCCCAAGACCCATCAATAGCAAAACTCTTCTAATTTACTGACATTTTTTGCAGTTGATAAGGGGGAGCTAGCTGAATAATTGCGAACTGTTTTGGAGTAAACATTACATGCATTCGTTTTACGCAGCAACCAAAAAATCTTACTTGCGGTGCTTTACAACAAATAACAGCAACAGTAGCAGAAATTGTTTCCAATTTTAACGTTCCAAGGGTTATAGTAAGTAATTGAAGAAAACGTTCTTGTCTCTCCTTTATGTCGTCGCTGTGCGTTTAAAATGGAGAAGTTTAACAGAGTTTTTGGCGCAATCAGAATTAGCGGAGTGTTGCTTCACCCCACTAAAGGTGGGGTAGAGAAGAAAGGCGCAGAATTCTGTAGCAACGCTAGGGTAATGTAAATTAATTCCTTCAAGACGCTCGATAATTGAATAAAATGCGATTCAATTTTGCACCCCTGTGTTGGAACTTTTTTTGATGTTTTTTTACTCATCCTTGAGAAGCACTGCAATGCATTCTATTCCTTATTGCTTCTTGCACTGGCTACGATCATCTCTCTCAGCGTGCAAAAAACTGGGTTGCAGTGAGGAGCGCGAAGAATAGTGATGGAAAACGAAAGCGTTAAGACACTCCAAACGCCGGCGTGCTTGCATACGGTGTACTCGTTGAATCCAATGGGTGGTGCTTCACTACCCCTAATACCGTTAAAAGAGATTGGTAATAAAGAAAAGGTACGAGGGAATGATGGTTTTATGGAACGGTTTAGTTAGTTTTGCACGTACGTACCGGGAAATTAACAGCGTACTTCTAATTTAGTAGATTTGTATTCTTTTATTAGATGCTTGAAAAACCACAAACATTTAAAAAGTTAACTTTATTTTGTCACATTTTGCATGCACATTTTGTATCAACAATGAGAATAATCTTAATTTCAGTAGGGTACTCGGTTTGTTTTGGCGTGTTCATACTTTTGACAAGCAGGAAAAATGTAAAAGCATAAACAACATAAATTTTTATAATTAATTACATTTTTTATTCGGTGTTTTTGTACGACAACTGAAATGAGAAATAATCAGAATGAGAATGAATGCAAGACGCGAAATTTTGGAAAAGAAGCAACAGTGGAAAAAGGACTGCCACTATTGCAGCATCAAAAAGAGATCCGTTCCTTCTCGTTTTCCATCTAGAGCGCATTCACTCGAAACGCAGATGCGCATCCTCTGTGCCTTTGTGTCGCCGCCGCCCGCTTCCACGGCTTTCATAAACGCGCGACGTATAATACACGAAGCTCAATTAATCAAGCAGATAAGTAACGAAATAAATCATGCAAAAATGAAACGACAAGGCTTTATAGAAGCTTAGCTCTCAGATTCTGACTCAGTCAAAATGAGGATCAGATGTTTTAAGTATTAATAAATCATAATTGAAGTTCTAATTAATTCACAACCTGATATCAATATTTTAAAAGATATTTGTATAAGGTATATTTGATTCTCTTACAACTCACTTACACCCTGGCCATCTTTTGATAGCGTTGCAATGAACATCCACTTCACTATAAAACCTTTATTTTTTATCGCTGCGAATATAAAAGCTCTCTACTCGCTGGACTTCTCACCACCACCGGCTAAAACTTTGCTATCTATAACTTTTCGACCATGGTAGCTGCGTTGGCGTGGTTTTAATCCTATGGCTCTCTACATTTTACTCTTGTTGCCAGCACCTAAATTCCTTAAAAAGTCCAACAGATAAAACATATCTCAACTAAAAATTCAAATTAAACAATTTCCTCCAATTTCATTCTAGTGTTGGACATCCACTTGATCCATGATTACTTCTGTTGCTTATTCACTCGTACCCGGATGAGTAGAACATCCTCTATCCCAGTGCTTTATTGCACAGGACGCAAGGTTGCTTAGTTTATCGCAGTTACCATAAACTGTGTGTTGCAAAAGTTGATTAAAACAATTCTAAAATTATTTATATCTAAGTCATACTTTCTATATTTACATAAAATATGTATTGATGATGATTCGGCCATCTTTTAAGAAGACAGGTAATGTTGTAAAATGTTTCTAATGCAATACTAGTGCAGTTTGTTTCAATAATATTACGCACGCGCCAGTTTACAAAACTAATCTGATCTTTGTTTATTGTGCGGCTGCCGGATGAACGCACCGAATGCCGAGTCCTGCGGTTATCCTTTTCTGTCACTTTATTATCGCTTATATAACAACAACAGAGCAACAGTGTCCTGGAGACAAGTGAGATAATATGTTTAGTATATAAAATATGAAATAGGTTTTTATTTCATTTGGGAAAACATTTTTTATAAATAATATTGCATCAATATTATTGATTAAGTGATAGAGATATATGAGTTTGAAATAATAACACAATATTAATTCTATATTAACAAATATTTTATTTACAATTGTTAAAATATACTCTTTCTACGTGGCCAATCGCTCTGTTATTCTATTCCAATTTCGCAACACATAGTAATATTAATGTTGCAAACAATTAGATATTTATATTGTAATATTTGTGCATGTGCATTTTTCACAGTTTTGCGATATTTATTATTGTTGGATTTAATTTCAACCTGGCAATTTTAAATCATACAGACATTTTTCAAGAATATGTTAGAATAAAAATATTGATTTTAATTCAACAGTATAACTATTACTGAATATTTTTAAAAACAAGGCAATTTGGCATTGCATAGAATGGAAATTAATGTTTAAAAGTAAATTTTTGTTGTTTGTCTAGAATTCATTGATTTGAAAATGTATCAATAAAAAATTCAATTAATAAGTATTTTGTTTGTTATTAAATTGTGAGAATTCTTGAAAAATAAGAATATAATATAGAATTATAGTTTAGAAATATTTTAGATTAAACAATATTTTTATTTTTATATTTGTATTGTTAATAACTTCTTTTCAGTGAGGAAAATTCAATATATTCTAGTTTTTGTAGACTTGGTTTGTAAACAGAGTGATAAAAGTCAAAAACATGATTATTGTAAAAGTCATTGAATGACAAATTTGGCAATAGTATAAATTGAAGTATTGATAAGTAATATAATAACTGTATTTTGGCATAAAGTTAAACAATATTTTAAAAGGAATTTTGAAGAATATCGTAAATGCCACGAGCCACTTTTCTAATAGATAGACAAGCATGCGGAATGAGAAAAAACATAATTTAACAGCATTTATGATATCATTTAATTAAATAAAACAACATTTTTTTTGTTTTCGAAAATATCAATCAAACTTTTAAAACAATCATCATATATTCTGCTGACTCACTACGCTTCTAAAACTATATTTCTGCAATTACACTTAATTCAGTTTCTCCCTCTTGATTAAATTTAGCACCATGGACATCGTCACGTTTGACTGGTATCTTAGGGTTTGCTACAAGTTGCATCCTGGTAAAAGGTAGCCACCATTCGTACGGGACATTTATATTAACAGACGAAATTATATTAGCAACATGTCACTGTTTAACATCTATTCCCATTGCTTCTTGTCGAAACAAAGTTCAATGTTCTATGCCTAATTGTACGTAGACAAAGCCACTGCTTGTGTATCCTCATCGCAGAGGCGGCTCAAAACAAAGACCGTCGTTAAACTCGCTCAAACCAAATTCAATCATCGACGCTAGCGCCTCCACTGTGTTCAGACACGGGCAACAAATTGCAAAGATTAATTTGATTTCATCTGGGTACATATTCTACAAAGACAGAAATATATACTTTTACAAGTAATGTGCTGTCTTTGAATTGTATACGGAGTGCATTAATATTTTGAGTATGATGTAATAAATTTCTTTGCAGTTGAGTTTTCTACCGATGATATATTGCTTTTCAACACAATCGCAAGCAATAAACAAGAATAAAACAATTGTAAAAACAAAGAAAGAAAAATTGACTAGAATTGTTGGCTTTTCATACAAGGTGTGCTGTAACGCCACTCTTTTTATTGTGCATGTCGGGGGCGCAAATCGAAGAATTGCGCTCGATCGCCCGTGCGCTTATTTGTCCCTGTCACATATCCATTTGTGGAATGATGCTTCCGCCACATAGATTCCACATCCCGACAGGAAACTTGTCCGTCACTTTCACGTTCGTATTCTTGTAGATCTCCTGATGTGTGTTTTTGTCTCTTCATTCCGTTTTATGTGATTCATATTTTTTTATATTTGTGATTGGCATTTTTATATCTTGCAGAGAAGTTTTCCTTTGTTTAGTTGTGATAAATAAAATGTTCCATTTACCCTTGTCAAGATTACAATAGATCATAATCAAATTTGAACCTAAAACTATTTTAAAATAGTGCATTTGATGCAGTGGAAATAAACTTGAGTTCTTTATGAATGTTAAATAATGATATAAAACACCCAACTGAATTTTACTTTTATTTTTTTGCTGTAAAACATTTTAATAAATTCAACTCTGGATTTCCCTTCTTCGCAAAACATCCTCTTGTCTCGAAAAACGCGCACCAGCAGTATGCTGATAGTGAGGAAAACTAAGACAACAATTCTACGCGAAGAAAAGAGAAAACTCGCTAAAGTGTTTTTAAAGCTCTTAAACTTTTGGCGTTATAAATAAAGAGATAATACAAAGATTTCATAAGTATGTTTCCGCACATTTACTGAAAGTTTCATGAGTTATGATGGTTAACACATGAAAATTTAAGCGTCGACGCCGCTACCGCTTGCTGAAGAGAATCTAAAGGCTTGTGCTGCGGAGATATATTTTCCGTCTTAAGAGTTAGTAAAGGAGTATGCTAGATGAAAATAAAAGTCAGCTTGAATCCTTGTACGGATTAGTGTTTGCTATAACTTTCAGATTTTCCAATTTTTTTAATTTTTTTAAGTTTCTTTGTTCATTTAGTGTAATCGATTCATTAGAAGATACAGTTGAGAAAGGATAACAATAGATGTGCAATAACAAGAAATTTATTAAAATTTTAATTATTTTGTTAGTTTTGGAGCATACTGCAATCAATCTGGATCCATTATACTGCATCAACTACCAGGGTTATTAACAATTTCAGGTATTAAATATACTTTCAGCAGGAGATGAACCCGTGTTCCGGGAATATGCACCTTCTTCTATCACTGCTACAGTCAGAAAGCTTATCGACTGTGCTACAAAACAAAGCAAAAACTTCAATTAAATCAAAATAAATTCGATTGGTTGTAAAAAAAGAATAGGGGTTAGAACAACAAGTGGTTAAGAAGAAATCACCAAACTAAAACTAGGTTAGATTTAGAATTTAGTTTCGTGTGATCTAAGATGTGAGATTTATTAAAAATATTGTAAATTAACAAAAAAAAATTGTAGGTAATTGATTGGTGATAACTTTTAAAAGTATATTTGTTTTCTTTTAGAATTTTGAGATCTCTCAAAAAAGGCAATAGAGAGATTAATTCAAAGGAATGAGTTTCGCTTGATATAAAGTTAATTCTCATCATTCATTTAGTATTTTCTTTAATTGTTAAATGAAAATTGTTTGTTTATTTTAACACTATTAACATAAAATGCATTTTTTTCAGTGTACATTTTAGGATTATAGAATATGACTTTGGCTACTCTGCATACATTGAAGCAAAATTTCTAATGGACACCTACATTGGCTAAACGTCCATATTTCAATTTCCATATTCTATATACGCCAGCTCTGTTTCCATTAGCGAAGGAAACTAGCACGAGATATTTGCCTCTATGGACCAAATCTATGGCCTAGCTGCAGGAACGCAAGTGGGTCAAAAAGTTAGCTCCAGCGCTGATATTTATGCGAGCTAGAGACTGAGCCGTAGACCCTGGGACTTGGCTATCTGAAGCTAACTATATTTTTCCTAACCTCCAGCGTACACAAATCGTCCACCATTTCAAAATTTTACATTTCTGCATTTTTACTGCTATTTTACCCGAATTGAAAACCAACAGTCGGATTTAAACGCGTTTTAATGCTTTCTCAGTTCCACAATCGCAATCACAATTGCTTATTTACGTTCAATTTTGGTCAGTAGTATTGATATATGTAGAGGTATTTACAGTGGAAAAACAGAAGAAAAGGTTTGAACAATTTTACGTGGTTGTTTATTAGATTGAAATTGTAGAATGTTGTGAGAAGGAAAAGACTAAAAACAAGACATTCTCCCATAGAGCAATACATTTTCATTTACAGCTTTGGCAAGCAATGTACGAGGGTGGTGGTGATAGGGTGAGTGTTTCAAGAGAACCCGCATAAATCTAAATAGGATGTTGCTGAATCCCATTCTGCCACTTAGTGCGAGTACCTAGATAATTTCTCATTGTGTACATTAGGACCTCTCTTACACCTACCACAAGTGTCATCCTCGTTCTGAACCAAGAAATATGCCACACTTTTTCGGAATTATAAACACCCAATACTTCTTGTTTGATCGTGGAAATTAACAATTTACATATATCCTAAGAATATTCATTGTCAGTGTTAAATATCGACACTATTTAAGAACTGGTTGGTGCTGGAAACATGACACATCGATGTCGCCGGTGGCGGCAACATTGTTTACGATGCGTGCATCGTACGCGTCTGCAGAGTCATAATATACCGGCGTCTCCTGCATCCCTCCTTTCAGATGTCGGATGTGCACTGGATGCATAATCCATTAACTGTGACATTAACACTTTAACACCCGCGCGATATTAATGTGTGCACCAGCGCGAGTGGTGCTGTCGTCAACTTGTCGTTTTCGTCCCGCTCCCTACTTTCATCTTTCGATCTTACTTGGTAGGACCATGTAAACAGATCGATGATGGAAAATGGCTCCGTTATGTGGATTTAGTGATAAAAAGAAAATAACCATAACAGATGTATCTAACTAGAAGAGAGCAGAATTTTAAGAAAGGGATAGTAGTTGTTGAAGTGTAATTAGAAAACTTATCCCTAAGTAAGGACAAAGCCAAAATTTGTTTAGGTCATGTAGTGACAAGTCAAACCAAATTAAAACAAGAAAAAAAAAGAGTGTTGTAAAAAGTAGCATATTGTTAGAAAAAACAATTTATTTTAACAATAAAGTTATATTTTATACAGTTTTTTGGGTTTACAACTTACATTTTCTGCATGTCTGTTCATTTTTCGATTTATTTACTTGGGTAACAAATACAGTTTATATTTATTATATTTATGTGTCATATATATTACTATAATGTACTCGTTCGTGTCATAGCCTCTCCTACTGCTCTTCCATTTTCATCATCATCATCACAAATAATCAACATTATTGATTGTTTTTACACCAGATTCTTATATTCTCAAACCTAACACATAATTTTTATCATCATCATCGACGGTAATTTATTAGAAAAATATTATTAAGTGTTCAAAGTACATTTCAGTTGTTCGATTTTATGTTAGTTAATGACCGGGTATAACCAAGTAAACACAATTACAATGTGGGTTCAAAACAAACATTGCTTTACGGAAATAATGCTTTGATGGGTGGACTAAAACAGTAAAATGTTTTCAAATAAATTCTTTGTTGCGTTAATACATTGAAAGTAAGTTTTCTATTTTCACTTGTTGTCTGTTGACAGTACAAACAGAGGTAAAAATTTCAAAACAACATCACCTCCCAATTATTTAGTTGCTGAAAACGTACGCTGACCATATAGGAATTATTTTGTTGATTTATCATTTCATGATATACAGACGAGTTTATTATTAATTTGTTTTAATTAATCAAATGAATTACATCTGTGTTATGTATTTGGCACCGGAATTAAGTCCAATGATTATGGGAAAGTTGTGATATATTGATTCACCCTTCACACTGATGTTGTTATTATAACTCGACAGTTGTACGATAAATATTATCCTCCGCTTTTCATCTCGTTGCATAAGCTGCCATCAGCACCTTGAGTTTTATTTTCATTTGCTTGAAACATGTTTGTCATCGCTTGAGGCAAGTATAAATCCACCCATTTGGGTTTATAGAAGAGTCCTAAATAAAAATTGGATGTCTTATCACAATTTACCCTATTCAATTCGTTTATCCCACACGTTGCGCTCCGGTAATTACTTAAGAATACAACGGCTTAATGGCTACGGCAATAAAATTCACTACAATTATACTCTTGCTGTTGTAATTCTTTTATTTTTATATCTTGTTTAATCATCATAATAGATAACTATTTACAATTTGCTTTACGCACCATCATTTACCACTTCATATTTTAATCTGTATCATTCCAATCACCTATCATACTTGCGCCATTCGCACATTTCAACATTTTAATAACACTGAATGTTCGTAGTTAATCGAATTCCAGATCATCAGTCTTTAAAACGCAATAATCAATTATCTTCTAGACTCAGTCCATAATTTAAGATAAGTAATTACGTAATAATTACGTAATAATCTGTAACACACAATATTTTATAATCTTTGTTAAAGATTGCTTTAATTTAGTTATATACAAAGTGAAAAGTAGTGTTGAAGAACTGATTATAATGCTGTATTTACTGGAGAGGTTTATCTTTATCATCATTATCTTCTTCATTCTAGTGCACGGGTTTCATTCTTTTGGCAACAAAAATATTTAATCTCCGGCGGACAGCGATTGTTGATTGCTGTCAAGTTGCATTTTTCTGGTCACTGGGTGCTGCATTGTTACCGCGTGATTACGCAGAGGAAGAAGATGTTCAGGACAAGAAAGAATCCGCTGCAGGCTGGTCGTGCTGCGAAAACTACAACAAATAGAGAGAGGTTTTGTTAAAAGACAATTGGTAGTAGAATACTCATGTGAATGATAAAAATCATTGTTTGGAGTTATTTGCATTGAGTGGTGTCAATATTTATTGTGTTGATATGAATTCACTTAATGACGTTAACTATTAATTTATTTATACAACGTTTTTGGTTTATTGTCTTCTTCAATATGAGTTTATTTTCTACTTTGTTTATATAATTTTTATAGGTTATTGAAAAGATTAGAGTGGGGGTAGTAGGTTGAAGATTGAAGGGTTTATAATTTTAGTTGACGGGATTTGAGAATTATGTGAAAGTGTGATTGGGCATTTTCATTAGAAAGAATTGAGTTTTTTAGTTTATATTTTTTAGTTATTAAGTTAAATACTTCCTTATGTGTCTGATTTTAATATAGTTTATGTATGTGCATGTAAATGTTTATTATGTTGATAAATATTTACTACAACATTTACTAACATTCTCTTATTATAACGTTTTCGGCATGTTGCCTTCTTCAGTATTTATTATTCAGGCAGAAAGATTAATAATTCTTGTTTGAAACAAAATTATTGCTTTTTTATTCGAATTGATTAAATTAGAACAATTCACAAGAAACATAATATCTGAAGATTAAGAAGAAGCCAACGTGCCAAAGACATTTTATTAAGTGAATATTACTAAGTGTTATAGTAAAGTTTTATCAATATAATGAATATTAAACACTTTGTAACCACACCCAACAATACTATAAAATTGCAATTTGCTTTGTCTTTGTACATGGATAAAGCTGTATATTTGTAGAAGCTGTTTAAATTTAAAAAGTTGTTAATTTAAAATGTTATTTCATTATTTAATTTGATTTTTTTTAAAATTTTTTTAATTAACAATATAAATCTAAAGAATACTTATCTACTACAAAGAAAAGAACTCATACTGAAGAAAACAAAAAAACATTATATAACAAATAATTAGTAAGTGGGTAAATTTATATCAATATAATTTTATAAATGTAATCAAGTCTTCCAAAAAAATGTAATAAAACCCAAAACTACATAATGCAATCAGACATTGTACACCCTTGTTATGTTCAACTTTGGTGTTAAAGAAACCGTAAAACGCAGCAGTTTATTATCATTATCTCACAGGGACGCTTTCAGTTTCCCCAACGCCAAAAAGTCACCACCGCAAATCCGCAATGAGATTTCCAACTTATCCGACTTACACTCTTCCACCCTATTTATCTCTATATTTAGAAGACTGTACACAAAAAGTACATAAAAATATTATGACCATCCTCGTCATTTCCTCTACTTCTTCTAGAAAAAAACACGTGTCAAATAATCCACGCTAGAAAACTGTGCATTGGATATCTGATTCTGTGCAGCTTTCAACAATTTGTTCACTGTTATTTTCGGTTTGTCTTCTTTGTTCTATTATGTCAGCGGCGATTTGATACGGTCAGAGGTAGTCTCCGAGGAGCACGAGTGAAAATTATATGTCTTAAGTCGTTGAACGCGATGGTGTGATGATGAGGTCGCGTTGCCATCATCGTTTCAAGATTCCACATTACAGATCATATCGGTGGGTCACGAACCCAGCTCGCGAAATTGAAGTGACGCAGTTACGAGGTATTGATATCGCGTTAGGAAATTGAATTAGATAGGTAGATGCATGTCGCGGATAAGATTGGTGTTGTTACACTACTGAAGTCACATAGAGAGGACTAGCAAATAAAGAAATAATGATGGTGATAACAAAATGTAAAAATAAGCATTAAACCACAATTGTAATAATGGTCTATTGACATTGAAAGCAGAGAAAATTATTGAAAATATTCAATCTTGTTTGTTTTCTGAGTCTAAGTCTTTTGTCTATAAAAAAACATATTACCTTTGTACATTGAGTAGTTTTTGTATTATCTAACCAAATTTCTAAAATAGTTTTTTTTTAATGATTTTTACCGGTCCTTACGTAAGGACGTCCATTATATTTGCTTCTATTTGTAGTAAGAAATTGTCATTGACGTGCAGTGTTCAAGGATTGTGTCCAATTTTATTTTTCCTTGTCAATTCCCATTCTTTCAGCGCCTTTCTTCTATCTTGGAATTGAGCTTGTATTGATTCCTGGACTGTTCTTTTTGCCACTTGTCACGCTTACATCCAGTGGAAACATGGTAAACGTTTTTTTCTCCACCAGGAATAAAAAGGCAGCCTCTTTGAAAAAATCATTCTAATTTAATACCGTTTTATTTCTACATGTACCTGCTTTTAGGAGATAATATTTGTGTGTATTGTGTTTTATAGCATAGTATTCCAAAGATAGATTTAATTTAATGAAAATGTTCATTTTAAACTGAGGATGCTTTTGGCGAGGTTATTAAGAGATAGGGTGAAATGCAACTTTATATGCACCGCAGTACGCTCATTGCTCGCCCGCCGCATATTTCGCATTAACCCCGTCGCTCACGAACTGCATAATGCGGGCTGCAAAGCTCATTCCCTGCTCGTTCCTGCCGCGGATGCAGGCTCATTCGAATATAGGGCGTGTACAAGGACGTGACGCGCGCGCTCCTAGTTATAAAGAATCTCGGGACGTCGGGTTGGAATTCGGGCTTGTTTCTCCAAGTTTCCATAATAATATTAAACCAAAGCCACGTGCTCGAGATATTAAATACTAGGCGTTTGCCGCATTGGGGCTGTTAGATGACGGCCCTTGACAGCAACATGCCCAATAACAAAAATGTCAGATATACGCCATAAACAGTTAGACATGTTTGAAATAGTTTCACTTTAATGGATGATTTCATTTAATATTTCCTACAGATGCTGCAATGACGAGATTTACCTGCAGCAGACTCGTTGTTATTCTGCAGAACCGAAGAAGGTCTTGGTTTGGGTCTTTCCTGTTCAATGACAACATCTTCCTGTGCTTTATAGATATTGAAGAGGTCTGCAGCACATTTAATATTAGCCTTTCCACCCAAGAATAGAGTGTTGTCAATCTCATACTCGAGACCAATGACTGTCATGGTAGGTTTCTTCTTGGGGTCTGTGTAGATTGAAGTATTGGTTGCAGGCAGATGGGTAAGGAAACTGTTGTTGATCTGCAACAAAGAATATCTAATTAAAAATTACACAATAATGGGTGGCCATAATTCTTGTTCTATGATAAATAATTGGTGATGTTACAAGCGAGGTTCATAGGGTCGTGGGATAAAGAGTATAAACTCGCTACATGCACGTGGTCTGATTACGCATAGCGAGACAACCTGCAAAACAAAAGCTGTTGTTGTTTGTGGTAGCAGAGGGTTGGAAAGACGCAGACCTCTGTTGGGCAAAATATAGTCGCTCGTAACTAGATGAGATTCTGACAACTGCTGATAATAAAACAGCCTCACGACCGACGCAACACAATATAGTCGCCGTCGCATAATTATGTATTATGTCAACACAATAATGTTAGGTGAATGATTTATTTACGCAGCGACGAGCTGAGATGATGGCTGACGCACGCAGCCGCCGGCGAGAAAAACAACCGCGTCATATGCAGAGAGGCGGCGTGAATGTGGCAGCCTACCTACAATCTGCGCAAAGTTGAAGCAGTGGAACATTGATGAATGTATTGGAGAAGAATGTAGAAAGTTGCGAGAGTGTCAAAATGACATCAACAGACTAGATATAAACACCAATTTTTCCGCTAAGTCTGCTTTATGAACATGAGCAAACTTTTAATACTGCTGAGCTTAATGTGAATTGCTTTTATGCAGGTCGAGGGCGTACGTGATGTGCTTGGTTTTCATATGCAAAATTTGTTTTGTATATATTTTCATTCAATACTTGGCCAGGACAAAATTTGCTTTTCCAGACGCGGATTAAATATTCAGGTACATAAAATATCTTTTTATTCTGTGTAACGATTAAATTGGAAGAATGCAAATGTAAAGTACTATTATAATGGTATGTTGAGATATTTAGCTATATGTAAAATGTGTTGTCCTATGTAGTACTTAGTACGGTTCTGTGTTTTTGCATGTAATGTCATAACATTGCCTTTATTTGCAAATTTCATCGCTGGAAAGCGTGCAAATTACACGAATGCGTGTCGTCCAACTAGGCATGAAGATTGCACAAAAACATGCATGTGAAAAACGTTTTCCAAACGAAATAAACAAGATTTATTTATACGTTTATGTGCACAATGGATGAATTACAGAGTTGGTTAAATTTAATACTATATTTATTTATATCTGATACTAACAAGATTGTGGTATGAAATTATCATACCAAACTTGATTCATTATATTGATAAAGCTTTACTATTACACTTACATTTAATTAGTTGGTCAAACGTTTTCGGCACGTTGTCTTCTTCAGTATTTAGTATTCAGGCAGAAAGATTAACAATTCCTGTTTGAAACAAAATTATTGCTTTCTTGTACAAATTGATTAAATCATAACAATTCATAAGGAACATAATATCTGAAGATATTTATGATTAAGTGAATATTAGTAAATGTGAAAATTTATCAACAAAATGAATATTAACCACACCCAACAATACTCTGAAACTTAATCGACTTAGTTGTTTTTATGTGTTTATGTTTGTGTGATTATTATAGGTATCTTTTAATTAAAACTAGGTATTATATTAAAGAGAAATTCGTGAATAGTTTGAAATTCAAGAACGTGAGAGTTCTTGAGTGGTTGGTGTGTTGCTGGTTGCGGTAATCTATATTCGTTCTACATATTCTTAGTAAGTTTGTACCTCAAGTTTTAACAAATGTTACTGGTAAGTAGTGTGTTACACTTGTTCACGGCACTTGTGTTTTCTATATTTCATTCAGTACGTACCACACAAAGCCAGCAACAATCAACAGTTTCGCGTCGTGGCGTGGAAGCTTAGAATAGAATACCAGTCATTGTATTAAAGTGCACTGACTGCAGTCTACAATGCATCAATACAACATTAAATATGAATGTGTGAAGGAATACCTAATCATCATATGTGCTTGCTTATATTACTTGCTTTTAATTATTGTAGAATACCTACATAATCTCTTCTGCTACATATTATACTCCAGCAGTTTTATCTAAGTAAATTTAGTAAGAACTGAGTGGATCAAGCTTTTTTGATGGGACACCGGAAATACATTTTTATGATATAAGGTATGTGAAGCAATTCTTCTGTCACAACTGTCCTGGTTGCTTTTGAATTTGTTTCAGGATGTGTTCTACGGTACGTTATTCAATTACAAACTGTTTTTAACGATGATGGATTGTGCTAATATACATCGCCAATTGATCGAATGCGGGAAGAGGTAATAATAGATGGATGCGCACAAACCGTCAACATTATTACCAACGCAGTATTCATCAAGCAACGTGAGGACTTGCTCCTGAATGAAGAAGCCGAGAACATAGAACAGGCATCAATACATGTCGAATATACATTGCAAGTGCAGAATTATATTCTCCAATATTATTCTACACTCAAACAAGCAATAGCATAGGAATTGTCAGCGAGAATTAAAGATTTAAAATTCTCGAGAAGCGTGTGAGAAATGAATTTATTACGTCACACGCGTGTCTCACGTGTCGATCATAATGAAGTCACGTAGCTTTTAACAGCGCCCGTCAAGAAGACGAAATTGAAACAAGAAGTAATATGGGTTTTGATATACGGTTGTGTCAGAAAAAGGCGACATCCGACATTTTCCCAATTTGAAAAGCTCACATTTCATCCCATTTTGAGCTTTTATTTATATTTCTCTACGTTTATACTACTTGTAATGCTGGTAGTTGAAATTATATAATCTGAGAATGTGTTACTTACCTTTTTGCCATTTATGAACCACGTGAGATTGATGGGTGGATACGCGGCCGGCGACGTGCAATTTCCACGCAACGTATCACCGTTCTCGTACGAGTTCTCGATGAACACTTCCGGCTTTCCCTCCGGCACGTCTGCAAGAAAGGAAATTCATCAGTAGAAACATGGGCCTGCTACATCTCCTGCGCAGACAACAGGAACAGTTTTAGTTGTACATAGGTATGTTTATTCAAATGAAACTTGTTTTCACTCAAAAAGAGTTGCAACAATGCTACAAATCGAAAGCGAAGTGACCTGCTTTCTGAAATGTAACAATATTATAATTTAAACAATTCGGATTAATTACATGTGGAGCTGGTGGAATCTGCAATGTGAGCATGTTTGCACATTTAACGCATTATCGATGAACTTCTTGCTTAATGAATCGGAAAATTGAATTTTAAATAATTCGGCTGCAATCCGCCAGCGGAAAGTCGGAAATCACTAGCGTACAAAAACAAATTCATTGTTGGAAAGTCACCTATTAAATGTGCATCAGTGCGAATTTTGAGCGCTCTTTTTGCCACGCGTAATGAGCCCGTCGAATTCCCAAGCGAAATTGAAATTTACGTTGCCATAGCAACACAAGCACATGAGAGCAACTTAACGATCGCACCGGTGTATAAACATCAAATTATGGCTGCTGCCAATTTATCGGAAATTTCATAATCTGCGTGGTGCGTAATGCACGCAGACATTTACATTGCTAAATAGGAGAAATGTATAGCTCGACAGACACAGCGCGAATTTCTATATTCACTACGCCATTCGTATTTAAATAATAATTTATTGCGTGCCGCTGAACATATTATTCTGAGCTGTGTTGTTTCAGGGTAAATAATCTATTTGCCGAGTATTAACTTATCTCCGAAACAGAGATAATAATGAATTATTTAGGATTTATACCGAGGATAAATTCGTGCTACTGCTTTGGGAACTCGTCAAAAGTAATTTAGTTTGAGATTTGTTGAAAAAGAAGCACATTTCAATTTTGCGAAAACCACATTGACTTTTTTGTGACTGGCACAGAACTATCAGAAAATTGTAGATTTTATTTGTAAATTTTTTTGTTTCCACCGACTATCTTTGCTCTTCTATTGAAACTCGTTCGGTTTCTTACTCTGTGACAGTCTCATTTTTCCGATTCCCTTCACACCATCCTATCATCTTCAAAGTTTGCATGACAATGCATATAAACTCTCCGCGACACTTTGTCATGCCACGAGTCCATTTCTTGCCAGGAAGACACTCAAATTGATTAAAAAGTGCCCAAGATCCGGGTGTATCTGCACGTTTATATTGGAGTACGCTTGATACTGGTCGATTACCCCTCGACGGCTCTTCACTCAAGAGGAGTTGATTGTTACGCTGTCGTTCTCACAAAAAAAAAGTTGCAAGTCTGTTGCGTTTCCTCCGGGTGTATAAAGTATTACAGCGGCGGCGGCCAAGAATGAAAGGATCTGGCTTGTTTACACACCACAGACTTGTATGCTTACTTAATCATTTTTTAGTGCATCCATTAATAATTAAGAACGTAAACCGGGTAATGTTAATCAACGTTAATTATCACGGAAGTCGGCGTTTCCTACCAAGAAGCAGGACAGAATAAAAGGCAAAAGAAGCAAACAAGAGCAGCTCTCTTAACTACGAAAACAAAAAGTTGGATGATGAAGATTTATTTTTAAGATAGAAGATCAATTTTTTTTAGAAGGATCTTTATTCTTACTTAATTCCATCAACATTCAAGTTTGGAATGCAAAGTCATCAAAATTTTGGCATGATGTGGAGTAGAAAGCAGTTAAGACAGATCCGCGTCGTCGTTAGGTCTATCAGACCATGGGATTTCATCCCGATTGACACAAGTTGAACCATGTTCGCATTCACCATGAAGCCTTCATACGTGTAATAGCACAAGATACCAGCAGATATCCTCTAGACACCAGTGCTGTGCAGGTTTTACGATCGGGTTTAAGAATTCCTTCAATCTGTGTCATGCGCGCGCTTGGATTTTATTTATATTATAGTTGTAATCGCAGAAGGCAAACGCAACGGAGCGCAAGGGTAGCCTAAAGCTGGGGCTCAGTCAGGACTGCAGTTAATTTCGTTAATAATTTAAAATCCTACCAACTTAAGTGTGCGGCACATAAAATCCAAGCACATTAATTATCCGTAGCGAATTAAATTCGAGTTGTAAAGAAAAGCGTCTTTGTTTTCGTATTTGGAAGACAATTGAAAGAAAGCGTGTTGCATGTGATACAAGACACGTAGTTTATATTTGACTAGATTATTTATTTATAACTTGTTGAACTCAGGCAAGGAACCACCTCCTTTGTCAAATTCGTCTCTTCATCAAATCCGGGCACGAATTCCTGAAAACCGGCTGCGATTTGGGACGTGCAACGCGATTCGTGAATATTTTAAGGCGGCAAATCACTTTTCCTTGGCGTACAACTCGTTCATAAATAAACCACGGACTTGGCTTGCGAGTTTAACAAATAAAGCTCTTTTTGTACAAGTCCTGTTAGTTTTTGAGTAAGATTTTTGCAGAAATTGTAATGATAACAAGATAGTTAGCTGTAAGATAAATAAATATTAATTTAAGTAGTTTGAAAGTATTGAGACAAAAAACAGTAACAATATTATTATAATTATATAGCCAGTCGGACGCTTTGTCCCGGGCTCCAAGCTCATAAACCTATTAAAACTTTGAGAACATTGTGCAGACGCCCGAAATTCTTCCGCATCTCTTTCCTTCTGGTTGTATCCCAAAACAGTAATTTTCTGTAAGTGTAAAATGCCTATCGATGCAGAATGTTTTTCTTAGAGTTGCAAACTTTTACACATCAAAGCATGCCTTTTATGATTAGAAAAACAGACTGCTAAATTAGAGTGCGCCCTACGAGACTCTTATAACGTCGAAGGCCAGCGTGTAATTAAATATTTTAACTCGTAACGAGCGCACACAACAAAATAGTAATTATAACTTCATTCTTCATTAAGTAAAGTGCAAGTAAACAACAGTTTAATACCTGAATAATGCATCGTTATTATTATTATTAAACATTTTGGTGAGATAAATAGATGTAGATAGACTAGGAATATGTGACGGTGGAAGTTGCGCAGCGAAAGCAAGACAGAAAAAGCTGAAATCCTTATAAATGTTCTCAGAGATAAAAATCGCCGTCGTGCGGATAAGAAAAGATTTCGCCCGTTATTTTCCTTCAAGTCTTGCAAAAGAGTTGCCAGTGGGCGCTTTTTGCTGCCTGCCGTGCACACTGAAACGAGTTAATTTCCTTTCGGCGTCGTATTTCATGTCGCGCGCCGCCGCCACCGCTGCACTACAACGACGAGCTGGCTCATTGCAACCCGGTGGTGGCACCGGCAGCTCTCTGACGGTCGATTTTTAGCGCTTTTTGTGTCGCTCATAACGGTGGTCGTGTTACGGATGGCACTTTATGTGAAACACAACATGTCTCTTTAGTATTTTACATTGATATTTTATACAGAGTGATATCAAAGTACTTGAATAAAGCAATTGACTCATCATATCTTTCAACTGAGTTTAAAAACTACTCTATGTTGGTAAATTTTATAATTTTTTTGTGCATATTTTTTATGCAAGAATGAGGCAAACAATAGGATCTTATTTTTTGACTTCTATTTTCTGCTCTAAGTGAATTTCTATGTTATTTTTAACGCGGAAGTGATCATTTTTTATGTAGCACTAAAAATGATATATAAATTTACTTGAAATACAATAAGGAAGTGCCTTTATATATTTTCATAATTCTTTGACTACCAAGAACGAAGCTTGCAATATATTCATGCTTCATTGTGTTGGCTAATAAATTTCGCCCGGCTCGCAGATGAAGAATGAGGTGGCACGGAATTTTTACACAAACAGAAAATAATGAAAGAACAAAGCGCGGCTGCGTACGGAAAATGGGAAAACTTTTGTCGAGGGCACAAACTGCGCCCGGAAGTACGAGCAAAAAGGCATCACTCGATATTCATGAGCTTGCGAATGGCGATCCTATGCAGAATGAGTACATGTTGACCTGAAATATATCATCTTTAAAATAGTAGGGTCTTTCCTCTCTGAGACTGCGTTGGAAATTTATGATAATTTATAAATTTAGATAGAGATTTCAAGTGGACTGGAACTTAAAGATATTTAGATTGGAAAATAGTTTTACAAACTAAAAGTAACGCGTTTTTAGCGAATGCTTGATTAATTTTGAGGGCTGAATATTGATAGAAATAAGATGGAAAGGTCTAAAGGAATGTAAACTTACGTTATTTGGGTAACCCTAAGCAAACAAGATGCGGTCAAGCTTCAACAAAGACTATAAGTAAATAAATCATTCAAATTACGAATTTATAAATGGTCTAGGAAATACAATTTGCACAAAGTACATCTTAATGTTGATACGTTCTAGTGTTGTCAAATGCAGCCAACTTTGAGGATTCTCTTTGAAAAACTTGCTTGATTGTCGATAAATTTATGCAGTTCAAGCTCAATTGAAAATTTAATCAACCAAGCAGATTTTGCAACAAAATACTCAGCAAGCATGTAAATTTGCAGCAAACTGGCATGAAACGCAGCAAAGTTGATACGTAACATAAATGATCAAAAGCCAGGTCAGGCATCAAACGGTTGGCGGTACGCGCTTCAGTGGTTTCTCTTTAAATTTGCCAGCGCTGCGAAAATGATTGCGACCCTTTCAGAAGTTACGGTTCATAGGCGACTTCTCTTCACAAGGATAAATGCAACTTGATGAAGCCGATGGTAGTGTAAAGGTAATATAAATTTTAATTTGAGAAATTCACCGTGATTAGAGGTATTTACTTTTGTTAAATCGTTGTGTTTCTTTTAATGCAATTGTTGGCATCGAGGTGATGCAGTTTGTTTAAATTTAATGCAATGTCTCATTTAATATTATGCTGGAACCTACTTGATCAGTCGGCAGTTCCCGGCGATGAAGAAAATGCATTTCCTTCTCTATGCAAGTGCATTCAAGCGTGGAAACACGTCAGATGATGCCGACGGCCCTAAAGCATGTAACGCATCCATGTTTCTCGCGCCCAGCCCGCAGAAACCTCAAAGCATACACAATGCCCGACCAGCCGGACCGCAGGCGAATCCAGCGAGCCATATACAAAGTGATTCATCACCGCAAGAAGGCGTCCCGCTGGACCTTATAGCTCGGGTCGGGATGCTTTCCGCGTCGTACTGTACCGGGGAGCTTTTATTGCGTTGTATGCATCCGACCGTGATGTTCATCCTAGCGGGCGAGCACGACCAAAAAGAGCATTATTTTGCAAACCGAGCTGAGGTCGCTCCTTCTACGTTTGCAAATGCGCATGATGACCGAAAGTTGCACAAATAAGTTTAGCCTGTTTTACAAGCTACGACTGACTGTTGTCGATATTCAATTCAAGAATTCAATAGACATCAACTGTACACCAGTACGGTAATTACATAAAAATATTTATTGCAATATATTAATTAAAAATTTTATACTTCTCAGAATTTTCTGTATATATTGTAACCTTACTCTAAAAGCAACTAGCTTCGCTATTCAGAACCTAGAAAACACTTGTAAGAACTAATAGAATGGTGGAACTTGACACCAAAAGAGCATTCCGAGCCAAGAGATTGCCAAGATACATGTACCCAACTTGTAACTTCCAAGAAGTGCCCTAATGCTCAAGAGCGCGCTCAATTCCAACATCTCGCCAAGTTTTTCATTAGCCCTATTTTTATTTACGTTGATTGCATCCAATCACTAACTTTATTTAATTGTTAAGTTTTCTGTGCTGCTCACCGACCAAATAATTTATTATTAACTGGCAATAAATTGCGAATTTATTAAACAAATTCCACTAGAAAGCACAGAAAATACAGCTATCGAATTAATTAGTTTTTGGAACGGACGCAGCAATTTCATTTCAATTTCATTACTGCGAAATTGACGAATGCGTCAGCAACAGCAAATCAAATTGTCATTATCATTTTTCAATTAGATTCGCGACGTGGTTTTGATAATTAGAAGTAATTTGGTTTTCAATGGTGGTACATTCAATTACTAAAGCGGAATGGCTGCTTTTTGATGTGCATTGATTGTGGCCGGGCAAAAAAGCGGCTGAGGGATACACGATAACTGCATTTATTAAAAGTTATAAATCAGCTTATAATCGATCAGCCGAAAAACTCTCATAGTACCTTAATGAAATCAGCAAATGCTAGCGCAGTTAATAACCCTCTGCAATCCGCAATTTTAGTTGATGCCTAAACCTTCCTCATTCTCCCAGTCAAGTCTCTAGGGAGACATCGATGCGGGGTTGTTCAAACCCAACGAAGGGATAGCTTTCGCACACTTGGGACATTGATCAAAACGGGATTTTTTTTTTATTTGGTATAAACTTCTTTTATTTTTTCTCGTTTCTAGAATTTTTGGAGACTTCACTAAGAAACTCTCAACGAACGAATGTGCTTTTTGCATTCACTGGCTACGGCTGACGAGGATGCCTGCGACAAGCCCCTGATTAAATCACATAGATCTTCGTATATTCGCGGGCGTTGGGAGGAAAGCTGGCGAGAGGGCTCTTAACGAGTCGGCAGGTGCTACGCATTTGTCACCGCAACTTTCGCGTTGGCGCAATAGCCCCGAGGGCAAAACTCGTACAAAATAATTCAAAAATTTTCATCGTAAAATGAAAACGAGGTAGGACGTTATAACCCTAACGCCTTACCACCAAGCTTCTTTCTAGTTTTCTAGCACCTTGGAAAAGCCCAGTGGCACTTTATAAGTTAGCCGCAGTTTTTGAAATTAAATTTGACTTGTACTTACTCAGGACGTGCATGTAGCCGGTTTGGATGTGCGTGTAGAAATTTGGGATGTCTGTGGAGACCTCGCACTTGTATCGACCTGAATGTTCTGGCTGGAGGTTACGTAGAACAACTGCGTTTTGATTGGATTTTGCAAGCTAGACTCATAGAAAGAATAAATCAGCATCAATAAATTACACCAAACTAAAATAACTTACATCCACATCTAGATTCTGATAAGGAAAGAGTAGAGTACTGGGTAATTCCTTAGGAATATACCGGTAGAACTCTCTGGCACCTTTGTACCATTTCAGTGTGTATAGTGGTTCATTTTCTAAGTCATAGCGACATTGTAATGTCACTGTGTCTCCTATATTTGCTGCTTGTGGAACTACAACTGCGACGTTCTTCAGTGCTGATGCAAAACCTGCAACAAATCCACCGAATTCAAGGGTTTGTATAATAGTTGCCTCTAATTCATTTAATTAAAAAAGCAAAACCTTTTCTCAATTCCTTCCACTACAATATGTATTAGACGCGGTAGAAATCGGTCAAAAGAAAAATGACAAGCTCAATATTCGGGCAAAACTAATTTTCTAATCAGAAACTTTCCATGTGTGAACCTTCAAAGAAAGAGAAACCAGAATGAATATGACAACTTTAAGATTATGTCAAGGTTTTAGTTTAATGGTAATTCTCACGGTTTTCTGAGTATATCACAAGATCTCACGCATGAAGACCTTAACACATTGCTAACCCTCACTCTTGTGAAACTCTTAATACATCCTACTTTTTTGTAACTTTTTAACGAAAAATAAGTAAAACAAGTCCATGAATATAACTTCTATCCGGTTAACAGTTGTCAGTTGTATTAACATTTTAAAAATAACCTAAATCTTTTTTTACTTTTGCGTTGTTATTACAGTGCAGAGAGGAAAAAAAGTTTTACTTTAACTTTTGCAAAAGTGTAATTAAGGATATACCGGAGTTGCCCAAGTTGTTAGTCTTTTTACTCATTGCAGTCTTCTGTGCAGTTGGGATTTTAATTTTCTTACAACCATCCGGGGAACAGCCTTATGGTTTGCCACAGAGCTGACATAAAACGTAAAAACATTCAATAATTCAACCCGCAAAAAGAAATAAATGTTTGCTTAAATTAGTTTGATCTAAATAATTGTATTGAAACAATATAATAACGCTGGCCAGATTGCAGTCGAGTTGTCAAACAAGTATAACAAGATCCTGCAAGATATCCAGTTTTTCTGCGCAGCATGTTGTTCGTCTTTTCATCCGGCTATGCTTTTGTAAATGCGCAATTTTAATTTATTTCAATTCGCGCCGAGCACTTTATAATTTGCACAGCGTGCATTACGAGAGAGATGCGAGCGTTATTCATGTTTTATGAGATGCACTCGTTGTAGCGAGAGAAAAAATGGTGTGCATCGTTGGGAAATTTTTAATCGCGCCCGTGGAGAGCACGATGAGTGCCGCCGGGAACAGGAAACGCGTGCCAAACGAACACAAAAGTTTGCCACGACTCCGGGAAAAATTGAATGAAAAAACGTTCGTATCTTTTCGTTAGCGCGAAAATATTTTTTAATTCCACTTAACCTACAAAGAATTAATATTCAAGACTAGAGCATGTACGTCATCATGAGCAATATTGGTTGCCTAACTTATAAAAAAGTTACTTTTTTACTATAGAAAACCAACAAAACTTTCATTCTCAATTTTACTTTACTAGGAACGCTTGGTATTCTATGATTTTTATAGAATATAAAAACTATAGCATAATTACTTTTGTCTCCGAATATTTTAAAACTTTTTGGCCGTTGGCAACGCTGGCAACATCGGTGACATCGAAATCGTGCTCGGAATAATAAAGCCAAAGTTGCTGCGCTCTCAGCCGTGAAAATTCAACAATAATTTTAACAAAACCATCGTGCATAAATTAAAACTTTGCGCGACTTTACGTATTTATGCATTAATATCCTGTGCATCCGTGTTTTTCAACTAGGTATTTTTACCGCCACAACTCTGCGCTAGATGGCATAATGTGTAGCTTGCAATTGAATTAATTACGCCATTAATATCGCAACGTGACGAAAAGTAATAAGTGGCCTAACGTGCGTGCATAATTAATTACGGGCGGTGCGCAATAATTATGCGTCACAAAGTATGAATGCCTGTATGCGAAATTCGAAAATGCGTGACACGGATTACATCAGCCTGAGCGCACACATGAATTTTTAATTGCGTTCATATTTCTATTTTTGCTGCCACCTTTCGCCGCAGGCTATAATAATGAAAATTTACGAGCACTTCGAACGGCTTAATATTACCAAAACATAAGCCCCTGACCAGCGCGAGCGGCGTTGAAGAAGGGTGGTACAACGACGTATAGTTGGTTGCAGCATTGGATAGCTGCGAGCTATCAGTGTAGTCTGTACGTCGTAAATTTTTGCAAGAGTACTGACCACAAACCGCATTATGCGGAATTGATGTGTTATCATCTGCGATTGCAATATTTTTCACAAATAAACTTTTATTGTCAATTCGGTATTAAACAGGGCAAGCATTTTCATTCTGTTGCAGTGACTGTAAGAGTTGGGATCTGGAATTTTAGTTATGCCCGTATTCCACCAGTGGGGTTAGTTCAGATTCAACGGAAACTAACTAACAAAGTAATAACGATAAATCGGCGATTAATCCGCACGCGCACGCTTCGACCCTTTCTTCTGCTAATGTAATGTGATGCTGCCGCCCCGGCGTTTGTATGTTTTGTGCGAATTTAATCTTATCGAGATGGCGTCGCTCTGACGACCTCCGGAACGTTCAGCATTTAACACGATTAGAAGCTAATAATTTTAGAGTGCTCCAAACAAAGCAATTTTTCAAATTAAACTTAAACACTAAGCATCCAGATGATATTTTTCCTACCTCAAATAGTTAAGTTATAATTATAAGTCGCTTGTGTTGAGTTCTTTCAAACTTATTTGGATTCTAAAGGCGTTCATCTTCATCGACAAGAAAAAAATTGTAGAGTTGTAAGAAACGCTCAATAAAATCAACATCGCCTGGAAAAGCGGCAGAAAACGGCAGGAAGCTTTTTAATTTCGTTCGTTTGCGCAAGCTGCTTATTGCAAATCTTCAACGTCTACCTTCGCAGCGGATTCAAAGAGTGCTACAACGCTGACTTGCGCAATGAGATGGATATAGGCAGATTTATTTTTGCCTTTCATCATTTTCATCAGGGCGCTTCTGGACTTTTGAAAGTAGAGAAGTATCATTACTTGCATTTCATTTCTTTGGCTTGGATTTTTATATAAAACTGTTAGGTAATATTTAATTTGACACTAGGTTTAGGTAGAAATCTTAGCGTCTTGAAAAAAGCCAAGACGCAGGCAAATTAATTTACAAGCAAGTCTCGCATTATCAGCAGAATTTTATCATTTTCTCAGGTTGACTTTTGTTCCAAAAGGATTTGATATTTTCCTTAATTAGACATTTGAAATAAGATTTCTTAATTTAGATTCTGAAATAACCAGCACTAAATCAACAATTTCGTGACTTGGAGTGTTTTGGTAACCACATGTTTGACGATCATAAATAAGGATTTCATAAGTAATTTGACATGAAGATGACATACGGCCAGACTAAAAATAATCAAAATCTCAACTTCCTACACAGCACTAAGCTCTCAAAATATGATCTTAAGATTCACTGCATTATCGCCACTAAAATTAAAATTGACAATTGCAGGCACCTACCGTCAATATTAGAAAATATTGGTCCATATTTTTAAGAATTTAGGTTAAAAATTTACTGTTAAAAATTGACTTGTCTATTTTCAACACAGATGGACACTTTAGATAGCGCTGAAATATCGGAATGCTTGGGAAGTTTGAGGTTTTATTTTTGTTTGCTATATTTGGCGTGCTTACAGTTCGAGTAGAAGAAGTACAGAAACTGAAATGATTAATGGGTGTTACATACTTGATCGTTAAATATGTGAAAATTTATGAATTGTGTCAACAACTATAACATGTTTGCTTGAACAAAGAAACAGCTTTAATTTAATATTTAAGGCTATTTTATGATAACA